>OZ022335.1:25448803-25679835 GCA_963989225.1 Dromius quadrimaculatus
TTATATGGCAAATTCTAGCACCAAATACATTATATTCCGTGTTTTTAGAGTGCTATTTGCAGTTTTACAAACTTTGAAATAAGTCGAAATCACGCTTTTAAGCGCAGAATCAAAAAGCTCATATCCCTATTCAATACCTTAAAATATGTATGAATCTATCGACAAAAACATCATATTTCGTGTTTTCAGAGCGTTATCTGCAGTTATATGAAGTTTGAAATAAGTCAAAATTACCACATTCGGAGCAGTTTCAAAGTATCGCAAATCACATAAATCTATCCAATACAACATAATACGCATGAATCCGTCCTCAAATGCACAAAATTTTGCGTTTTCCAGCGAGTTATCAGGGTTTTTTCTGAGTCTCGTTGAGAAATTCTTGACCCTGTTAATCAGCTCAGAAAGTAGATTTTGCTTCAAAAGTGCGTTATATGCAGAATCTAGCACCAAATACATCATATTCCGTGTTTTTAGAGTGCTATCTGCAGTTTTACAGACTTTAGAATAAGTCGAAATCACGTTTTTCCGCGCAGATTTTCACAGTCAAAAAGTTCATATTCCTATTCAGGACCTCATGATATGTATGAATCTATGGACAAAAACATCATATCTCGTGCTTTCAGAGCGCTATCTGCAGTTATATGAAGTTTGAAATGAGTCAAAATTACCACATTCTGAGCAGTTTCAAAGTATCGCAAATTACATAAATCTATCCAATACAACATAATACGCATGAATCCGTCCTCAGATGCACAAAATTTTGCGTTTCCAGCGAGTTATCAGCGTTTTTACTGAGCCTCGTTGAGAAATTTTTGACTCTGCTAATCTGCTCAGAAGCAAGATTTTGCTTCAGAAGTGCGTTCTATGGCAGAATCTAGCACCAAATACATCATATTTCGTGATTTCAGAGTACTATTTGCGTGTTTAACAAACTCTGGAATAAGTCGAAATCACGCATTTCCGCGCAGATTTTCACAATCAAAAAGTTCATATTCCTATTCAGGACCTCATTATATGTATGAATCTATCGACAAAAACATCATATTCCGTGCTTTCAGAGCGCTATCTGCAGTTATATAGATTTTGAAATAGGTCAAAATTACCACATTCTGAGCAGTTTCAAAGTATCGCAAATCACATAAATCTATCCAATACAACATAATACGCATGAATTCGTCTTCAAATGCACAAAATTTTGCGTTTCCAGCGAGTTATGGGCGTTTTTTCTTAGTCTCGTTGAGAAATTTTTGATTCTGAAATCTGCTTAGAAGTAAGATTTTGCTTCCAAAGTTCGTTATATGGCAAAATCTAGCACCAAATACATCATATTCCGTGTTTTTAGAGTGCTATTTGCAGTTTTACAAACTTTGAAATAAGTCGAAATCACGCTTTTCCGCGCAAAATCAGAAAGCTCATATTCCTATTCGATACCTCAAAATAGGTATGAATCTATCGACAAAAACATCATATTCCGTGTTTTTAGAGCGTTTATCTGCAGTTATATGAAGTTTGAAATAAGTCAAAATTACCACATTCAGAGCAGTTTCAAAGTATCGCAAATCACATAAATCCATCCAATACAACATAATACGCATGAATCCGTTTCTCAAATGCACAGAATTTCGCGTTTCCAGCTAGTTATCAGGGTTTTTTCTGAGTCTCGTTGAGAAATTCTTGACCCTGTTAATCAGCTCAAAAGGTAGATTTTGCTTCAAAAGTGCGTTATATGGCAGAATCTAGCACCAAATACATCATATTTCGTGTTTTTAGAGTGCTATCTGCAGTTTTACAGACTTTAGAATAAGTCGAAATCACGTTTTTCCAAGCAGATTTTCACAGTCAAAAAATTCATATTCCTATTCAGGACCTCATGATATGTATGAATCCATCGACATTAACATCATATCTCGTGCTTTCAGAGCGCTATCTGCAGTTATATGAAGTTTGAAATAAGTCAAAATTACCAAATTCTGAGCAGTTTCAAAGTATCGCAAATTACATAAATCTATCCAATACAACATAATACGCATGAATCCGTCCTCAGATGCACAAAATTCTGCGTTTCCAGCGAGTTATCAGCGTTTCTACGGAGCCTCGTTGAGAAATTTTTGACTCTGTTAATCTGCTCAGAAGCAAGATTTTGCTTCAGAAGTGCGTTCTTTGGCAGAATCTAGCACCAAATACATCATATTTCGTGATTTCAAATACTATTTGCAGTTTTACAAACTCTGGAATGAGTCGAAATCACGCTTTTCCGCGCAGATTTTCACAATCAAAAAGCTTATATTCCTATTCAGGACCTCATTATATGTATGAATCTATCGACAAAAACATCATATTTCGTGCTTTCAGAGCGCTATCTGTAGTTATATGAAGTTTGAAATAAGTCAAAATTACCACATTCTGAGCAGTTTCAAAGTATCGCGAATTACATAAATCTATCCAATACAACATAATACGCATGAATCCGTCCTCAAATGCGCAAAATTCTGCGTTTCCAGCGAGTTATGAGCGTTTTTTTCTGAGTCTCGTTTAGAAATTTCTGACTCTGTCAATCTGCTCCGAAGCAAGATTTTGCTTCAAAAGTTCGTAATATGGCAGAAACTAGCACCAAATACATCATATTCCGTGTTTTTAGAGTGCTTTACGCAGTTTTACAAACTTTGGAATAAGTCGAAATCACGCTTCTCCGCGCATAATTTCACAATCAAAAATATCATATTTCTATTCAGGACCTCATAATATGTATGATTCTATCCACAAAAACATCATATTTCGTGTTTTCAGAGCGTTATCTGCAGTTATATGAAGTTTGAAATAAGTCAAAATTACCACATTCGGAGCAGTTTCAAAGTATCGCAAATCACATAAATCTATCCAATACAACATAATACGCATGAATCTGTCCTCAAATGCACAAAATTTTGTGTTTCCAGCGAGTTATCAGCGTTTTTTCTGAATTTCGTTGAGAAAATTTGTTGATTCTGTAAATCTGCTTAGAAGCAAGATTTTGCTTCAGAAATGCGTTATATGGCAGAATTCAGCACCAAATACATCATATTTCGTGTTTTTAGGAGTGCCATTTGCAGTTTAACAAACTCTGGAATAAGTCGAAATCACGCTTTTCCGCGCAGATTTTCACAGCAAAAAGTTCATATTCCCCATTCAGGACCTCATAATATGTATGAAATCTGTCGACGAAAACATCATATTTCGTATTTACAGAGCGCTATCTGCAGTTACATGGAGTTTGAAATAAGTCAAAATTACCACATTCTGAGCAGTTTCAAAGTATCGCAAATCACGTGAATTTATCCATACAACATAATACGCATAAAAACGTTCTCAAATGCACAAAATTTTGCGTTTCCAGCGAGTTATCAGCGTTTTTTCTGAGTCTCGTTGAGAAATTTTTGGCTCTGTGAATCTGCTCTGAAGCAAGATTTTGCTTCAAAGTGCGATATATGGGAGAATCTGGCACCAAGTTCATCATATTCCGTGTTTTTAGAGTGCTCTCAGCAGTTTTACAAACTTTGCAATAAGTCGGAATCACGCTTTCCCGTGCAGATTTTCACAATCGAAAAGTTCATATTCCTATTCAAAACCTCATAATATGTATGAATCTATCGACAAAAAACATCATATTTCATGTTTTCAGAGCGCTCTCTGCAGTTATATGAAGTTTGAAATAAGTCAAAATTACCACATTCTGAGCAGTTTCAAAGTATCGCAAATAACATAAATCTGTTCAATACAACATAATACGCATGAATCCGTCCTCGATTGCACAAAATTTTGCGTTCCCAGCGAGTAATCAGCGTTTTTTCTGAGTCTCGTTGAGAAATTCTTGACTCTGTAAATCTGCTCAGAAGCAAGATTTTGCTTCAAAAGTGCGTGTATATGGCAGAATCTAGCACCAAATCCATCATACTTCGTGTTTTTAGAGTGCTAATTGCAGTTTTACAAACTTTGGAATAAGTCGAAATCACGCTTTTCCGCACAGATTTTCACAATCAAAAAGTTCATATTTCTATTCAGAGCGCTATCTGCAGTTATATGAAGTTTGAAATAAGTCAAAATTACCACATTCTGAGCATTTTCAAAGTATCGCAAATCACATAAATCCATCCAATACAACATAATACGCCATGAATTCGTCCTCAAATGCACAAAATTTTGCCTTCCCAGCGAGTTATCAGCGTTTTTGCTGAGTCTCGTTGAAAAATTTTTGACTTAGTAAATCTGCTCAGAAGCAATATTTTGCTTCAAAAGTGCGTTATATGGCAGAATCTAGCACCAAATACATCATATCTCTTGTTCTTAGAGTGCTCTTTGTAGTTCTACAAACTTTGGAATGAGTCGAAATCACGCTTTTCCGCAATAAAAAAGTACATATTCCTATTCAGGACCTCATAATATGTATAAATCTAACGACAAAAACATCATATTCTGTGTTTTCAGAGCGCTATCTGCAGTTATAAGTAGTTTGAAATAAGTCAAAATTACCACATTTTGAGCAGTTTCAAAGTATCGCAAATCACATAAATCTATCAATACAACACAATACGCATGAATCCGTCCTCAAATGCACAAAATTTTGCGTTTCCATCGAGTTATCAGCTTTCCTCCTGAGTCTCGTTGAGAAATTTCTGACTCTGTGAATCTGCTCAGATTACAAGATTTTTGCTCCAAAAGTGCGTTATATGGCAGAATCTAGCACCGAATACATCATATTTCGTGTTTTTAGAGTTCTATTTGCAGTTTTACAAACTTTGGAATGAGTCGAAATCAGGCTTTTCCGCACAGATTTTCACAATCAAAAAGTTTCATATTTCTATTCTGGACCTCATAATGTGTATGAATCTATCGACATAAACATCATATTTTGTGTTTTTGGAGCGCTATCTGCAGTTATATGAAGTTTGAAATAAGTCAGAATTACCATATTCTGGGCAGGTTTCAAAGTATCGCAAATAACATAAATCTATCCAATACAACATAATACGCATGAACTCGTCCATAAATGCACAAAATTTTGCGTTTCCAGCGAGTTATCAGCGTTTTTTCTGAGTCTTGTTTAGAAATTTTTGGCTCTATAAAATCTGCTCAGAAGCAAGATTTTGCTTCAAAAGTGCGTTATATGGCAGAATCTAGCACCAAATACATCATATTTCGTGTTTTTTAGAGTGCTCTTTGCAGTTTCACAAACCTTGGAATAAATCGGAATCACGCTTTTCCGCGCAGATTTTCACGATCAAAAAGCTCATATTTCTATTCAGGACCTCATAATATGTATGAATCTATCGACAAAAATATCATATTACGTGTTTTCAGAGCGCCTCTCTGCAGTTATATGAAGTTGGAAATGAGTCATAATTACCACATTCTGAGCAGTTTCAAAGTATCGCAAATAACATAAATCTATCCCAATACAACATAATACGCATGAATCCGTCCTCAAATGCACAAAATTTTGCGTTGCCAGCAAGTTATCAGCGTTTTTCTTAGTCTCGTTGAGGAGTTTTTGACTCTGTGAATCTGCTCAGAAGCAAGATTTTGCTTGAAAAATGCGTTATATGGCAGAATCTAGCACCAAATGCATTATATTTCGTGTTTTAGAGTTCTATTTGCAGTTTTACAACTTTGGAATTAGTCGAAATCACGCTTTCCGCGCAGATTTTCACAATCAAGAAGTTCATATTCCTATTCAAGACCTCATAATATGTATGAATCTATCGACAAAAATATCATATTTCGTGTTTTCAGAGCGCTATCTGCAGTTGTATGAAGTTTGAAATAAATCATAGTTACCACATTCTGAGCAGTTTCAAAGTATCGCAAATCAACATAAATCTATACAATACAACATAATACGCATTAATCCGTCCTCTAATGCACAAAATTTTGCGTTTCCAGCGAGTTATCAGCGTTTTTTCTGAGTCTCATTGAGATATTTTTCACTCTGTAAATCAACTCAGAAGCAAGATTTTGCATTAAAAGTGCGTTATATGGCAGAATCTTGCACCAAATTCATCTTATTCCGTGATTTAAGAGTGCTCTCTGCAGTTTTACAAACATTGGAATAAGTCGAAATCACGCTTTTCCGCGCAGATTTTCACAATCAAAAAGTTCATATTCTATCCAGGACCTCATAATATGTATGAATCTATCGACAAAAACAACATATTCCGTGTTTTCAGAGCGCTATCTGCAGTTATATGAAGTTTGAAATAAGTCAAAATTACCACATTCTGTGCAGTTTAACAGTATCGCAAATCACATAAATCTATCCAATACAACATAATACGCATGAATTTGTCCTCAAATGCACAAAATTTCGCGTTTCCAGCGAGTTATCAGCGTTTTTTCTGAGTCTCGTTGAGAAATTTTTGACTCTGTAAATTGGCTCAGAAGCAAGATTTTGCTTCAAAAGTGCGTTATATGGCAGAATCTTGCACCAGATACATCATATTTCGTGTTTTTAGAATGCTCTTTGCAGTTTTACAAACCTTGGAATAAATCGAAATCACGCTTTTCCGCGCAGATTTTCACAATCAAAAAGTTCATATTTCTATTCAGGACCTCAAAATATGTATGAATCTATCGACAAAAATATCATATTTCATGTTTTCAGAGCGCTGTCTGCAGTTATATGAAGTTTGAAATAAGTCATAATTACCACATTCTGAGCAGTTTCAAAGTATCGCAAATCACATAAATCTATCCGTACAACATATTACGCATGAATTCGTCCTCAAATGCACAAAATTTTGCGTTTTCCAGCGAGTTATCAGCGTTTTTTCTGAGTCTAACTGGGAAATTTTTTGACTCTGTAAATCTGCTCAGAAGCAAGATTTTGCTTCAAAAGGGCGTTATATGGCAGAATCTAGCACCAAATACATCATATTTCGTGTTTTTAGAGTGCTATTTGCAGTTTTACAAACTTTGGAATAAGTCGAAATCACGCTCTTCCGCGCACATTTTCACAACCGAAAAGTTCATATTTCTATTCAGGAACTCAAAAATATGTATGAATCTATCGACAAAAAACATCATATTTTGTGTTTTCAGAACGCTATCTGCAGTTATGTGAAGTTTGAAATGAGTCAAAATTACCACATTCTGAGCAGCTTCAAAGTATCGCAAATCACATAAGTCCATCCAATACAGCATAATACGCATGAATCCGTCCTCAAATGCACAAAATTTTGCGTCTTAGCGAGCTATCAGCGTTTTTTCTGAGTCTCGTTGAAAAATTTTTGACTCAGTAAAATCTGCTCAGAAGCAATATTTTGCTTCAAAAGTGCGTTATATGGCAGAATCTAGCAACAAATACATCATATCTCTTGTTCTTAGAGTGCTCTTTGAAGTTCTACAAACTTTGGAATAAGTCGAAATCACGCTTTTCGGCGCAGATTTTCACAATAAAAAAGTACATATTCCTATTCAGGACCTCATAATTTGTATAAATCTATCGACAAAAACATCATATTCTATGTTTTCAGAGCGCTATCTGCAGTTATAAGAAGTTTTGAAATAAGTCAAAATTACCACATTCGGAGCAGTTTCAAAGTATCGCAAATCACATAAATCTATCCAATACAACATAATACGCATGAATCCGTCCTCAAATGCACAAAATTTTGCGTTTCCAGCGAGTTATCAGGGTTTTTTTCTGAGTCTCGTTGAGAAATTCTTGATCCTGTTAATCAGCTCAGAAGGTGGATTTTGCTTCAAAAGTGCGTTAAATGGCAGAATCTAGCACCAAATACATCATATTTTGTGTTTTCAGAGTGCTATCTGCAGTTCTACAGACTTTAGAATAAGTCGGAATCACGTTTTTCCGCGCGGATTTTCACAGTCAAAAAGTTCTTTATTCCTTTTCAGGACCTCATGATATGAATAAATCTATGGACAAAAACATCTTATCTCGTGCTCTCAGACCGCTATCTGCAGTTATATGAAGTTTGAAATAAGTCAAAATTACCACATTCTGAGCAGTTTCAAAGTATCGCAAATTACATAAATCTATCCAATACAACATAATACGCATGAATCCGTCCCTCGGATGCACAAAATTTTGCGTTTTTCAGCGAGTTATCAGCGTTTTTACTGAGCCTCGTTAAGAAATTTTTGACTCTGGTAATCTGCTCAGAAGCAAGATTTTGCTTCAGAAGTGCGTTCTTTGGCAGAATCTAGCACCAAATACATCATATTTCGTGATTTCAGAGTACTATTTGCAGTTTTACAAACTCTGGAATAAGTCGAAATCACGCTTCTCCGCGCAGATTTTCACAATCAAAAAGTTCATATTCCTATTCAGGACCTCATAATATGTATGAATCTATCGAAAAAAACATCATATTTCGTGCTTTCAGAGCGCTATCTGTAGAGTATATGAAGTTTGAAATAAGTCAAATTACCACATTCTGAGCAGTTTCAAAGTATCGCGAATCACATAAATCTATCCAATACAACATAATACGCATGAATCCGTCCCTCAAATGCACAAAATTCTGCGTTTCCAGCGAGTTATGAGCGTTTTTTCTGTGTCTCGTTGGGAAATTTCTGACTCTGTCAATCTGCTCAGAAGCAAGATTTTGCTTCAAAAGTTCGTTATATGGCAAAAACTAGCACCAAATACATCATATTTAGTGTCTTTAGAGTGCTTTACGCAGTTTGACAAACTTTAGAATAAGTCGAAATCACGCTTCTCCGCGCAAAATTTCACAATCAAAAATATCATATTTCTATACAGGACCTCATAATATGTATGATTCTATCCACAAAAATATCATATTTCGTGTTTTTAGAGCGCTATCTGCAGTTATATGGATTTCGAAATAAGTCAAAATTACCACATTCTGAGCAGTTCCAAAGTATCGCAAATCACATAAATCTATCAATACAACATAATACGCATGAATCCGTCCTCAAATGCACAAAATTTTGCGTTCCCAGCGAGTTATCACCGTTTTTTCTGAGTCTCGTTGAGAAATTATTGACTCCGTAAATCTTCTCAGAAGCAAGATTTTGCTTCAAAAATGCGTTATATGGCAGAATCTAGCACCAAATACATCATATTTCGTGTTTTTTAGAGTGCCATTTGCAGTTTTACAAACTCTGGAGTAAGTCGAAATCACGCTTTTCCGCGCAGATTTTTACAGCAAAAAGTTCATATTCCCATTCAGGACCTCATAATATGTATGAACCTGTCGACAAAAACATCATATTTCGTGTTTACAGAGCGCTATCTGCAGTTATATGGAGTTTGACATAAGTCAAAATTACCACATTCTGAGCAGTTTCAAAGTATCGCAAATCACGTGAATCTATCCATACAAAATAATACGCATAAATCCGTTCTCAAATGCACAAAATTTTCTGTTCCAGCAAGTTATCAGCGTTTTTTCTGAGTCTCGTTGAGAAATCTTTGACTTTGTGAATCTGCTCAGAACTAAGATTTTGCTTCAAAAGTGAGTTATATGGCAGAATCTAGCACCAAATACATCAGATTTCGTGTTTTTATAGTGCCCTTTGCAGTTTTACAAACTTTGGAATAAGTCGTCATCACGCTTTTCCGCGCAGCTTTTCACAATCAAAAAGTTCATATTCCTATTCAGGACTTCATAATATGTACGGATCTATCGACAAAAACATCATATTTCGTGTTTCCAGAGCGCTATCTGCAGTTATATGAAGTTTGAGATAAGTCAAAAACTACCACATTCGGAGTAGCAGTTTCAATTTATGGCAAATCGCATAAATCTATCCAATACGACATAATATGCATGAATCCTTCCTCAAATGCAAAAAATTTTGCGTTTCCAGCGAGTGATCAGCGTTTTTCCTGAGTCTCGTTGAGAAATTTTTGACTCTGTAAATCTGCTCAAGAGCAAGATTTTGCTTCAAAAGTGCGTAATATTGCAGAATCTCGCACCAAATACATCATATTTCGTGTTTTTAGAGTGCTATTCGCAGTTTTACAAGCTTTGAAATGAGTCGAAATCACGGTTTTCCGCGCAGATTTTTACAATCGAATGGTTCAGTATCCTACTCAAGACCTTATAATATGTATCAATCTATCGACAAGAACGTCATATTCCATGTTTTCAATAGCGCTATCTGCAGTTATATGAAGTTTGAAATAAGTCAGAATTACCACATTCTGAGCAGTTTCAAAGTATCGCAAATCACATAAATCTATCCAATACAACATAATACGCATGAATCTGTCCTCAAATGCACAAAATTTTGCGTTTCCAGGGAGTTATCCAGCGTTATTTCTGAGTCTCGTTGAAAAATTTTCGGCTCTGTAAATCTGCTCAGAAGGAAGATTTTGCTTCAAAAGTGCGTTATATGGCAGAATCTAGCACTAAATACATCATATTACGTGTTTTTAGAGTGCTATTTGCAGTTTTACAAACTTTGGAATGAGGTCGAAATCACGCTTTTCTGCGCAGAGTTTCACAATCAAAAGCTTCATATTCCTATTCAGGATCTCATAAAATGTATGAATCTATCCACAAAAACATCATATTTCGTGTTTCAGAGCGCAATCTGCAGTTATATGAAGTCTGAAATAAGTCAAAATTACCACATTCTAAGCAGTTTCAAAGTATCGCAAATCACATAAATCTATCCAATACAACATAATACGCATGAATCCGTCCTCAAATGCACAAAATTTTGCGTTTCCAGCGAGTTATCAGCGTTTTTCTGAGTCTCGTTGAGAGAATTTTTTACTCTGTAAATCTGCTCAGAAGCAAGATTTTGCTTTCAAAGTCTGTTATTATGGCAGAATCTAGCACAAAATACATCATATTCTGTGTTTTTAGAGTGCTCTTTGCAGTTTTACGAACATTGGAATAAGTCAAAAACACGCTCTTCCGCGCAGATTTATACAATCAAAAAGTTCATATACCTATTCAGGACCTCATTAATATGTATGAATCTATCGACAAAAACATCATATTTGGTTTATTTTTTCCCAAGACTTTTTACTCACTCAAATTCACTCATCCAGTCAGCTTCATCTATTATATCATATTTAGTGTTTTCAGAGCGCTATCTGCAGTTATATGAAGTTTGAAATTAGTCAAAATTACCACATTCTGAGCAGTTTCAAAGTATCGCAAATCACATAAATCTATCCAATACAACATAATACGCATGCATCCGTCCTCAAATGCACAAAATTTTGCGTTTTCAGCAAGTTATAAGCGTTTTTTTCTGAGTCTCGTTGAGAAATTTCTGACTCGGTAAATCTGCTCAGATGCAAGATTCTGCTACACAAGTGCGTTATATGGCAGAATCTAGCACCAAATACATCATATTCCGTGTTTTTAGAGTGCTATTTGCAGTTTTACAAACTTTGGAATAAGTCGGAATCACGCTTTTCCGCGCAGATTTTCACAATCAAAAAGTTCATAGTCCTATTCAAGACCTCATGATATGTATGAATCTATCGACAAAAACATCATATTTCGTGTTCTCAGAGCGCTATCTGCAGTTATATGAAGTTTGAAATAAGCCAAAATTACAACATTCTGGGCAGTTTCAAAGTATCGCAAATCACATGAATCTATCCAATACAACATATTACGCATGAATCTGTCCTCAAATGCACAGAATTTTGCGTTTCCAGTAAGTTATTAGCGTTTTTTCTGAGTCTTGTTGAGAAATTTTTCACTCAGTAAATCTGCTTAGAAGCAAGATTTTGCTTCAGAAGTGCGTTATATGCAGAATCTAGCACCAAATACATCAAATTTCGTGTTTTTAGAGTGCTATTCGCAGTTTTACAAACTTTGGAATTAGTCGAAATCACGCTTTTCTGCGCAGATTTTCACAATCAAAAAGTACATATTCCTATTCAGGATCACATAATATGTATGAATCTATCCACAAAAACATCATATTTCGTGTTTTCAGAACGCTATCTGCAGTTATATTAGGTTTGAAATAAGTCAAAAATACCACTTTCTGAGCAGTTTCAAAGTATCGCAAATCACATAAATCTATCCAATACAACATAATACGCATGAATCCGTTCTCGAATGCACAAAACTTTTGCGTTCCCAGTGAGTTATCAGCGTTTTCTCTGAGTCTCGTTGAGGAATTTTTGACTCTGTAAATCTGCTCAGAAGCAAGATTTTGCTTCAAAAGTGCGTTATATTGCAGAATCCAGCACCAAATACATCATATTCCGTGTTTTCAGAGTGCTCCATGCAGTTTTACAAACTTTGGAATAAGTCGAAATCACGCTTTTCCGCGCAGATTCTCACAATCAAAAAGTTCATATTCCTATTCAGGATCTCATACTATGTATGAATCTATCCACAATAACATCATATTTCGTGTTTTCAGAACGTTATCTGCAGTTATATGAAGTTTGAAATAAATCAAAATTACCACATTCTGAGCAGTTTGAAAGTATCGCAAATCACATAAATCTAACCAATACAACATACTACGCATGAATCCGTCCTCAAATGCACAAAATTTTGCGTTCCCGGCGAGCTATCAACGTTTTTTCTGAGTGTCGTTGAGAAATTTTTGGCTCTGTAAATCCGCACAGAAGCAGGATTTTGCTTCAAAAGTGCGTTATATGAGGTCCGTGAAGTTGGCGGACACTGGGAAGCACAAACGACGAAACTAAGTGCAATCATTTGTGCCTCGTTTGTGCCTGTTTGTGCTTCATAAAATGAATAAGCGGGCCCAACAATTTTCTCAATAAAAGCAATTCAAAAGGGCCCGCCAGATTCACGCTTGATTGAAAGCACAAACGATGAAAACATATGTGATCGTTTGTGCTTCGTTTGTGCCTTTTTGTGCTCCATCAAGTAAATCAGCGGGCCCAACCATTTCCCTAGTATATGCAATTCAAAAAGGCCCGCCAGCTTCACGCTTGATTGAAAGCACAAACGATGAAAACATATGTGATCGTTTGTGCTTTGTTTGTGCCTGTTTGTGCTTCATAAAGGGAATCAGCGGGCCCAACCATTTCCCTAGTATATGCAATTCAAAAAGGCCCGCCAGCTTCACGCTTGATTGGAAGCACAAATGATGGAAATAAGTGTGATCGTTTGTGCTTCGTTTGTGCTCGTTCGTGCTTCATAAAGTGAATCGGCGGGCCCAACTATTTTCCTGATATAAGCAATTCAAAAGGGCCCGCCAGGTTCACGCTTGTTTGAAAGCACAAACGCTGGGAACGGGTGTCTTTGTTTGTGCTTCGTTTGTGCTCGTTTGTGCCTAATGGAGTAAATCAGCGGGCCCAATAATTTCTCTCATATAAGCAATTCAAAAGGGCCCGCCAGCTTCACACATGATTGGAAGCACAAACGATGGGAATAAGTGTGATCGTTTGTGCTTCGTTTCTATTCGTTTGTGCTTCATAAAGTAAATCAGCGGGCCCAACCATTTTTCTGACATAAACAATTCAAAGGGGCCTGCCAGCTTCACGCTTGACTGAAAGCACAAACGATGGGAATAAGTGTGATCGTTTTTGATCCGTTTGTGCCTGTTCGTGCTTCATAGGGTAAATCAGCGGGTCCAGTCATTCTACTAATATAATCAATTCAAAAGGACCCGCTAGATTCACGCTTGACTGAAAGCACTAACGATGGGAATAAGTGTGATCGTTTGTGATTCATTTGGACCTGTTTGTGCTTCAATAAATTAACCAGCATGTTCAACCATTTCCCTCATACATATAAGCAATTTAAGAAGGCCTGCCAACTTCACGCTTTATTGAAAGCACAAACGATAGGAACAAGTATGATCGTTTGTGCTTTATTTGTGTCCGTTTGTGCTTCCAACCATTATCTCATTATGAGCAATTCAAAAGATCCCGTCAGCTTCACGCTTGATCAAAAGAAAACACTATGGAACCCAGTGTGCTCGTTTGTGCCTTTAGGTGTTTCTCGAAGTATATCAACGAGCCCAACCATTTCTCTCACATAAGCAATTCAAAAGGGCCTGTCAGCTTCACGCTTGATTAGGAGCACAATAAGCGATAAATACTCATAATTGATTTATAGGCGGCATATTGGAAACAAAAAAAAAAAAGATTTCTCACTGTTTTCTTCTGTTGATTCATAAGATTTGACCGATGCATTTTTGAGCGATTTTGTCGATCATTGGAACTATAGATATGCATACTCGTAGAATATTTTCCGTTGTAGATGAGGTCTTTCATAGAATAGACATAGATACTTCAGTTTTTCCCCGGACGCCTAACTTGAATATTTGTATTCAGCGGCTTGGCGCGTGTGGAGTTTTCGAATTCGCTTTCTGATTCACAATAATTTTCTACAATAATAAAAAATTTGTTTTTTGAATAAATTATTAATATAGATTTCAGTGAAATTTCCTGGTCATTCAAGTGGTGCAATTAGTTCTTCGATTTTATTTCTCTATTTCTTGAGATATGAAGCAAAAATCTTTTTGATTTTGTTCTTGAGATTATGAACTAAACGTACACTTCAGAGCTGCGAAGATTTTATTAATCTTCTTCTATACCTAAGAATATTCCAGTGAGCCCAGTTTCAGCAATATCACATTTTATGAAAGGTCAAAATCTCTGTCAACAGGGCTGTATAGAATAAATATTTCTATATAAAGTTACCATACTGAAAGCTCTGTAATAAGGTTTTCTGATTGCAGATTCATCAAATAGTTGCTGATAGTTATTATCATGTTGAATTTGTCACTCTTAGCGAAAACATTCATTTCTGTCAACATAAGATTTCTAAATTATTTATTACACAATATCAGACATTTTTCGGTTGGAATGATTGTGCTTATACGTTCCTTTCAAGAGTTCTGTTCTTTAGTTCCGAGTCTAACACTAATAATAAAGATCGGTTCAAATATACTGATAATATGTGGATAATATATAAGAATTCATTCAATATGAACATTTTTTGTGCCGTTGTGTCACCATGTTTGTAAACAGATATCATTATTTATTGATAGAAAGGAAACTCCTAGATGCAGTCAATCCATAGTTATTATAATTTGCCAATTCCGACAGAATGACTGCATTCCAGTAGGTTCCTTTCTATTAATCAATTTTCCAGTCAAGAAGTACATATATTCTTAATTGTTTATATTTCATACAATATGAAATATATTGATCGGTCAAATGATTTTCATATAAGTCCCGTAATGAAGTTCTTTAGAAAATACTGGTACGATTGTAACAAACTCAATATTGAGCCATACTTAAAACATTCTTTTCAATGAAAAATATCTATCAAAATCGGTTCGTAGATTGCAGCTTAGTATTACATTTATCTTTATTATTTACAATAATGTTCCAATTAGGCGCGCCGCGTCGGCCAGCTGAAAGTCAAACTCACTAGTGGAATCTGTATACTTCTTCGTTCTCCCCGTACTTCTCCTGTTTTTACAATGTATCGGCCGCCGTTCTCCTACTCTACGTGTGTGGTCTTAGGTTTTGTTATTTATGATCTATCAGCTTTCAGTCTCATTTTTATACTTGTACGTAGATAATTCTAATTTTAGTAATTATATTAATTCACTTGACTTTACATAATATATTTATTTCAAGTGATTGTGCTCCCTATTGATACTTAAATCTGAATCTAGAAGACTTACATGAGAAGGTAAGTGTAACGTCATCATCTAGCTTGGTATTGGTACTTTTCAGAGCTCAATATTATGATCGGTTGCATAATTTTTGCAATACAATAACAGAATTTTAGTAAATGTGAGATGGACCAATACAGCAATTATTTTAAAATATTTCACAATCTTCTGATGAATGAAGCTTAGCTTTTAAAAGATAATTTTGTAATTCAATTGTTCATTCACAAATTACTGCAAATGCCAATATGAATAAATAAGTTATTATTGACAGTTGAATATAAGAATTATGAATTTTTAGATGCCTGAGAAGAGTGCTATAGAGCCTGAGATTATTCTGGAGAAAGTTCAAATAAGTAGAGATGCCATTTTGGAGAATATTAAAAGATCATCGGCATCCATTTGGGGTGAAATAAGTGAGTCATTGAAAGGACTGATGAGTGCAAAGGCGATATATACATTTGTCCGAAAAAATTATCATAACTGCTGGGAGGTCTTGGGTATAACAGAAAATACTCTGGATAAAATTGTTGTACTCGAACATGATAGCAGTGACAGTGAAAACCAAAGCGGAGGAAAAGATTATGAATTCACAATGGAGTTTAGTGAAGCAAAATGGATTTCAATAAGACCAACTGAAAAAAATGGCATTCAAAGCCTCCCCCGGTATATATAATTAGATGACGGGTGAAATTGAGAGCCTCTTGCTTTCCAGTTCGAGGTAGATAAGTTTACGGTTTAGGTTGAACTTTTTCTTTCTTGATGGAGGTAAAAGTGTTTATGTTCGACTGCATCATAATCATTTGATTTATGGTTGCATTCAGTGCCCATAATGTGCCACTTAATTAAACTAGGACTTTTAATTTATTTTATTGGACGGAACTGTCATTTTAAAAAAAAATCAAACAAATAGATTTTTTTATTAGCATGAAATAAATCCAGATAATCAAATCGACATATTGGTCATGGATACTTATAACACAGTTGGTATTATTGCCAAAGATAAATTCTTATTGCCACAAAAACATTTTTCTCCCAATATTTGTGATTTTTTGGAACTTGCTGCCAACAGTTCTACGCTTTCTGAAATATCCACTCATTGTTTTCTATCGTATTTATTCTTTTCTACACTTTCTGAAGTATCCATTCATTCTTTTCTATCGTATTTGGTCTCTTCTACACTTTCCGAAGTATCTATTTCTTCTATTAAATTGTATTAAATATTTTGGACATCTGGAAACAAACAGTGAGAAACAATTGTAACAATAGCAACACTAGCAGAGCAGATACCAAGTTATACTTACCGAATTTTTGTATTGGGAAATTGAGAATTATTTCTAGAAGATATCCTGCGTCTTTAGAGTAGTCGAACATAAAGCTTTGTATATAATTCGTACATAAACAAACTTTATAGACTCACCTCCCTTATAAGACTCGCTCGCATTGCTCGCTCGTCCAGTACCAGCGGCTCGTCCAATTAAGTTCTATATTATATACAAATTACATAAATAGCTATCATTATTTAGAATTTTCGAATGTTTTCTATTTCAATATGAAAAAATCGTTTCAGAATTGATTTTTAATGAATATGTAAAGGTTGAATAAGAGACATCTTTGCCTTCAATCTAGTTTATTGCCAATGCTCTGGCTATAAGCTAGAGTGGGGAAAAAGACGTTTATTAACTCAACCCTCATATGAATATTCTTCACAAGGATTATCAACTTCTAGCATTGAATAAATATTTTTTATTGCAAATAAACTCTGTACAAAACATAGTAATTGAAAACTGAACGTTTTAGCAGCAAAGTGCTGCCATTTTCAAGTGAAAAAAATCTATATTTATTTCTATTCATCTGAACTGCTCTCTAATGGAACCAATTCATTAAAAAAGTACTAGCCCTCCTTAGCTTTGGATTCTTTAGACAGGTAAACATAGACCTCATCAAAAGAATGTCACTTTGAATCGTTTTGAACTTGTACCCATCGTTTATGCTCTTAAACCAGCCTGAAGCTGATGGGCCATTTCTAATTGCTCATATTATGGGAATAGTTGGGCCCTCTGACTTACTTTATGAAGCACAAACGATCACACTTGTTGCCATCGTTTGTGCTTTCAATCAAGCGTGAAGCTGGTGGACCCTTTTGAATTGCTTATATCAGGAAAATGGTTGGGCCTGCTGATTTACTTGATGAAGCACAAACAGGCACAGACGGAGCACGAACGATCACATCTGCTTTCATCGTTTGTGCTTTCGATCAAGCGTGGAGCTGGCGGGCCCTTTTGAATTGCATATACTAGGGAAATGGTTAAGCCCGCTGATTTTCTTGATGGAGCACAAAAAGGCACAAACGAAGCACAAACGATCACATATGTTTTCATCGTTTGTGCTTTCAATCAAGCGTGAAGCTGGCGGGCCCTTTTGAATTGCTCTTATTAGGAAAATGGTTGGGCCCGCTGATCTACTTTATGAAGCACAAACAGGCACAAACGAAGCACAAACGATCAAATCTGTTTTCATCGTTTGTGCTTTCGATTAAGCGTGAAGCTGGCGGGCCTTTTTGAATTGCATATACTAAGGAAATGGTTGGGCCCGCTGATTTACTTGATGGAGCACAAAAAGGCACAAACGAAGCACAAACGATCACATATGTTCTCATCGTTTGTGCTTTCAATCAAGCGTGAAGCTGGCGGGCCCTTTTGAATTGCATATACTAGGGAAATGGTTGGGCCCGCTGATTCACTTTATGAAGCACAAACAGGCACAAACGAGGCACAAACGATTACACTTAGTCTCATCGTTTGTGCTTCCAGGTGTCCGCCAACTTCACGGACCTCGTTATATGGCAGAATCTAGCACCAAATACATCATATTCCGTGTTTTTAGAGTGCTCTTTGCAGTTCCTCAAACTTTGGATTAAGTCGAAACCACGCTTTTCCGCGCAGATTTTCACAATCAAAACTTCCATATTCCCATTCAGGATCTCATAATATGTATGAATCTATCCACAAAAACATCATATTCCGTGATTTCAGAACGCTATCTGCAGTTATATGAAGTTTGAAATAAGTCAAAACTACCACATTCTAAGCAGTTCCAAAGTATCGCAAATCACATAAATCTATCCAATGCAACATAATACGCATGAATCCGTCCTCAAATGCACAAAATTGTGCGTTTCCAGCGAGTTATCAGCGTTTTTTCTAAGTCTCGTTGAGAAATTTTTGACTCTGTAAATCTGCTCAGAAGCAAGATTTTGCTTTAAAAGTTCGTTATATGGCAGAATCTAGCACCAAATACATCATATTTTGTGTTTTCAGGGTGCTCTTTGCAGTTTTACAAACTTTGGAATGAGTCGAAATCACGCTTTCCCGCGCAGATTTTTACAATCAAAAAGTTCATATTCCTATTCAGGACCTTATAATATGTATCAATCCATCCACAAGAACATCAAATTTCCTGTTTTCAGAGCGCTATCAGCAGTTATATGAAGTTTGAAATAAGTCAAAATTACCACATTCTGAGCAGATTTAAAGTATCGCAAATCACATAAATCTATCCAATACAATATAATACGCATGAATCCGTCCTAAAATGCACAAAATTTTGCGTTTCCAGCGAGTTATCAGCGTTTTTTCTAAGTCTTGTTGAGAATTTTTGACCCTGTAAATCCGCGAAGGAGCAAGATTTTGCTCCAAAAGTACGTTATATGGCAAAATCTAGCACCAAATACATCATATTTCGTGTTTTTAGAGTGCTATCTGCAGTTTTACAAACTTTGGAATGAGTCAAAATCACGCTTTTCCGCGCACATTTTCACAATCAAAAAGTTCATATTCCTTTTCAGGACCTCTTAATATGTATGAATCTATCAACAAAAACATCATATTTCGTGTTTTCAGAGCGCTATCTGCAGTTATCTGAAGTTCGAAATAAGTCAGAATTACCACATCATGAGCAGTTTGAAAGTATCGCAAATCACATGAATCTATCCAATATAACATAATACGCATGAATCCGTCCTCAAATGCACAAAATTTTGCGTTTCAAGCGAGTGATCAGCGTTTTTTCTAAGTCATGTTGAGAAATTTTTGACTCTGTCAATCTACTTAGAAGCAAGATTTTGCTCCAAAAGTGCGTTATGTGGCAAAATATAGCACCAAATACATCATATTTTGTGTTTTTAGAGCGCTCCTTGCAGTCTCACAAACTTTGGATTAAGTCAAAATCACGCTTTTCCGCGCAGATTCTCACTATCAAAAAGTTCATATTCCTATTCAGGACCTCATAATATGTATGAATCTATCAACAAAAACATCATATTTCGTGTTTTCAGAGCGCTATTTGCAGTTATCTGAAGTTTGAAATAAGTCAGAATTACCACATCATGAGCAGTTCCAAAGTATCGCAAATCACATGAATCTATCCAATACAACATAAAACGCATGAATCCGTCCTCAAATGTACAAACTTTTGCGTTTCCAGCGAGTTATCAGCGTTTTTTCTGAGTCTCGTTGAGAAATTTTTGACATTGTAAATCTGCTCAGAAGCAAGACTTTGCTTCAAAAGTGCGTTATATGGCAGAATCTAGCACCAAAAACATCATATTTCGTGTTTTCAGAGTGCTATTTGCAGTTTTACAAACTTTGGGAAAAGTCGAAATCACGCTTTTCCGCGCAGATTTTCACGATCAAAAAGTTCATATTCCTATTTAGGACCTCATAGTATGTATGATTCTATCGACAAAAACATCATATTTCGTGTTTTCAGAGCGCTATCTGCAGTTATATGAAGTTTGAAATAAGTCAAAATTACCACATTCTGAGCAGTTTCAACGTATCGAAAATCACATAAATCTAACCAATACAACATAATACGCGTGAATCCGTACTCAAATGCACAAAATTTTGCGTTTCCAGCGAGCTATCAGCGTTTGTTCTGAGTCTCGTCGAGTAATTTTTGACTCTGTAAATCTGCTCAGAAGCAAGATTTTGCTTCAAAAGTGCGTTATATGGCAGAATCTAGCACCAAATACATCATATTTCGTGTTTTTAGAGTGCTATTTGCAGTTTTACAAACTTTGGAATAAGTCGAAATCACGCTTTTCCGCGCAGAGTTTCACAATCAAAAAGTTTATATTCCTATTGAGGACCTCATAATATGTATGAATCTATCGACAAATACATCATATTCCGTGTTTTCAGAGCGTTATCTGCAGTTATATGAAGTTTGAAGTAAGTCAAAATTAACACATTCTGAGCAGTTTCAAAGTATCGCAAATCACATAAATCTATCCAATACAACATAATACGCATGAATCCGTCCTCAATTGCACAAAATTTTGCGTTTCCAGCGAGTTATCAGCGATTTTTCTGAGTCTCGTTGCGAAATTTTTGACTTTGTAAATCTGCTCAGTAGCAAGATTTTGCCTCAAAAGTGCGTTATATGGCAGAATCTAGCACCAAATACATCATATTCCGTGTTTTTAGAGTGCTATTCGCAGTTTTACAAACTTTGGTATAAGTGAAAATCACGCTTTTTCGCGCAGATTTTCACAATCAAAAAGTTCATATTCCTATTCAGGACCTTATAGGTTGTATGAATCTATCTACAAAAACATCATATTTTGTGTTTTCAGAGCGCTATCTGCAGTTATATGGAGTTTGAAATAAGACAAAATTACCACATTCTGAGCAGTTTCAAAGTATCGCAAATCACATAAAACTATCCAATACAACATAATACGCATGAATCCGACCTCAAATGTACAAAATTTTGCGTTTCCTGCGAGTTATCAGCGTTTTTTCTGAGTCTTGTTGAGAAATTTTTGACTCTGTTAATCTGCTCAGAAGCAAGATTTTGCTTCAAATGTGCGTTATATTGCAGAATCTAGCATCAACTACATCATATTTCGTGTTTTTAGAGTGCTATTTGCAGTTTTACAAACTTTGGGATAAGTCGAAATCACGCTTTTCCGCGCAGAATTTCACAATCAAAAAGTTCATATTCCTATTCAGGACCTCATAATATGTATGAATCTATCGACAAAAACATCATTCTTCGTGTTTTCAGAGCGCTATCTGCAGTTATATGAAGTTTGGAATAAGTCAAAATTACCACATTCTGAGCAATTACAAAGTATCGCAAATCACATAAATCTATCCAATACAACATGATACGCATGAATTCGTCCTCAAATGCACAAAATTTTGCGCTTCCAGCGGGTTATCAGCGTTTTTTCTGAGTCTCGTTGAGAAGTTCTTGACTCTGTAAATCTGCTCAGAAGCAAGATTTTGCTCCAAAAGTGCGTTATATCGCAGAATCTAGCACCAAATACATCATATTTCGTGTTTTTAGAGTGCTATTTGCAGTCTTACAAACTTTGGAATAAGTCGAAATCACGCTTTTCCGCGAAGATTTTCACAATTATAAAGTTCATATTCCTATTCACGACCTCATAGTTTCTATGAATCTATCGACAAAAACATCATATTTCGTGTTTTCAGAGCGCTATCTGCAGTTATATGAAGTTTAAGATAAGTCAAAATTACCACATTTTGAGCAGTTTCGAAGTATCGCGAATCACATAAATCTATCCAATACAACATAATACGCATGAATCCGTCCTCAAATGCACAAAATTTTGCGTTTCCAGCGAGTTATCAGCGTTTTTTCTGAGTCTCGTTGCGAAATTTTTGACTTTGTAAATCTGCTCAGAAGCAAGATTTTTCTCCAAAAGTGCGTTATATGGCAGAATCTAGCACCAAATACATCATATTCCGTGTTTTTAGAGTGCTATTCGCAGATTTTCAAACTTTGGTATAAGTGTTAATCACGCTTTTCCGCGCAGATTTTCATAATCAAAAAGTTCATATTCCTATTCAGGACCTCATAGTATGTATGAATCTATCGACAAAAACATCATATTCTGTGTTTTCAGAGCGCTATCTGCAGTTATATGAAGTTTGAAATAAGTCAAAATTACCACATTCTGAGCAGTTTCAAAGTATCGCAAATCACATAAAACTATCCAATACAACATAATACGCATGAATCCGTCCTCAAATGTACAAATTTTTGCGCTTCCAGCGGGTTATCAGCGTTTTTTCTGCGTCTCGTTGAGAAATTCTTGACTCTGTAAATCTGCTCAGAAGCAAGATTTTGCTTCAAATGTGCGTTATATTGCAGAATCTAGCATCAACTACATCATATTTCGTGTTTTCAGAGTGCTATTTGCAGTTTTACAAACTTTGGAATAAGTCAAAATCAAGCTTTTCCGCGCAGAATTTCACAATCAAAAAATTCATATTCCTATTCAGGACCTCATAATATGTATGAATCTATCGACAAAAACATCATTTTTCGTGTTTTCAGAGCGCTATCTGCAGTTATATGAAGTTTGGAATAAGTCAAAATTACCACATTCTAAGCAGTTTCAAAGTATCGCAAATCACATAAATCTGTCCAATACAACATAATACGCATGAATCCGTCCTCAAATACACAAAATTTTGCGTTTCCAGCGAGCAATCAGCGTTTTTTCTGAGTCTCGTTAAGTGATTTTTGACTCTGTAAATCTGCTCAGAAGCAAGATTTTGCTCTAAAAGTGCGTTATATGGCAGAATCTAGCACCAAATACATCATATTTCGTGTTTTTAGAGTGCTATTTGCAGTTTTACAAACTTTGGAATAAGTCGAAATCACGCTTTTCCGCGCAGATTTCCACAATCAGAAAGTTCAAATTCTTATTCAGGACCTCATAGTATGTATGAATCTATCGACAAAATCATCATATTTCGTGTTTTCAGAGCGCTATCTGCAGTTATATGAAGTTTAAAATAAGTCAAAATTACCACATTTTGAGCAGTTTGAAAGTATCGCAAATCACATAAATCTATCCAATACAACATAATAAGCATGAATCCGTCCTCAATTGCACAAAATTTTGCGTTTCCAGCTAGTTATCAGCGTTTTTCCTGAGTCTCGTTGAGAAATTTTTGACTCCGTAAATCCGCTCAGAAGCAAGATTTTGCTTCAAAAGTGCGTTGTATGGCAGAATCGAGCACCAAATACATCATATTTCGTGTTTTTTGAGTGCTTTTTGCAGTTTTACAAACTTTAGAATAAGTCGAAATCACACTTTTCCACGCAGATTTTCACAATCAAAAAGTCCACATTCCTATTCAGGACCTCATAGTATGTATGAATCTATTGACAGAAACATCATATTTCGTGTTTTCAGAGCGCTATCTGCAGTTATATGAAGTTTAAATTAAGTCAAAATTATCATATTCTGAGCAGTTTCAAAGTATCGTAAATCACATAAATCTATCCAATACAACATAATACGCGTGAATCCGTCCTCAAATGCACAAAATTTTGCGTTTCCAGCGAGTTATCAGCGTTTTTTCTGAGTCTCGTTGAGAAATTTTTGACTCTGTAAATCTGCTCAGAAGCAAGATTTTTCTTCAAAAGTGCGTTATATGGCAGAATCTAGCACCAAATACATCATATTTCGTGTTTTTAGAGTGCTATTCGCAGTTTTACAAACTTTGGTATAAGTGGAAATCACGCTTTTCCGCGCAGATTTTCACAATCAAAAAGTTCATATTTCTATTCGGGACCTCATAGTATGTATGAATCTATCAACAAAAACATCACATTCTGTGTTTTCAGAGCGCTATCTGCAGTTATATGAAGTTTGAAATAAGTCAAAATTACCACATTCTGAGCAGTTTCAAAGTATCGCAAATCACATAAAACTATCCAATACAACATAATACGCATGAATCCGTCCTCAAATGTACAAAATTTTGCGTTTCCAGCGAGTTATCAGCGTTTTTTCTGAGTCTTGTTGAGAAAGTTTTGACTCTGTTAATCTGCTCAGAAGTAAGATTTTGCTTCAAAAGTGCGTTATATTGCAGAATCTAGCACCAAAAACAACATATTTCGTGTTTTTAGAGTGCTATTTGCAGTTTTTAAACTTTGGAATAAGTCGAAATCACGCTTTTCCGCGCAGAATTTCACAATCAAAAAGTTCATATTCCTATTCAGGACCTCATAATATGTATGAATCTATCGACAAAAAAATCATTTTTCGTGTTTTCAGAGCGCTATCTGCAGTTATATGAAGTTTGGAATATGTCAAAATTACCACATTCTGAGCAGTTTTGAAGTATCGCAAATCACATAAATCTATCCAATACAACATAATACGCATGAATCCGTCCTCAATTGCACTAAATTTTGCGTTTCCAGCGAGTTATCAGCGTTTTTTCTGAGTCTCGTTGCGAAATTTTTGACTTTGTAAATCTGCTCAGAAGCAAGATTTTGCTTTAAAAGTGCGTTATATGGCAGAATCTAGCACCAAATACATCATATTTCGTGTTTTTTGAGTGCTATTTGCAGTTTTACAAACTTTGGAATAAGTCGGAATCACGCTTTCCCGCGCAGTTTTTCACAATCAAAAAATTCATATTCCTATTCAGGACCTCATAATATGTATGAATCTATCGACAAAAACATCATATTTCGTGTTTTCAGAGCGCTATCTGCAGTTATATGAAGTTTGGAATAAGTCGAATTACCACATTCTGAGCAGTTTCAAAGTATCGCAAATCACATAAATCTATCCGATACAACATAATACGCATGAATCCGTCCTCAAATGCACAAAATTTTGCGTTTCCAGCGAGTTATCAGCGTTTTTCCTGAGTCTCGAAGAGAAATTTTTGACTCTCTAAATCTGCTCAGAAGCAAGATTTTTCCTCAAAAGTGCGTTATATGGCAGAATCTAGCACCAAATACATCATATTCCGTGTTTTTAGAGTGCTATTCGCAGTTACACAAACTTTGGTATAAGTGGAAATCACGCTTTTCCGCGCAGATTTTCACAATCAAAAAGTTCATATTCCTATTCAGGACCTCATAGTATGTATGGATCTATCAACAAAAACATCATATTTCGTGTTTTCAGAGCGCTATCTGCAGTTATATGAAGTTTAAAATAAGTCAATATTACCACATTCTGAGCAGTTTCAAAGTATTGCAAATCACATAAATCTATCCAATACAACATAATACGCATGAATCCGTCCTCAATTGCACAAAATTTTGCGTTTCCAGCGAGTTATCAGCGTTTTTTCTGAGTCTCGTTGAGAAATTTTTGACTCTGTAAATCTGCTCAGAAGCAAGATTTTGCTTCAAAAGTGCGTTATATTGCAGAATCTAGCTCCAAAAACAACATATTTCGTGTTTTTAGAGTGCTATTCGCAGTTTAAAAAACTTTGGTATAAGTGGAAATCACGCTTTTCCGCGCAGATTTTCACAATCAAAAAGTTCATATTTCTATTCAGGACCTCATAGTATGTATAAATGTATCGACAAGAACATCATATTTTGTGTTTTCAGAGCGCTATCAGCAGTTATATGAAGTTTGAAATAAGTCAAAATTACCACATTCTGAGCAGTTTCAAAGTATTGCAAATCACATGAAACTATCCAATACAACATAATACGCATGAATCCGTCCTCAAATGTACAGAATTTTGCGTTTCCAACGAATTAGCAGCGTTTTTTCTGAGTCTCGTTGGGAGATTTTTGACTCTGTAAATCTGCTCAGAAGCAAGATTTTGCTTCAAAAGTGCGTTATATGGCAGAACATAGCACCAAATACATCATATTTTGTGTTTTCAGGGTGCTCTTTGCAGTTTTACAAACTTTTGAATGAGTCGAAATCACGCTTTTCCGCGCAGATCTTCACTATCAAAAAGTTCATATTCCTATTCACGACCTGATAGTTTGTATGAATCTATCGACGAAGACATCATATTTTGTGTTTTCAGAGCGC
This sequence comes from Dromius quadrimaculatus, assembly GCA_963989225.1. Lineage (NCBI taxonomy): Eukaryota > Metazoa > Arthropoda > Insecta > Coleoptera > Carabidae > Dromius > Dromius quadrimaculatus. Next base: position 25,475,262 of record OZ022335.1, read on the forward strand.
TATCTGCAGTTATATGAAGTTTGAAATAAGTCAAAATTACCACATTCTGAGCAGTTTCAAAGTATCGCAAATCACATAAAACTATCCAATACAACATAATACGCATGAATCCGTCCTCAAATGTACAAAATTTTGCGTTTCCAGCGAGTTATCAGCGTTTTTTCTGAGTCTTGTTGAGAAATTTTTTACTCTGTTAATCTGCTCAGAAGCAAGATTCTGCTTCAAAAGTGCGTTATATTGCAGAATCTAGCACCAAAAACAACATATTTCGTGTTTTTAGAGTGCTATTTGCAGTTTTTAAACTTTGGAATAAGTCGAAATCACGCTTTTCCGCGCAGAATTTCACAATCAAAAAGTTCATATTCCTATTCAGGACCTCATAATATGTATGAATCTATCGACAAAAACATCATTTTTCGTGTTTTCCGAGCGCTATCTGCAGTTATATGAAGTTTGGAATATGTCAAAATTACCACATTCTGAGCAGTTTTGAAGTATCGCAAATCACATAAATCTATCCAATACAACATAATACGCATGAATCCGTCCGCAAATGCACAAAATTTTGCGCTTCCAGTGGGTTATAGGCGTTTTTTCTGAGTCTCGTTGAGAAATTTTGGCTCTGTAAATCTGCTCAAAAGCAAGATTTTGCTTCAAAAGTACGTTATATTGCAGAATCTAGCACCAAATACATCATATTTCGTGTTTTTAGAGTGCTATTTGCAGTTTTACAAACTTTGGAATAAGTCGAAATCACGCTTTTCCGCGCAGATTTTCACAATCAAAAAGTTCATATTCTTATTCAGGACCTCATAGTATGTATGGATCTATCAACAAAAACATCATAATTCGTGTTTTCAGAGCGCTATCTGCAGTTATATGAAGTTTAAAATAAGTCAAAATTACCACATTCTGAGCAGTTTCAAAGTATCGCAAATCACATAAATCTATCCAATACAACATAATACGCATGAATCCGTCCTCAATTGCACAAAATTTTGCGTTTCCAGCGAGTTATCAGCGTTTTTTCTGAGTCTCGTTGCGAAATTTTTGACTTTGTAAATCTGCTCAGAAGCAAGATTTTGCTTTAAAAGTGCGTTATATGGCAGAATCTAGCACCAAATACATCATATTTCGTGTTTTTAGAGTGCTATTTGCAGTTTTACAAACTTTGGAATAAGTCGAAATCACGCTTTTCCGCGCAAATTTTCACAATCAAAAAGTTCATATTCTTATTCAGGACCTCATAGTATGTATGGGATCTATCAACAAAAACATCATATTTCGTGTTTTCAGAGCGCTATCTGCAGTTATATGAAGTTTAAAATAAGTCAAAATTACCACATTCTGAGCAGTTTCAAAGTATCGCAAATCACATAAATCTATCCAATACAACATAATACGCATGAATCCGTCCTCAATTGCACAAAATTTTTGCGTTTCCAGCGAGTTATCAGCGTTTTTTCTGAGTCTCGTTGCGAAATTTTTGACTTTGTAAATCTGCTCAGAAGCAAGATTTTGCTTTAAAAGTGCGTTATATGGCAGAATCTAGCACCAAATACATCATATTTCGTGTTTTTAGAGTGCTATTTGCAGTTTTACAAACTTTGGAATAAGTCGGAATCACGCTTTCCCGCGCAGTTTTTCACAATCAAAAAATTCATATTCCTATTCAGGACCTCATAATATGTATGAATCTATCGACAAAAACATCATATTTCGTGTTTTCAGAGCGCTATCTGCAGTTATATGAAGTTTGGAATAAGTCGAATTACCACATTCTGAGCAGTTTCAAAGTATCGCAAATCACATAAATCTATCCGATACAACATAATACGCATGAATCCGTCCTCAAATGCACAAAATTTTGCGTTTCCAGCGAGTTATCAGCGTTTTTTCTGAGTCTTGTTGAGAAATTTTTGACTCTGTTAATCTGCTCAGAAGCAAGATTTTGCTTCAAATGTGCGTTATATGGCAGAATCTAGCACCAAATACATCATATTCCGTGTTTTTAGAGTGCTATTCGCAGTTTTACAAACTTTGGTATAAGTGGAAATCACGCTTTTCCCGCGCAGATTTTCACAATCAAAAAGTTCATATTCCTATTCAGGACCTCATAGTATGTATGAATCTATCGACAAAAACATCATATTCTGTGTTTTCAGAGCGCTATCTGCAGTTATATGAAGTTTGAAATAAGTCAAAATTACCACATTCTGAGCAGTTTCAAAGTATCGCAAATCACAAGAAACTATCCAATACAACATAATACGCATGAATCCGTCCTCAAATGTACAGAATTTTGCGTTTCCAACGAGTTATCAGCGTTTTTTCTGAGTCTCGTTGAGAGATTTTTGACTCTGTAAATCTGCTCAGAAGCAAGATTTTGCTTCAAAAGTGCGTTATATGGCAGAACATAGCACCAAATACATCATATTTTGTGTTTTCAGGGTGCTCTTTGCAGTTTTACAAACTTTTGAATGAGTCGAAATCACGCTTTTCCGCGCAGATCTTCACTATCAAAAAGTTCATATTCCTATTCACGACCTGATAGTTTGTATGAATCTATCGACGAAAACATCATATTTCGTGTTTTCAGAGCGCTATCTGCAGTTATATGAAGTTTGAAATAAGTCAAAATTACAACATTCTGAGTAGTTTCAAAGTATCGCAAATCACATAAATCTATCCAATACAACATAATACGCATGTATCCGTCCTCAAATGCACAAAATTTTGCGTTTCCAGCGAGTTATCAGCGTTTTTGCTGAGTCTCGTTGAGAAATTTTTGACTCTGTAAATCTGCTCAGAAGCAAGATTTTGCTTCAAAAGTGCGTTATATTGCAGAATCTAGCACCAAAAACAAACATATTTCGTGTTCTTAGAGTGCTATTCGCAGTTTAAAAAACTTTGGTATAAGTGGAAATCACGCTTTTCCGCGCAGATTTTCACAATCAAAAAGTTCATATTTCTATTCAGGACCTCATAGTATGTATGAATGTATCGACAAGAACATCATATTTTGTGTTTTCAGAGCGCTATCTGCAGTTATATGAAGTTTGAAATAAGTCAAAATTACCACATCCTGAGCAGTTTCAAGTATCGCAAATCACATAAAACTATCCAATACAACATAATACGCATGAATCCGTCCTCAAATGTACAAAATTTTGCGTTTCCAGCGAGTTATCAGCGTTTTTTCTGAGTCTTGTTGAGAAATTTTTGACTCTGTTAATCTGCTCAGAAGCAAGATTTTGCTTCAAAAGTGCGTTATATTGCAGAATCTAGCACCAAAAACAACATATTTCGTGTTTTTAGAGTGCTATTTGCAGTTTTTAAACTTTGGAATAAGTCGAAATCACGCTTTTCCGCGCAGAATTTCACAATCAAAAAGTTCATATTCCTATTCAGGACCTCATAATATGTATGAATCTATCGACAAAAACATCATTTTTCGTGTTTTCCGAGCGCTATCTGCAGTTATATGAAGTTTGGAATATGTCAAAATTACCACATTCTGAGCAGTTTTGAAGTATCGCAAATCACATAAATCTATCCAATACAACATAATACGCATGAATCCGTCCGCAAATGCACAAAATTTTGCGCTTCCAGTGGGTTATAGGCGTTTTTTCTGAGTCTCGTTGAGAAATTTTGGCTCTGTAAATCTGCTCAAAAGCAGGATTTTGCTTCAAAAGTACGTTATATTGCAGAATCTAGCACCAAATACATCATATTTCGTGTTTTTAGAGTGCTATTTGCAGTTTTACAAACTTTGGAATAAGTCGAAATCACGCTTTTCCGCGCAGATTTTCACAATCAAAAAGTTCATATTCTTATTCAGGACCTCATAGTATGTATGGATCTATCAACAAAAACATCATAATTCGTGTTTTCAGAGCGCTATCTGCAGTTATATGAAGTTTAAAATAAGTCAAAATTACCACATTCTGAGCAGTTTCAAAGTATCGCAAATCACATAAATCTATCCAATACAACATAATACGCATGAATCCGTCCTCAATTGCACAAAATTTTGCGTTTCCAGCGAGTTATCAGCGTTTTTTCTGAGTCTCGTTGCGGAATTTTTGACTTTGTAAATCTGCTCAGAAGCAAGATTTTGCTTTAAAAGTGCGTTATATGGCAGAATCTAGCACCAAATACATCATATTTCGTGTTTTTAGAGTGCTATTTGCAGTTTTACAAACTTTGGAATAAGTCGGAATCACGCTTTCCCGCGCAGTTTCTCACAATCAAAAAATTCATATTCCTATTCAGGACCTCATAATATGTATGAATCTATCGACAAAAACATCATATTTCGTGTTTTCAGAGCGCTATCTGCAGTTATATGAAGTTTGGAATAAGTCGAATTACCACATTCTGAGCAGTTTCAAAGTATCGCAAATCACATAAATCTATCCGATACAACATAATACGCATGAATCCGTCCTCAAATGCACTAAATTTTGCGTTTCCAGCGAGTTATCAGCGTTTTTTTCTGAGTCTTGTTGAGAAATTTTTGACTCTGTTAATCTGCTCAGAAGCAAGATTTTGCTTCAAATGTGCGTTATATGGCAGAATCTAGCACCAAATACATCATATTCCCTGTTTTTAGAGTGCTATTCGCAGTTTTACAAACTTTGGTATAAGTGGAAATCACGCTTTTCCGCGCAGATTTTCACAATCAAAAAGTTCATATTCCTATTCAGGACCTCATAGTATGTATGAATCTATCGACAAAAACATCATATTCTGTGTTTTCAGAGCGCTATCAGCAGTTATATGAAGTTTGAAATAAGTCAAAATTACCACATTCTGAGCAGTTTCAAAGTATCGCAAATCACATGAAACTATCCAATACAACATAATACGCATGAATCCGTCCTCAAATGTACAGAATTTTGCGTTTCCAACGAATTATCAGCGTTTTTTCTGAGTCTCGTTGAGAGATTTTTGACTCTGTAAATCTGCTCAGAAGCAAGATTTTGCTTCAAAAGTGCGTTATATGGCAGAACATAGCACCAAATACATCATATTTTGTGTTTTCAGGGTGCTCTTTGCAGTTTTACAAACTTTTGAATGAGTCGAAATCACGCTTTTCCGCGCAGATCTTCACTATCAAAAAGTTCATATTCCTATTCACGACCTGATAGTTTGTATGAATCTATCGACGAAAACATCATATTTCGTGTTTTCAGAGCGCTATCTGCAGTTATATGAAGTTTGAAATAAGTCAAAATTACCACATTCTGAGTAGTTTCAAAGTATCGCAAATCACATAAATCTATCCAATACAACATAATACGCATGTATCCGTCCTCAAATGCACAAAATTTTGCGTTTCCAGCGAGTTATTAGCGTTTTTTCTGAGTCTCGTTGAGAAATTTTTGACTCTGTTAATCTGCTCAGAAGCAAGATTTTGCTTCAAATTGTGCGTTATATGGCAGAATCTAGCACCAAATACATCATATTCCCTGTTTTTAGAGTGCTATTCGCAGTTTTACAAACTTTGGTATAAGTGGAAATCACGCTTTTCCGCGCAGATTTTCACAATCAAAAAGTTCATATTCCTATTCAGGACCTCATAGTATGTATGAATCTATCGACAAAAACATCATATTCTGTGTTTTCAGAGCGCTATCAGCAGTTATATGAAGTTTGAAATAAGTCAAAATTACCACATTCTGAGCAGTTTCAAAGTATCGCAAATCACATGAAACTATCCAATACAACATAATACGCATGAATCCGTCCTCAAATGTACAGAATTTTGCGTTTCCAACGAATTATCAGCGTTTTTTCTGAGTCTCGTTGAGAGATTTTTGACTCTGTAAATCTGCTCAGAAGCAAGATTTTGCTTCAAAAGTGCGTTATATGGCAGAACATAGCACCAAATACATCATATTTTGTGTTTTCAGGGTGCTCTTTGCAGTTTTACAAACTTTTGAATGAGTCGAAATCACGCTTTTCCGCGCAGATCTTCACTATCAAAAAGTTCATATTTTTATTCACGACCTGATAGTTTGTATGAATCTATCGACGAAAACATCATATTTCGTGTTTTCAGAGCGCTATCTGCAGTTATATGAAGTTTGAAATAAGTCAAAATTACCACATTCTGAGTAGTTTCAAAGTATCGCAAATCACATAAATCTATCCAATACAACATAATACGCATGTATCCGTCCTCAAATGCACAAAATTTTGCGTTTCCAGCGAGTTATTAGCGTTTTTTCTGAGTCTCGTTGAGAAATTTTTGACTCTGTAAATCTGCTCAGAAGCAAGATTTTGCTTCAAAAGTGCGTTATATTGCAGAATCTAGCACCAAAAACAACATATTTCGTGTTCTTAGAGTGCTATTCGCAGTTTAAAAAACTTTGGTATAAGTGGAAATCACACTTTTTCGCGCAGATTTTCACAATCAAAAAGTTCATATTTCTATTCAGGACCTCATAGTATGTATGAATGTATCGACAAGAACATCATATTTTGTGTTTTCAGAGCGCTATCTGCAGTTATATGAAGTTTGAAATAAGTCAAAATTACCACATCCTGAGCAGTTTCAAAGTATCGCAAATCACATAAAACTATCCAATACAACATAATACGCATGAATCCGTCCTCAAATGTACAAAATTTTGCGTTTCCAGCGAGTTATCAGCGTTTTTTCTGAGTCTTGTTGAGAAATTTTTGACTCTGTTAATCTGCTCAGAAGCAAGATTTTGCTTCAAAAGTGCGTTATATCGCAGGATCTAGCACCAAAAACAACATATTTCGTGTTTTTAGAGTGCTATTTGCAGTTTTTCAAACTTTGGAATAAGTCGAAATCACGCTTTTTCCGCGCAGAATTTCACAATCAAAAAGTTCATATTCCTATGCAGGACCTCATAATATGTATGAATCTATCGACAAAAACATCATTTTTCGTGTTTTCAGAGCGCTATCTGCAGTTATATGAAGTTTGGAATATGTCAAGATTACCACATTCTGAGCAGTTTTGAAGTATCGCAAATCACATAAATCTATCCAATACAACATAATACGCATGAATCCGTCCGCAAATGCACAAAATTTTGCGCTTCCAGTGGGTTATAGGCGTTTTTTCTGAGTCTCGTTGAGAAATTTTGGCTCTGTAAATCTGCTCAGAAGCAAGATTTTGCTTCAAAAGTACGTTTATATTGCAGAATCTAGCACCAAATACATCATATTTCGTGTTTTTTAGAGTGCTATTTGCAGTTTTACAAACTTTGGAATAAGTCGAAATCACGCTTTTCCGCGAAAATTTTCACAATCAAAAAGTTCATATTCTTATTCAGGACCTCATAGTATGTATGGATCTATCAACAAAAACATCATATTTCGTGTTTTCAGAGCGCTATCAGCAGTTATATGAAGTTTGAAATAAGTCAAAATTACCACATTCTGAGCAGTTTCAAAGTATCGCAAATCACATGAAACTATCCAATACAACATAATACGCATGAATCCGTCCTCAAATGTACAGAATTTTGCGTTTCCAACGAATTATCAGCGTTTTTTCTGAGTCTCGTTGAGAGATTTTTGACTCTGTAAATCTGCTCAGAAGCAAGATTTTGCTTCAAAAGTGCGTTATATGGCAGAACATAGCACCAAATACATCATATTTTGTGTTTTCAGGGTGCTCTTTGCAGTTTTACAAACTTTTGAATGAGTCGAAATCACGCTTTTCCGCGCAGATCTTCACTATCAAAAAGTTCATATTCCTATTCACGACCTGATAGTTTGTATGAATCTATCGACGAAAACATCATATTTCGTGTTTTCAGAGCGCTATCTGCAGTTATATGAAGTTAGAAATAAGTCAAAATTACCACATTCTGAGTAGTTTCAAAGTATCGCAAGTCACATAAATCTATCCAATACAACATAATACGCATGTATCCGTCCTCAAATGCACAAAATTTTGCGTTTCCAGCGAGTTATCAGCGTTTTTTCTGAGTCTCGTTGAGAAATTTTTGACTCTGTAAATCTGCTCAGAAGCAAGATTTTGCTTCAAAATGTGCGTTATATTGCAGAATCTAGCACCAAAAACAACATATTTCCTGTTTTTAGAGTGCTATTCGCAGTTTAAAAAACTTTGGTATAAGTGGAAATCACGCTTTTCCGCGCAGATTTTCACAATCAAAAAGTTCATATTCCTATTCAGGACCCCATAATATGTATGAATCTATCGACAAAAACATCATATTTCGTGTTTTCAGAGCGCTATCTGCAGTTTTATGAAGTTTGGAATAAGTCGAATTACCACATTCTGAGCAGTTTCAAAGTATCGCAAATCACATAAATCTATCCAATACAACATAATACGCATGAGTCCGTCCTCAAATGCACAAAATTTTGCGTTTCCAGCGAGTTATCAGCGTTTTTTCTGAGTCTCGTTGAGAAATTTTTGACTCTTTAAATCTGCTCAGAAGCAAGATTCCCCCTCAAAAGTGCGTTATATGGCAGGATCTAGCACCAAATACATCATATTCCGTGTTTTTAGAGTGCTATTCGCAGTTTTACAAACTTTGGAATAAGTGGAAATCACGCTTTTCCGCGCAGATTTTCACAATCAAAAAGTTCATATTCCTATTCAGGACCTCATAGTATGTATGAATCTATCGACAAAAACATCATATTCTGTGTTTTCAGAGCGCTATCAGCAGTTATATGAAGTTTGAAATAAGTCAAAATTACCACATTCTGAGCAGTTTCAAAGTATCGCAAATCACATGAAACTATCCAATACAACATAATACGCATGAATCCGTCCTCAAATGTACAAAATTTTGCGTTTCCAGCGAATTATCAGCGTTTTTTCTGAGGCTTGTTGAGAAATTTTTGACTCTGTTGATCTGCTCAGAAGCAAGATTCTGCTTCAAATGTGCGTTATATTGCAGAATCTAGCACCAAATACATCATATTCCGTGTTTTTAAAATGCTATTTGCAGTTTTACAAACTTTGGTATAAGTCGAAATCACGCTTTTCCGCGCAGATTTTCACCATCAAAAAGTTCATATTCCTATTCACGACCCCATAGTTTGTATGAGTCTATCGACGAAAACCTCATATTCCGTGTTTTCAGAGCGCTATCTGCAGTTATATGAAGTTTGAAATAAGTCAAAATTACCACATTCTGAGTAGTTGCAAAGTATCGCAAATCGCATAAATCTATCCAATACAACATAATACGCATGAATCCGTCCTCAATTGCACAAAATTTTGCGTTTCCAGCAAGTTATCAGCGTTTTTTCTGAGTCTCGTTGCGAAATTTTTGACTTTGTAAATCTGCTCAGAAGCAAGATTTTGCTTCAAAAGTGCGTTATATGGCAGAATCTAGCACCAAATACATCATATTTCGTGTTTTTGGAGTGCATTTGCCGTTTTACAAACTTTGGAATAAGTCAAAATCACGCTTTTCCGCGCAGATTTTCACAATCAAAAAATTCATATTCCTATTCAGGACCTTATAATATGTATGATTCTATCGACAAAAACATCATATTTTGTGTTTTCAGAGCGCTATCTGCAGTTATATGAAGTTTGGAATAAGTCAAAATTACCACATTCTGAGCAGTTTCAAAGTATCGCAAATCACAAAAATCTATCCAATACAACATAATACGCATGAATCCGTCCTCAAATGCACAAAATTTTGCGTTTCCAGCGAGTTATCAGCGTTTTTTCTGAGTCTCGTTGAGAAATTTTTGACTCTGTAAATCTGCTCAGAAGCAAGATTTTCCCTCAAAAGTGCGTTATATGGCAGAATCCAGCACCAAATACATCATATTCCGTGTTTTTAGAGTGCTATTCACAGTTTTACAAACTTTGGTATAAGTGGAAATCACGCTTTTCCGCGCAGATTTTCACAATCAAAAAGTTCATATTCCTATTCAGGACCTCATAGTATGTATGAATCTATCGACAAAAACATCATATTTTGTGTTTTCAGAGCGCTATCTGCAGTTATATGAAGTTTAAAATAAGTCAATATTACCACATTCTGAGCAGTTTCAAAGTATTGCAAATCACATAAATCTATCCAATACAACATAATACGCATGAATCCGTCCTCAATTGCACAAAATTTTGCGTTTCCAGCGAGTTATCAGCGTTTTTTCTGAGTCTCGTTGAGAAATTTTTGACTCTGTAAATCTGCTCAGAAGCAAGATTTTGCTTCAAAAGTGCGTTATATTGCAGAATCTAGCACCAAATACATCATATTTTGTGTTTTTAGAGTGCTTTTTGCAGTTTTACAAACTTTGGAATAAGTCGAAATCTAGCTTTTCCACGCAGATTTTCACTATCAAAAAGTTCATATTCCTATTCACGACCTCATAGTTTGTATGAATCTATCGACAAAAACATCATATTTCGTGTTTTCAGAGCGCTATCTGCAATTATATGAAGTTTGAAATAAGTCAAAATTACCACATTCTGAGCAGTTTCAAAGTATCGCAAATCACATAAATCCATCCAATACAACATAATACGCATAAATCCGTCCTCGAATGCAAAAAAGTTTGCGTTTCCAGCGTGTTATCAGCGTTTTTCCTGAGTCTCGTTGAAGAATTGTTGACTCCGTATATCTGCTCAGAAGCAAGATTTTGCTTCAAAAGTGCGTTATATTGCAGAATCTAGCACCAAATACATCATATTTTGTGTTTTTAGAGTGCTATTCGCAGTTTTACGAACTTTGGAATAAGTAGGAATCACGCTTTTCCGCGCAGATTTTCACAATCAAAAAGTTCATATTCCTATTCAGGACCTCATAGTATGTATGAATCTATCGACAAAAACATCATATTTTGTGTTTTCTGAGCGCTATCTGCAGTTATATGAAGTTTGAAATAAGTCAAAATTACCACATTCTGAGCAGTTTCAAACTATCGCAAATCACACAAAACTATCCAATACAACATAATACGCATGAATCCGTCCTCAAATGTACAAAATTTTGCGTTTCCAGCGAGTTATCAGCGTTTTTTCTGAGGCTTGTTGAGAAATTTTTGACTCTGTTGATCTGCTCAGAAGCAAGATTCTGCTTCAAATGTGCGTTATATTGCAGAATCTAGCACCAAATACATCATATTTCGTGTTTTTAAAATGCTATTTGCAGTTTTACAAACTTTGGTATAAGTCGAAATCACGCTTTTCCGCGCAGATTTTCACCATCAAAAAGTTCATATTCCTATTCACGACCCCATAGTTTGTATGAGTCTATCGACGAAAACCTCATATTCCGTGTTTTCAGAGCGCTATCTGCAGTTATATGAAGTTTGAAATAAGTCAAAATTACCACATTCTGAGTAGTTTCAAAGTATCGCAAATCGCATAAATCTATCCAATACAACATAATACGCATGAATCCGTCCTCAATTGCACAAAATTTTGCGTTTCCAGCAAGTTATCAGCGTTTTTTCTGAGTCTCGTTGCGAAATTTTTGACTTTGTAAATCTGCTCAGAAGCAAGATTTTGCTTCAAAAGTGCGTTATATGGCAGAATCTAGCACCAAATACATCATATTTCGTGTTTTTGGAGTGCTATTTGCAGTTTTACAAACTTTGGAATAAGACAAAATCACGCTTTTCCGCGCAGATTTTCACAATCAAAAAATTCATATTCCTATTCAGGACCTTATAATATGTATGATTCTATCGACAAAAACATCATATTTCGTGTTTTCAGAGCGCTATCTGCAGTTATATGAAGTTTGGAATAAGTCAAAATTACCACATTCTGAGCAGTTTCAAAGTATCGCAAATCACATAAATCTATCCAATACAACATAATACGCATGAATCCGTCCTCAAATGCACAAAATTTTGCGTTTCCAGCGAGTTATCAGCGTTTTTTCTGAGTCTCGTTGAGAAATTTTTGACTCTGTAAATCTGCTCAGAAGCAAGATTTTCCCTCAAAAGTGCGTTATATGGCAGAATCCAGCACCAAATACATCATATTCCGTGTTTTTAGAGTGCTATTCACAGTTTTACAAACTTTGGTATAAGTGGAAATCACGCTTTTCCGCGCAGATTTTCACAATCAAAAAGTTTATATTCCTATTCAGGACCTCATAGTATGTATGAATCTATCGACAAAAACATCATATTTTGTGTTTTCAGAGCGCTATCTGCAGTTATATGAAGTTTGAAATAAGTCAAAATTACCACATTCTGAGCAGTTTCAAAGTATCGCAAATCACATAAAACTATCCAATACAACATAATACGCATGAATCTGTCTTCAAATGTACAAAATTTTGCGTTTCCAGCGAGTTATCAGCGTTTTTTCTGAGTCTTGTTGAGAATATTTTAACTCTGTTAATCTGCTCAAAAGCAAGATTTTGCTTCAAATGTGCGTTATATTGCAGAATCTAGCACCAAATACATCATATTTTGTGTTTTTAGAGTGCTTTTTGCAGTTTTACAAACTTTGGAATAAGTCGAAATCTCGCTTTTCCACGCAGATTTTCACTATCAAAAAGTTCATATTCCTATTCACGACCTCATAGTTTGTATGAATCTATCGACAAAAACATCATATTTCGTGTTTTAGAGCGCTATCTGCAATTATATGAAGTTTGAAATAAGTCAAAATTACCACATTCTGAGCAGTTTCAAAGTATCGCAAATCACATAAATCCATCCAATACAACATAATACGCATAAATCCGTCCTCGAATGCACAAAAGTTTGCGTTTCCAGCGTGTTATCAGCGTTTTTTCTGAGTCTCGTTGAAGAATTGTTGACTCCGTATATCTGCTCAGAAGCAAGATTTTGCTTCAAAAGTGCGTTATATTGCAGAATCTAGCACCAAATACATCATATTTTGTGTTTTTAGAGTGCTATTCGCAGTTTTACGAACTTTGGAATAAGTAGGAATCACGCTTTTCCGCGCAGATTTTCACAATCAAAAAGTTCATATTCCTATTCAGGACTTTATAGTATGTATGAATCTATCGACAAAAACATAATATTTCGTGCTTTCAGAGCGCTATCTGCAGTTATATGAAGTTTGAAATAAGTTAAAATTACCACATTCTGAGCAGTTTCAAAGTATCGCAAATCACATAAATCCACCAATACAACATAATACGCATGAATCTGTCCTCAAATGTACAAAATTTTGCGTTTCCAGCGAGTTATCAGCGTTTTTTCTGAGTCTTGTTAAGAAATTTTTGACTCTGTTAATCTGCTCAAAAGCAAGATTTTGCTTCAAATGTGCGTTATATTGCAGAATCTAGCACCAAATACATCATATTTCGTGTTTTCAGAGTGCTATTTGCAGTTTTACAAACTTTGGAATAAGTCTAAATCACGCTTTTCCGCGCAGATTTTCACCATCAAAAAGTTCATATTCCTATTCAGGACCTCATAATATGTATGAATCTATCGACAAAAACATTATATTTCGTGTTTTAGGAGCGCTATCTGCAATTATATGAAGTTTGAAATAAGTCAAAATTACCACATTCTGAGCAGTTTCGGAGTATCGCAAATCACATAAATCTATCCAATACAACATAATACGCATGAATCCGTCCTTAAATGCGCAAAATTCTGAGTTTCCAGCGAGTTATCAGCGTTTTTTCTGAGTCTCGTTGAGAAATTTTTGACCCTGTAAATCTGCTCAGAAGAAAGATTTCGCTACAAAAAAGCGTTATATGGCAGAATCTAGCACCAAATACATCATATTTCGTGTTTTTAGAGTGCTATTTGCAGTTCTACAAACTTTGGAATAAGTCGAAATCACGCTTTTCCGCGCAGATTTTCACAATCAAAAAGTTCATATTCCTATTCAGGACCTCATAGTATGTATGAATCTATCGACAAAAACATCATATTTTGTGTTTTAAGAGCGCTATCTGCAGTTATATGAAGTTTGAAATAAGTCAAAATTACCACATTCTGAGCAGTTTCAAATTATCGCAAATCACATAAAACTATCCAATACAACATAATACGCATGAATCCGTCCTCAAATGTACAAAATTTTGCGTTTCCAGCGAGTTATCAGCGTTTTTTCTGAGGCTTGTTGAGAAATTTTTGACTCTGTTAATCTGCTCAGAAGCAAGATTTTGCTTCAAATGTGCGTTATATTGCAGAATCTAGCACCAAATACATCATATTTCGTGTTTTTAAAATGCTATTTGCAGTTTTACAAACTTTGGTATAAGTCGAAATCACGCTTTTCCGCGCAAAATTTCACTATCAAAAAGTTCATATTCCTATTCACGACCCCATAGTTTGTATGAATCTATCGACGAAAACCTCATATTTCGTGTTTTCAGAGCGCTATCTGCAGTTATATGAAGTTTGAAATAAGTCGAAATTATCACATTCTGAGTAGTTTCAAAGTATCGCAAATCGCATAAATCTATCCAATACAACATAATACGCATTAATTCGTCCTCAATTGCACAAAATTTTGCGTTTCCAGCAAGTTATCAGCGTTTTTTCTGAGTCTCGTTGCGAAATTTTTGACTTTGTAAATCTGCTCAGAAGCAAGATTTTGCTTCAAAAGTGCGTTATATGGCAAAATCTAGCACCAAATACATCATATTTCGTGTTTTTGGAGTGCTATTTGCAGTTTTACAAACTTTGGAATAAGTCAAAATCACGCTTTTTCGCGCAGATATTCACAATCAAAAAATTCATATTCCTATTCAGGACCTTATAATATGTATGATTCTATCGACAAAAACATCATATTTCGTGTTTTCAGAGCGCTATCTGCAGTTATATGAAGTTTGGAATAAGTCAAAATTACCACATTCTGAGCAGTTTCAAAGTATCGCAAATCACATAAATCTATCCAATACAACATAATACGCATGAATCCGTCCTCAAATGCACAAAATTTTGCGTTTCCAGCGAGTTATCAGCGTTTTTTCTGAGTCTCGTTGAGAAATTTTTGACTCTGTAAATCTTCTCAGAAGCAAGACTTTGCTTCAAAAGTGCGTTATATGGCAGAATCTAGCACCAAATACATCATATTTCGTGTTTTTAGAGTGCTATTTGCAGGTTCACAAACTTTGGAATAAGTCAAAATCACGCTTTTCCGCGCAGATTTTCACAGTCAAAAAGTTCATAATATGTATGAATCTATCGACAAAAACATCATATTTCGTGTTTTCAGAGCGCTTTCTGCAGTTGTATGAAGTTTGGAATAAGTCAAAATTACCACATTCTGAGCAGTATCAAAGTATCGCAAATCACCTAAATCTATCCAATACAACATAGTACGCATGATTCCGTCCTCAAATGCACAAAATTTTGCGTTTCCAGCGAGTTATTAGCGTTTTTTCCGAGTCTCGCTGAGGAATTTTTGACTCTGTTAATCTGCTCAGAAGCAGGATTTTGCTTCAAAAGTGCGTTATATGACAGAATCTAGCACCAAATACGTCATATTTCGTGTTTTTAGAGTGCTATTTGCAGTTTCACAAACTTTGGATTGAGTCGAAATCACGCTTTTCCGCGCAGATTTTCACAATCATAAAGTTCATATTCCTATTCAGGACCTCATAATATGTATGAATCTATCTACAAAAACATCATATTTCGTGTTTTCAGAGCGCTATCTGCAGTTATATAAAGTATAAAATAATTCAAAATTACCACATTCTGAGCAGTTTCAAAGAATCGCAAATCACATAAATCTATCCAATACAACGTGATACGCATGAATCCGTCATCAAATGCACAAAATTCTGCGTTTCCAGCGAGTTATCAGCGTTTTTTCTGAGTCTCGTTGAGAAATTTTTGACTCTGTAAATCTGCTCGGAAGCAAGATTTTGCTCCAAAAGTGCGTTATATGGCAAAATCTAGCACCAAATACAACATATTTCGTGTTTTCAGAGTGCTATTTGCAGTTTTACAAACTTTAAAATAAGTCGAAATCACGCTTTTCCGCGCAGAATTTCACAATCAAAAAGTTCATATTCCTTCTCAGGACCTCATGATATGTATGAATCTATCGACAAAAACATCATTTTCCGTGTTTTCAGAGCGCTATCTGCAGTTATATGAAGTTTGGAATAAGTCAAAATTACCACATTCTGAGCAGTTTCAAAGTATCGCAAATCACATAAATCTATCCAATACAACATAATACGCATGAATCCGTCCTCAAATGCACAAAATTTTGCGTTTCCAGCGAGTTATCAGCTTTTTTCTGAGTCTCGTTGAGAAATTTTTGACTCTGTAAATCTGCTCAGAAGCAAGATTTTGCTTCAAAAGTGCGTTATATTGCAGAATCTAGCACCAAATACATCATATTTCGTGTTTTCAGAGTGCTATTTGCAGTTTTACAAACTTTGGGATAAGTCAAAATCACGCTTTTCCGCGCAGATTTTCACAATCAAAAAGTTCATATTTCTATTCAGGACCTCAGAGCATGTATGAATCTATCGACAATGACATCATATTTCGTGTTTCCGAAGCGCTATCTGCAGTTATATGAAGTTTGAAAGAAGTCAAAATTACCACATTCTGAGCAGTTTCAAAGTATCGCAAATCACATAAATCTATCCAATACAACATAATACGCATGAATCCGTCCTCAAATGCTTAAAAGTTTGCGTTTCCAGCGTGTTATCAGCGTTTTTTCTGAGTCTCGTTGAGGGATTTCTGACTCTGTATATCTGCTCAGAAGCAAGATTTTGCTTCAAAAGTGCGTTATATTGCAGAATCTAGCACCAAATACATCATATTTTGTGTTTTTAGAGTGCTATTCGCAGTTTTACGAACTTTGGAATAAGTAGAAATCACGCTTTTCCGCGCAGATTTTCACAATCAAAAAGTTCATATTTCTATTCAGGACCTCATAGTATGTATGAATCTATCGACAAAAACATAATATTTCGTGTTTTCAGAGCGCTATCTGCAGTTATATGAAGTTTGAAATAAGTTAAAATTACCACATTCTGAGCAGTTTCAAAGTATCGCAAATCACATAAATCTATCCGATACAACATAATACGTATGAATCCGTCCTCAAATGCACAAAATTTTGCGTTTCCAGCGAGTTATCAGCGTTTTTTCTGAGTCTCGTTGAGAAATTGTTGACTCTGTATATCAGCTCAGAAGCAAGATTTTGCTTCAAAAGTGCGTTATATGGCAGAATCTAGCACCAAATACATCATATTTCGTGTTTTTAGAGTGCTATTTGCAGTTTCACAAACTTTGGAATAAGTCAAAATCACGCTTTTCCGCGCAGATTTTCACAGTCAAAAAGTTCATATTCCTATTCAGGACCTCATAATATGTATGAATCTATCGACAAAAACATCATATTTCGTGTTTTCAGAGCGCTATCTGCAGTTGTATGAAGTTTGAAATAAGTCGAAATTACCACATTCTGAGCAGTATCAAAGTATCGCAAATCACCTAAATCTATCCAATACAACATAGTACGCATGATTCCGTCCTCAAATGCACAAAATTTTGCGTTTTCAGCGAGTTATTAGCGTTTTTTCTGAGTCTCGCTGAGAAATTTTTGACTCTGTTAATCTGCTCAGAAGCAGGATTTTGCTTCAAAAGTGCGTTATATGGCAGAATCTAGCACCAAATACGTCATATTTCATGTTTTTAGAGTGCTATTTGCAGTTTCACAAACTTTGGATTAAGTCGAAATCACGCTTTTCCGCGCAGATTTTCACAATCATAAAGTTCATATTCCTATTCAGGACCTCATAATATGTATGAATCTATCGACAAAAACATCATATTTCGTGTCTTCAGAGCGCTATCTGCAGTTATATGATGTTTAAAATAATTCAAAATTACCACATTCTGAGCAGTTTCACAGAATCGCAAATCACATGAATCTATCAAATACAACGTGATACGCATGAATCCGTCCTTAAATGCACAAAATTTAGCGTTTCCAGCGAGTTATCAGCGTTTTTTCTGAGTCCCGCTGAGAGAATTTTGACTCTGTAAATCTGCTCAGAAGCAAGATTTTGCTTCAAAAGTGCATTATATGGCAGAATCTAGCACCAAATACATCATATTTTGTGCTTTTAGAGTGCTTTTTGCAGTTTTACAAACTTTGGAATAAGTCGAGATCACGCTTTTCCGCGCAGATTCTCTCAATCAAAAAGTTCATAATCCTATTCAGGACCTCATAATATGTTTAATTCCATCGACAAAAACATCATATTTCGTGTTTTCAGAGCGCTATCTGCAGTTATATGAAGTTTGAAATAAGTCTAAATTACCACATTCCAAGCAGTTTCAAAGTATCGTAAATCACATAAATCTATCCAATACAACATAATACGCATGAATCTGTGCTCAAATGCACAGAATTTTGCGTTTCCAGCGAGTTATCAGCGTTTTTTCTGAGTCTTGTTGAGAAATTTTTGACTTTGTAATCTGCTCAGAAGCAAGATTTTGCTTTGAAAGTGCGTTATATGACAGAATCTAGCACCAAATACATCATCTTTAGTGTTTTTAGAGTGCTATTTGCAGTTCTACAAACTTTGGAATAAGTCGAAATCACGCTTTTCCGCGCAGATTTTCACAATCAAAAAGTTCATATTCCTATTTAGGACCTCATAATATGTATGAATCAGAGCGCTATCTGCAGTTATTTAAAGTTTGAAATAAGTCAGTATTACCACATTCTGAGTAGTTTCAAAGTATCGCAAATTACATAAATCTATCCAATACAACATAATACGCATAAATCCGTCCTCAAATGCACAAAATTTTGCGTTTCCGGCGAGGTATCAGCGTTTTTTCTGAGTCTCGTCGAGAAATTTTCAACTCTGTAAATCTGCTCAGAAGCAAGATTTTGCATCAAAAGTGCGTGATATGGCAGAATCTAGCACCAAATACATCATATTTCGTGTTTTTAGAGTGCTATTTGCAGTTTTACAAACTTTGGAATAAGTCGAAATCACGCTTTGTAAATCTGCTCAGCAGCAAGATTTTGCTTCAAAAGTGCGTTATATGGCAGAATCCAGCACCAAATACAACATATTTTGTGCTCTTAGAGTGCTATTTGCAGTTTTACAAACTTTGGAATGAGTCGAAATCACGCTTTCCCGCGCCGATTTTCACATTCAAAAAGATCATATTCCTATTCAGGACCTCATAATATGTATGAATCTATGGACAAAAACATCATATCCCGTGTTTTCAGAGCGCTATCTGCAGTTATATGAAGTTTGAAATTAGTCAACATTACCACATTCTGAGCAGTTTCAAAGTATCGCAAAACACATTAATCTATCCAGTACAACATAATACGCGTGAATCCGTCCTCAAATGCACAAAATTTTGCGTTTTCAGCGAGCTATCAGCGTTTTTTCTGTGTCTCGTTGAGAAATTTTTTACTCTGTAAATCTGCTCAGAAGCAAGATTTTGCTTCAAAAGTCTGTGATATGGCAGAATCCAACATCAAATACATCATATAACGTGTTTTTAGAGTGCTTTTGCAGTTTTACAAACTTTGGAATAAGTCGAAATCACGCTTTTCCGCGCAGATTTTCACAATCAAAAAGTTCATATTCCTATTCAGGACCTCATAATATGCATGAATCT
This sequence comes from Dromius quadrimaculatus, assembly GCA_963989225.1. Classification (NCBI taxonomy): domain Eukaryota; kingdom Metazoa; phylum Arthropoda; class Insecta; order Coleoptera; family Carabidae; genus Dromius; species Dromius quadrimaculatus. The sequence goes on from OZ022335.1 coordinate 25,494,837, forward strand.
ATCTACAAAAACATCATATTTCGTGTTTTCAGAGCGCTATCTGCAGTTATATGAAGTTTAGAATATGTCAAAATCACCACATTCTGAGCAGTTTCAAAGTATCGCAAATCACATGAATCTATCCAATACAACATGATACGCATGAGTTCGTCCTCAAATGTACGAAATTTTGCGTTTCCAGCGAGTTATTAGCGTTCCTTCTGTGTCTCGTTGAGAAATTTTTGACTCTGCAAATATGCTCAGAAGCAAGAATTTGCTTTAAAAGTGCGTTATATGACAGAATCCAGCATCAAAAACATCATATTTCGTGTCTTTCGAGTGCTATTTGCAGTTTTACAAACTTTGGAATGAGTCGAAATCACGCTTTGTCGCGTAGATTCTCACAATCAAAAAGTTCATATTCATATTCAGGACCTCATAATATGTATGAATCTATCTACAAAAACATCATATTTCGTGTTTTCAGAGCGCTATCTGCAGTTATATGAAGTTTAGAATAAGTCAAAATCACCACATTCTGAGCAGTTCCAAAGTTTCGCAGATCACATAAATCTATCGAATACGACATAATACGCATGAATCAGTCCTCAAATGCACTAATTTTGCGTTTTCAGCGAGTTATCAGCGCTTTTTCTGAGTCTCGTTGAGAATTTTTTGACTCTGTAAATCTGCTCAGAAGCCAGATTTTGCTTCAAAAGTGCGTTATATTGCAGAATCTAGCACGAAATACATCATATTTTGTGTTTTTAGAGTGCTATTTGCAGTTTTACAAACTTTAGAATAAGTCAAAATCACGCTTTTCCGCGCAGATTTTCACGATCAAAAAGTTCATATTTTCATTCAGGACCTCATAATATGTGTGAATCTATCGACAAAAACATCATATTTCGTGTTTTCAGAGCGCCATCTGCAGTTATATGAAGTTTGAAATAAGTCGAAATTACCACATTCGAGCAGTTTCAAAGTATCGCAAATCACATAGATCTATCCAATACAACATAATACGCATGAATCCGTCCTCAAATGCAGAAAATTTTGCGTTTCCAGCGAGTTATCAGCGTTTTTACTGAGTCTCGTTGAGAAATTTTTGACTCTGTAAATCTGCTCAAAAGCAAAATATTGCTTCAAAAGTGCGTTATATGGCAGAATACAGCACCAAATACATCATATTTCGTATTTTTAGAGTGCTCTTTGCAGTTTTACAAACTTTGGAATAAGTCGGAATAACGTTTTTTCGCGCAGATTTTCACAATAAAAAAGTTCATATTCCTATTCATGACCTCATAATATGTATAAATCTATCAACAAAAACATCATATTTCGTGTTTTCAGAGCGCTATCTGCAGTTATATAAAGTTTGAAATAAGTCAAAATTACCACATTCTGAGCAGTTTCAAAGTATCGCAAATCACATAAATCTATCCAATACAACATAATACGCATGAATCCGTCCTCAAATGCACAGAGTTTTGCGTTTTCAGCAAGTTATCAGCGCTTCTTCTAAGTCTTGTTGAGAATTTTTTGACTCTGTAAATCTGCTCAGAAGCAAGATTTTACTTTAAAAGTGCTTATATTGTCACATTTACTAGGTTTTAATGTCAACTTGGCCGCTCGTAAGCGCTCAAAAACGTGTCTCAACCTCACAAGATGTTCCTCGAATGTCCGACTAAAAACTATCACATCATCCAAATATACTAACATTTTCTTCTATTTTATTTCTTTGAATCCAGTATCAGCTTGATGCTGAAATGTAGCTGGTGCTGATGTCAAACCAAAACTTAAGACGTTAAATTCATAATGACCATCGGGCGTTACAAACGCTGTTTTTTGTTTATCCGTTTTCTTCACTGGTACTTGCCAGTATCCGCTAAATAAATCTAGACTCGTGGAATACGCCGAGCTCCCTAAGTAACTCATCATATCTTCTATTACCGGTAAGGGATATACATCGGGTTTGGTGATAGCGTTTACTTTTCGGTAATCAACACAGAAACGCCAGGAACCGAACTACTGGGGAAGACCATGCACTCGAAGATGGTCTTATTATGTTATCTGCTAACATTCCTTTTACTTGTTCCTGGATAATTTCTTTTTCTTTATGCAAAACGCGATAGGGTTTCAAATGATCAGGCGGAGCGTCTCCTGTCGGAATTTCATGTACTACTAGGTCTGTTTATCCGATTCGTTTGGAATTCCATGCATAAATATCGCTAAATTCTTCTATTAATTGCATCAGCTTTTCTTTCTGCTGATCCGGCAAATCAGGGTCAATATTATGAACCATGTCTACTTTTTCAATATCATCTAAATACAAAATGTCCGATGCTATCTTATCATTGTTACAACTACTATTATTACCTATATACCCTAAGGCTGTATGTTCAAAAAGTTTACGGGGCTTATATCTATTTATATTCTTTATTTTAACTAACCAGGTACCGAATTCAGATTCATGGGGCCAAATGTCGAAAATCTCTACTCCTAGCCTGTATTTGGCATCTGATCTTCCACTGATACTTCCCGTGTGCATCGCAACTTGGGTTATATCTGGCTCGGTCAGATAGCAAATAATCTAAGCTGCCGCTGGAACCTCTACGTCCTATCTGAGCGATAATTTTACTTTTTCCTCGGTTGGGTTTTCATAATATGCTTGCGGTTATTCAGATATGTCATCACCGGAATTATATTCTGCGGTGGATGCAGATAATTGCGCATTTTGTTCCAGATTTGCGTTCTCTAAATTGCAGCTACATTTTTTGAAGGGAATTTGTATATGCTTTCCAAATTTAATAATTTTGTTATCTATATCTAGTATAGCTTTATGTTGTATTAAGAATTGCATGCCCAGTATAACGTCACAGGGTAAGTCTGGTACCACGAGGGTGGCTAAGTCTGTGGGCCACGTGCCCATCGTCAGAGACAGTATAGTACTCCCCAGAACGGGTATTAAACGCCCGCCTGCAGTGCGAAGCATTTTAACCGATGTCTGTTTGCAGTCAAGGGTTTGATCATTACCTTCTACATTGTACACTGACCCTGTGTCCACGATGATGTCTACGGATTAGTTTCCCAATCTACCTACGACTGTCAGTACCTTTGGACTAATTTCCTCATTGGGCCCTGAATCTAATTCGTACACGACGCTACGGACCTCTTCTAGCGTCGTGAGGCACCGTTTCCCTGCACATTAGTATTGCCCCTTTGAATATCTGGACAATCCTTCATCATATGACCGGGACGGGCGCACTGATGACAGATAATTCTGCCATCAGGAGTACGCGATAAGCGCTGAGTGTTAGGTAGTCTGAACGGCGCGTTTCGGGCAGTACCAACATTAATTTGCGGGGGTCGATAAGCAGGCCTATTATTCGGCTCTTGGAATCGAACTCGGTTTTGATTTTGCTGGAATCGGTTATCGTTATTATTATGTGGGGGTTGATTTTGAAAACGCATAGGCGGTCGATCCCCACGCATTTCGGCCCTGACACTCTGGGTAATTTTATCCTACATTTCCGTTAGTCGTCGCTCCAATCCGTCTCCCCGTATAGCGTCTTTATTTTCCATAGCAACTAGTCTTTCGCGAGCCGACTGTACGCGCGATTCCGTTTCGCAAATTTTGTCTTTCGCCGCTCCAAGTGCTCTTAATAATAATAATAATAATAATAATAATAATAATAATAATTTATTGCCCAACAGATTGTCCATTTACAGGGCAAGATTACATCAAGTAAATAACTATAATATAGTGTTAAATACAGCACAAAAAAAAAACTACATTTTAAGCATGAATGCAGGAAAGAAAATAGTATAGAAATGTATAAAAAAAAAATAATGAATAATTACATGAGGAATAATAATAATAATAACATAATTAAATTAATTAAATATATCATTTATGTGGATGTCAGCGTTGCGGCACATCACAAAAATTGGAGAACGCTGAAGTACATTGGTTCGAAAGGCTGGTAAATAGAATGTCCTGGCAAATCTAGTAGCGGATCTAGGAACATGAAAAAATATTCTGGACAGCAAAAAAGGCGCATCGATTTTATTATGTAATATCTGCCACAATATTTTCGCAGTGCTAATCTCTCGCCGAGATGTTAGGGAGTCCATAGAATGGCGACGAAGAAGAGAATTTTGGTCAATACCTTGTTGAGGATAAATACCATCATTTTTGAATGAGAGGTATTTCAAAAATCGGCGATGAATTCGATCAAGCAGCAGGCATTGATACGTATAGAATGGATACCATATTATCACAGCATATTCGAGTCTACTCAAGACATAAGCGAAAAATAAAGACTTTATTGCATTGACATCCTTAAATATTTTGGAAATTCTCATAATGAACCCCAAAGTTTTACAAGCCGACTTGAAGACATTAAGTAGATGCTCCAAAAAATCAAAATTGAACGTGAAAGTAACACCTAGATCTTTAATTGACATTTGTTGAATCAGTGATATACTTTGCATATTATAAGGGAATGTAAATTTATTATTGCTACGTGTAAAAGAGATATAACAGCATTTATTGATATTTAATTTTAGCTTGTTTTCATCACACCAAGTAGTCATCACATCAATATTCCTTTGCAAATTAACAGCATCATCATACCCTGATATTCTAGTGAATAGTTTGATATCATCTGCATATGCAAGAACATGGCAATCAAAGGATTCAATCAGATCATTTATAAAGAAGTTGAACAATAATGGCCCCAAGTTATAGCCTTGGGGAACTCCAGATGTCAGCATAAATTCGGAAGAAGAATAACCATTGTAAAAAACATAACAAGTTCTATTATGCAGATAAGAACGTAAAAGTTCAAGTAAACAAGAAGCTGCACCAAAGAAATGAATTTTATTCAGTAGTAATTCATGATTAATAGTGTCAAATGCACGAGAAAAGTCAGTGTAAATGACATCAACTTGGCCACGAGTATCAAGAATTTCAGACACAATTTGCGAAAAAATTGCTAGGTTTGTAACAGTTGAGTGCCCCTGCATGAAACCATGTTGATCTGCTGATATCAAGTTACATGTATTATTATAGACACATTTATAAATAACAATTTCAAAAATCTTTGCAAAATTATTTAGTATGGAAATAGGTCGATAATTGTTAATATCAGTTTTATTGTCTTTTTTGTATACAGGTGTTATTCTTGTTGTCTTCCACCTCTCTGGAAAAGTAGACGTTTTAATTGCCAAGTTGATTATTACTGAGAGAGGTTTTGCTAAAATAAATCTAGAGTCTTTGACTACAAAGCTGGGAATATGATCTTCACCTGCAGTGATCTTATTGGAAAGCGACGCCATTATAGAAATTAAATCATTCTCAGTAACAGAACTGATTGTAAACGATGAATTGTAAGAGAAATTTGTCGAAGAATGATTACTTGGAGAACTAGTATCAAAAGATCGAGAAAATATTTTAGCAAAGGCATTGACAATAGCTTGGGGAGATTCATAAATCAGATTACCATCAGTAAGCTTTCCAGGAATACGAGTAGTACCCTGTTTAGAGTTGACGTATTTCCAAATATCACTAGGATTAGTTTTAATATTGTTTTCCACAGAATGAACATAAGACTTATAGGCTTCTTCAATTTGCTGTTTACATAAGTGACGCATTCGCTTGAATTCAGATAAATAATAGAGATTTTTTGTCATGTTCCACTTTTTTCGAAGTCGTTCTTTAGTTTTCAAGTTATATTTTATCACAGAAGTGAACCATTGTGGATAAGTATGTTTCGAATTAGAATACTTATATTTAGGTATTGAATTATCGAATATTTCGTACAGAAGTGCATAAAATTTGTGGAGAGCATGATTGACATCATTGCATTCATCCAGGCTGGACCAGTCACATTTGCATATATCATTATAGAGTTTGTTAAAATCAGCTTTACGGAAATTATAACGTTCAGTATTTGACGATGGAAATTTTTTGGATGAATTGTGAGATGAAATCTCGAGACAAAAATTTAGAGCAGGATGATAGTTATCCTCAGGAACAAGAGGATTATCAGACCTCAAGACTGACAGAGTAGAGACAAAGTTAGAAAATATTAAATCTAGTTGATTATTGTTCATATTTCGGATATTATTATATTGCCCAAGATTCAATATGTTGCACAGACTACGGACAGAAGTAGTCTTAGGACAAGTGACTGATAAATTATTAAAGTTTGGAAGATTGAAATCTCCAACTAATAGAAGTAGTTCATTTATAAACAAAGTTTCTAAGGCTTCAAGGAATATTGAAATGTCAGCACTATTTAAGTTTGGTGGAATATAGAGGACACAAAGAACAAAGTTGATCTTATCAAAATAGCACTTACACGCAACAAGTTAAATTAAAGGCACCAGACTTCTTAGAGTAGAAGTATCCATATGATTATAAGATATATGATCAGCTAAAGCAATAAGTACACCACCCCCTCGACTGCGACCAACCGCAGAAAAATCTCTGTCACATCGCAAGACATTGTAAGTATCAGGAAATAATTCCGTACTATTGACTGAAGTATTAAGCCAAGTTTCAGATATTAATATAAAATCATAGGAAGACGAACAGCAAGAAACATAAAATTCATTACATTTAGTATTTAAACCCCGAGTATTTTGATAATATAAATTTAAAATTGGACAATTGTTGGGCTGAACTAGTTTAAAGACTTAACTATAGTTGGTGTATTTCTAATGTATTTAATAACAAGATCAGATTCACCTTTGGATACACGAGTGTTCAATTCAGTTCTTAAAGCTTTATAATATTCAGTTTGTTGACGAGTCTTATCACTAGAAATAGAAATATTTGCCCATTTATCTGTTTTTCTTAGCTCTCTGAATTTTTTAAAAATATTTAAGACATCAGTCGAAGTCGGGAGCTGTAACTTTATGGGACGCGGACGAGTAGATGTAGCATCAAAACGACCCATACGAATAGGTTTGATAACTTGTGGAGGATTAACACCAGCATCCGATAGCAACTCATTAATTAACTTAGTGTCCTGTTCAGTTTTTTGTTCTTTCGTAGCAGAGGGTTTCTCTTTATAACCATAAATCATGATATTTTTGGAGCGTTTCTCACGTTCCATAATTTCTTGGATTATTTCTTCAGTATAGAGAATTGGAGACTGTACTGAGCCGTGTTTTAGATTAGAATCTTTCAATTCAGTTATATCTTTCTGTAAATTAATAATAAGTAGTTTAAGGCTTGCAATGTCGTTACCTATCTTGGCGCAATTTTTACAATTCCATGTTAGTCCACTATCCGCAGAACGAATTTTACGAGCCATTTCAGTAGATAAGTTTGTGCAAGCGATACTGAAATATTTTTCACAGATTGAACAACTTATAAGCCTATGCTCAGCTGATTTTGTGTTACAGCAAGTACAGGAAAGTTCCATTTTAATTGTGCAATAACCAATTGAGAAAATATAGTTCGAAAAGAAAAAAGAGACACCCAGTATGTAATCAAATTATCGAACACTCAGTATCTTATACAAACAATGTTTGTTTAATTAAATTGTAATTGAACTGAACCAGCTAAAACCATGCAAAATTTGCCAAAACGAACATATATATATGAAATAAAAATGGATCTAAATAGATGTTAAAGAGAATTGACTCACCCCTAGAACTCAGAATGATAATAATAATATCATCAATCGATTAGAAACAAACCACTGATGCACAGGATATCAAAAAACTGAGGAAAAATGTTGAAGAAACCAACCAAATAGTCTGACAATCACAGAGCAAAATCATGTGCAGCATCCATGTGCAGCATCCATGTGCTGTATTCGAAAAAGCTTCTAGGCTCGCGCAACGCTAATTTTTCCTGTATGTCTGGCAAAAATCCAGCCTCTATCGTATTCTCGACCTGTTCCTCCGACAATTCACCAACTAAGCGATCGTAGATATCCAGCATCGCATAATAATACGCGCGCGGATCCTCACCTTCCACTTGGATTCGGCTCCGCCACAAATCCCGCAAGGATCTATCGTAGCCACTTGGGAAAAATTCGTTTTTAAATTCCCTGACTAAAACTTCATAGGTCGCGTTCGGATTACGGCCAGCGTATCCTCTATACCTAATTGTCGCACGCCCCTCTAAATGAAGATTGGAATATCTTAGTTTTTCTGCCGCGGCCCAATTATGTGCGTTGATCGATACCTCGAAATTTGTAAGAAATCAACCGCCGATAATTTTTCTTGTGGATCCAATCTCTCTGGTTCGCGTAATTTAGGTTGTATTCGTTCAGCAGCTATTTGCTCTGCGGCAATTGATCCGATAGTGGGTTGCTCCATTATTTCTCGCCAGAAATTAGGATACAAGGGTTGTAACGGGAATGGGGTAGGTGGAGGAATTGCTCGTCTTACTGTCTGCGGATCTGGAGGGTTTGCTTGTAGCTGATTTTCAGAAGTTTCTGTTGATAGATACGGGAGTCTGCGATTCGGGCCAAGAGAAGGTGATCATGCTAATGGCATAGCATGCTCATCTACGGATTGTCGAACTACTCGAAGTATACGGGCAGGGGTTATTCAAAATCGATAGCGTTCGGAATTCGACATGACATGACGCAAAGGGTAGCTTCTAGTTCTAAGTGGTCGAGCATTTTATTCGGGGATCGATTATTGTTCATTTAAGACTCTACTTGGCGCCTCCACCCAATGTCACGTCTACAAAAGTCTTTGATTATCATTTCAGAATCAACTCGCTTGCAATGGCTATATTAGCACTCTTAGGTAGAACACTCGCACGTGACTGAAGGCTGCGACGAAGGTTTCGTGAAGGCATTATTATTCAAATGAACAGTAAACGAGTATGAGTTATAAAACATTTATTAGCGTCAATCATTAAACATAGCAATACGTCGGCAACTATCAATCTAACAGGAAAGTGAATATGTACTCACGTAGGTAGGACAAGACGAACCATGGTAACGGAGTTTTACTTGGTTGAGCGAAACAGTTTACTTAGTCGGTTGACGGATGGTCACCTGCTGGCTTGGCGGTTGACGGCTGGTTACCACTGGTCACTGACTGATGACTGATCTGACGACTAGTCAGACTGATCCCGCGCCACTCTTTCGAGTGTCTTTCATGCTCTCTCGTTACCACAGTTCTTTGTTCTCTATCTACCACTATCATTCGTTTCCCGTCAAAAATATTATTCATACATGTATGCGTGGACACCATTTCCGTGATATTTTCCAAAAACAACGATACGTGGTTCATCCTCAAACACAGTATCCGCTAACTGTAGACACAAGGTCCAACAGTCCAACCATACATGACGATAATAGATTTCACGAATTGAAACAAATACGCATTTATGTTATATTACTTAATTATTAATAAGACACAAATAATAATTTAATTATAAACTATGATTAGAATGACTCAAACATTTCCGTTAATGCGGTAGGAGTTTGTCATGCTTGCTTCTCAATTGAAAGATAACTATTATTACTCGCGAACATTTACATATATTTACCAAATAATTACTAAGTAATTAGCAAGCGTTACAACATGGCCGAATCTAGCACCAAATGCATCATATTTTGTGTTTTTAGAGTGCTATTTGCAGTTTTACAAACTTTGGAATAAGTCGAAATCACGCTTTTCCGCGCAAATTTTCACGATCAGAAAATTCATATTCCTATTCAGGACCTCATAATATGTATGAATCTATCAATAAAAACATCATATTTCGTGTTTTCAGAGCGCTATCTGCAGTTATATGAAGTTTAAAATAAGTCAAAATTACCAGAATCTGAGCAGTTTCAAAGTATCGCAAATCACATAATTCTATCCAATACAACATAATACGCATGAATTAGAATGACTCAAACATTTCCGTTAATGCGGTAGGAGTTTGTCATGCTTGCTTCTCAATTGAAAGATAACTATTATTACTCTTGAATATATACATATATTTACCAAATAATTACCAAGTAATTAGCAAGCGTGACATCCCCCCCCCTCCTTGTAGCTCATGTCGCCCTCGACATGCCAGGGAATATAGACATAGGGATATACCTTGACCCTGAGGGTTGAGCCCTTGCTTCCGTAACTGTCTCATAGTCCGGAGCTGTGCTGTATGGATGTATTGCCATGAATGTGTGATTATGTGGCGAGGTAGGAGCTACGTTTGAACTTTCTGAGCTGTTCATGGACTCGTGATAAGACGGTGTCCTTGGCAAAGGCAATGGTTGTGCTCTAATTGTGCGTGTATCAATGTTTAGCATATTTGTTTGTGCATGAATGGTAGTATGTGTCTGTAAGTATGGGTTAGTATTTTCAGGATATGGCGGTGGATAATTCGGCTCTCTCCGAAGTATCCTTTGGGCAATTAGGTCAGCATATGTCTCTCTCGTCCGTCTAATAGTACTTACATGTCTACAAATATGAATTATGAGAAATATAATTATTACAGGCCATGGAGCATATAGAAGAATTCTAGTACTTAGGTCAGAGTCATTTAATTTGACTGCCTCTTCATTCAAACATTCCTCCAGTCCATTAGAAACTAGATATTGTTGTAAATCAAATGGGGGTAAATTCAACGTTTTTGTTTTCGCCCAGGCGGCTGGAATAATTTGTTTATATTCAAACTTAATATCAAATAACACGCAAGGATATGTAGGATGAAGTGTAATTTTCCCATTTAATACGGCAGTGTGATTACACGGTAGTTGTATCCAGATTGCACCATATTCCGAATTATTTATTACTGTAATATTGCGTTCAGGAACGTAAATTTCATTTATATGTGTTAATAAAAATACATTGGTATTCACAACAGTCACTAACCGTGTATCTGGCTTAGCTGGATGAGAGGTAATCGGACAGTGTTTGACAAATTCGTTGATGGATGCTCCCGTAAGAAGCAATTTTGCACAAGTGGCTGTCAACACATTTTCATGGTTTCTGAGAATTGCACATAGTCTATCTCGATGTGGATCACATTCGGGTGTCATGATATCTAAGGCATCGGTGCCCAAATAACTTACAATAGCTAAGTCCGCGTGTTCCACTGACACAACGCACGTATTGTCAAGCCATGCCATGTGTGCAGGAATAAGTCACCGTAACTGCACTGAAGCGACCCGTTTTTTAAGAATTAATATGTGCACTCCCAAAATAGCATTTGTGCTTGTAATAAGACAATTGGTTAACGGAAGTCCGTAATAATGCCCTGCATTTGCAATAGCCAAACGATAATCGTTATTTTCGATCCGTATTTGGACTACGGTTAGATCTTGTTGGAATTTTTCCATATTGACAACTTCAAGGGATAAATGGCGTGCATGACATGCGCTTAATAACTGAGTGACTTTATATTGCAACATACCTGAATAAGCATTGATAGAATTTACATCACATGAATTAATCATAAGGGTCGGATTCATTGTTCGATTCTGAACTTCAAACTTAATTGGATAGGTCTCAATTCTTTCTCTAAACACTACTTATTCTTCAGGAGTGGTAAACATTCTTTGAACATGATTTCAAGATGCAATTTGGAAATTCCACCCAGCCGATGTACCATCGGTGGCTAGAATATTTTTTGTACTGTAATTTATTATTAATCCATCAATTATTGGTTGACATATTATAGACAAGGATGAATTTTGTTTGCAACAGCTGTCTATCGTTCTTTTTACTGAATTTGACATAAATTGAATGTCATAGATTAGAGGATTGGATGTTTCATATGAAATGACTTCGTGTAGCGCTTGAAGATGCGCTTCCGTGTTTACTTCTACTACTCCATGACTTATCTTACACAAGGTTACATATAATCAAAATAGAATGGTTATCATTTCTACTGGTCTACTAGCTAACTATTCATACCGTGCTTATTATTTGTTTACTTCCTAAACGATTATATTTTTATTACAGGGAATATTATCTTCCTTTATTCATATTTTCTCCATTTAAATACATTTATCATCCATTGATTATCATTTATCAATATTTTCTAATCTTTTGTCCTTAATTACTGCTTAGTCGTCTGAATTCAAATTTTTCCCACAAAAATTCAACAATTACTACTTTTACGTTTATTTTACTCAATTTGGAACCCCTTTTCATCTTCCCACGTTTATCTCCGTATACTTCATTTCTTTAATAAATCATTACTTCTCTTTGACTTTGAACTATAGTGCCAATGTGCACAACAAACTTATTAGACAGTGACGGTGTCCACGCCCCCTGAATAAACTCAATACCATTCAAATATCACAGGCGTACTTCTTCGAGTACCCTGAGGGTTGAATAAAAATTATTTAACAAATACCTCGAGCTCGGAATTGAATTCAAAAAACATGTTGCAGCCCTACTACCCTAAACACCCAATAATTGATCAGAAAATTGTCATATAGGATGACTGACATACAGGACACTAACATTTACCTCGCTCAGGTGCTCCACGGAAATGTTGCCTACTTCGGGGGAACAATTTTACCAAATAGTGGTGCTCCTATCCTAGGCCACCGGGTTCCGTGAGCAGGCATCAGTCAACCTCCGATCGACCCTCGGCACCGCGTTGTACCGATCCTGGCGAGCTTCATTTTCAATGCGTACCGGAACGTCCTTTGTTCCATTAATCGTAAGGGTTTCCTCTATGAATTCTTCTAACTTCATTCGCTTGGTTTCTTCTTCAACTCTTCCTTCGTTTTCTTGACGTAGCGAATAAAAGTGCTTGATTAATCTTCTAGCGATGCATCGGACCACTTTTACCAATATGAATAATACAATGGCGGTTAATGTAAAAGCATAAACACCATTTATAATGACCAGTGAGTGGTTAGCTTCTTGGGTTCCATCCCTTTTTACAGTGGGAATGACTGCTGTCGTCGCCACGAGTGTCTGGAGTCGTCCACTTTTCCACAATTTAATAACAAGGATTGTCAATGCAACGTTCCATAGATACAACACGATATCTCTGTGTTGTGAGTGGGTATGCAACCAATCGTTATACTGCAACTGCAATGGAGTAAATGCTCCTTCCCATTCCTTGGTGGTCCCACTGATTGCCGATAAATTTAGATGAGGAACTTGTTGTGTCCAATTGAAATTATGGCATTCGGATAGGTTATCATAGGTAGGATGAGCTTCTGGTTGGACAGGAATAATTTTAAAGGATTTTAACTTCAACCAAGTAGCTGGTAGAACGTGTGGAATCTCGAGATGACGGCTGTCTTCTCCACATGGAATTCGTGGTGGTATTATTCTTTCATTGCTCAGATACAACGAACAACTGCACGGCAACTGTACTTGAAGTGCCCCTGGCTGCTTCTCATCTAACATGTTGACGGAATGGTGTTCTCCCGGACATCTAACTTCGGTTTCGGGTGGGGGATGCGTAATGACGTACGTATCTAGTTTCACTTCCGAAATTATTGTTTGGTGTGCTGGGTAGCACCGGAAAGAGCAGTATTGAGTAATTTCGTCCACAATTGCTCCTTCGTACATTTTAAATGCACATTGTGGTCCGTACACCGCATCCGACGAAAACTGTGGTAGATAGCAGAGTTTGTCGTGATAAGGTCGACATTGATGTAACCCTGCGCCAGAAATAGGTCGCATGTTTTTTCCACTGACTGCCAGATACATTACGTCATGCATAATAGTACACGTGTCATTTCCTCAACCAAAAGGGGTTGTTGATAGTTCTACTAATTCCCACGTATGCTTTTTGGGACTGATAGGAATTTTCAGATGCAAAACTATTTTATCTTGACTGATGCCGCATTCCGCTATTGGTAATTCATAATATTGTGACAGCTCTTGACGAGGAACTGCAAGTTGCATATCATATTTATTGAGGCGCACCTCCAATTTATCCAAATCTGTCGCCAGAATTCCAGGTGTGATTAATGCTGTGGGAATATTGTGACTCTTACAGGCACTTAATATTTCATTTTGACGAATTGAAGTCAAAGTATGGAGCGATCTTTGTATGGCCATAAAATCATTAAGCCACAATTCCTTCATTGATTCTTCTTCTTTATCCAATGTTCGTGCTGTTCTATCCGTTCTCTCTATAATCTTCACTATTACTGACATAATATCCTCCATAGTTGAGTGCATTTTTTTATCGTGGTTTTGAAAATGACTTGTTTACGATGCTAGGTGCTTGTACTGTTCATGAAGGCCAGTACGTAACTAGGATACATTTTGGGCGAGTTTTTGCTCATTCATTACGAAGTCTTGCATCTTGGAGTCGGTCATGACCCCACAACACCAGCTTAGTGCATCACCAATAAGGCCTTTGTGTGATCGCTTTAGTCGGTTGGTAGATCTTGAATTGCCCAATTCTGATTTCTTCTTCAGGTGGACTTCCAGCTCCTTGATAGACAATTGTTCAATATCCAGGAAATATCGTGGATATACCGAGTAATCCAATTTTTTGACTTAGTCATTATATAGCTCTCCCAATTCGTGAAGGCGATCCTTTGTTGTAAAAACAATTGCTTTTCCCCGACATTGACTTTGGTTATTTTGACGGAGTGGTTGTATATCTTGCGTACCCATCCATCCAGTTTCATAGGTTAACGGAATAGTGGCTTCATAAACGATCATACGGGGTAATTTCTTCCAATATGCCCCCGCGACTACTAGGACTGGAACGGGACTGGTCGACACTCCTGTTACTAGGTATAGAGTGGTAAACAGCAAACTGTAAATTGAGCCATTGGATTAACAATTTTCCTCAACCTAGCCTTACATCTAAGAAGGGATCAGTTCCTTATTTATTCTTCTTACCTCTATATATCTGTAACTTAGGTCACTATTTTGGTTATTATTTTTTTTTTTGTTTCTTATGGGTTCTTTTTTATCACTTAGCAAAGTTTACCTCCTGATTCAGGGGGCTGAACCGTGCCCATGGTAGTTCCCCTGCTGAATATCTTTGATGTCGTTTCCATAGCTTATGCAACTGGCTTACCGCACAGTGCAACGGACATGAGATGAATTTCGTGTGATACCAGCATCTCATGGCTGGATCACTTGGGCTGGTCCAGGTTCCTCGGATCATTTGTCAAGAAACGATGGTGGCCAGCATCATTAGATTGTCTGGGTTCGCAGTCGTGTATATTAGGGATATCTATCTCAGCGCTTTTCGGGCTATTGCGAATGCTGCGTCAGTAGGACATCCCTCTGGGTCGGTCGAGTAAGCCTCCTGGTGGAATGCCTGTACTGTCTCATCAAGAACATGCAGCGGGTAGCGGTCGTACAAGGTTAGGTGCCACAGTGATCCCGAGTCCACCATGACGGCGATCTCACAAGGGCAATATCGGTCGTCAAGCCGTGCTCCCGTTATCACTGCGTATGCATGTCTTGCCGGGCTCTCCAGTTCCGGTGGCATTCCAACCGTCAGCGTTTTTCTGAGCTTTGTTCTCACGGGTAACAACTTGCTTACTGCATAATGGCGCGCGATCGACGGTATCGTATCCAGTAGCATCTGAGTCGTCCGATGATGGAGACGAGACCGATAAGATGCTAGACTGTTTCTTCTTTCGCCAGGCAGGAGGTTTGGAAGGTCCTGGAGTCGGTGTTCTGGGCTGGCTGGTAGATGGTCCTACGCTAGTCGACGGCTCCCCGGCTTCTGCATCATCACCTACTCGCAGAGGCCTATCGTTGGAGGTCAAACTACTCGGCTTAGGCCCAGTCACTGCTAGAGCCCCCATCCAACGTTCTGCCTTTCTATACAAATCGGTCCCCTCTTCGCTGTCCTCTCCTTCCGCACCGGACCCATTCACTGGATACGTATCTCCGCTGGCCATCAATTGTATGAGTCCTCCCGGAGTCATCCATGGAATATGTCCGTGGACGACCGGCCCCATAAATGCGTACGCCGCCACCATCATATGAAACGCAGCGTTGTAATCTGACCCCTCAAACAATCCCAGCAAATTTATCACCAGGTCAAGGCGTTCCTGTATTAAGGTCGTTTGTAGCGCCGCCACCTTTTCCGTCGGGGATAAATTCGGTTTTCCCCTCAGCAACTTCACCTCGTTCTCTAACTGACATAATATAGGCAACGCTGAAATTTGCAATACGGTAGCCCTAAATCTCCTTACAAGATTTTCAGGGTCCCCTATTGAAAGAAAGTTAATCTTTCCTCGTGGCTGGCCTATTAGATGTAGTATTTGGACCATCACAGCTGGCCACTTCCTATATTAAAATACTTTTCCGATAAGTTTTATTTCTCCATTATTATTAGTTTAAGCATGCTTGGCTGAGCGCTGCATTAGCAATTGATGCGAGATGCCATACGGAATCTAATGTTTTCTACCTTAATTCTAGGATTTATTCTAAATTACTCATTCCTCATCGGATTCATCATCGGAACTTACTTACGGTCTTGATGTCTCCTCCACTAACTTATTACTTCGTAATCTTCCTACTAATGGTACTGAGTCCTCGGGTGACATGGTTCATAATAAGGTTTCATGCGAGCTATATGCACATTTTCCAACTTCTCTTTCTTGCCCTCTCCTTTTTGTACTACATAATTCACATCCGACAATTTTTTTACTACCTCATACGGACCAAACTATTTCAACAATAGGTTGTCGGTTTTTCCTACGTGCCGTTCCGGATCATAAACTTCAACTTTTTGACCGACTTGATATTCCATATGTCTGTGCTTATTATCATAGCGTTTCTTATCACGCTCCTGTTTTCGTTCTATATTATTCTTTGCTTGTTCCCGAATCTGTTTCAACCGTTCCTGTGTTTTAACTACCATTTCTGTTTCGACCGGTTCACTCAGTTGTGCTTCTGATGGTAAGACCGGTTGTCTGCCATATGATAACTCAAAAGGTGTCATTTTAGTGCTTTCTTGTAACGCCGTATTATACGCGAATGTAACGTGAGTCAGATATTTGTCCCAATCTGTTTGTGCAGTGTTCACATACATACTCAACATATTTGCTGATGTTTTGTTCAACCGCTCAGTTAAACCATTTGTTTGTGGCCTATAAGCAGTTGTAAATTTATTACTTGTTCCCATTATGCGTAACAGTTCGGCTACTACCGCTGACTGAAAGACAGCGCCGCGGTTACTTAGCAGTGCTCGTGGGGCACCATGTCTACCGATTATATTATTCAAAATGAATTTTGCTACTGGCTCAATTTTACCATTGGGTATAGCTTTAGTTTCAGCCCAACGAGTGGCATAATCGGTCGCTACTATTATATATTTATTTCCAGATCTACTACGCTTGAACGGACCTAACAAGTCAATACCTACCCGATCAAACGGCTGACTGATTGATAATGGATATAATAATCCCGCAGGTTTTGCGTTGGTCACTTCTTTTCTAGCCTGACAGTCTGAACATCCCTGTACGTACTTAATTATATCTTTTCGCATGTTTGTCCAAAAATATCTACTTGAAATTCGATGAATTGTTTTTGCTAATCCCAAATGACCTGCCAACGGTTCATCGTGATTACTATACAGTATTTCTACGACTAAATTCCGTGGAATCACTATTGAATTTTGCATACCAGGCTGGGAACTTATTCTATATAAGACATTATTTTGCAATCTAAAATTTTTAGCACGCCTCTGTAACAGTGTACTACCATATTCAGGGTCGCTGATAGCTTGAATTATCCCTTTTAATTCATCATCTTGCCGCTGACTATTTTCAATATTTAGCTGATCGAGTGTGTAGGTGGGAACATCAACGGCATTCTCTTCGTCTTGTTTGGAGACAGCCCCACAAGGATAGCGTGACAAACAGTCAGCATCCGTGTGTGCTTTTCCACTTTTATGGAAAATCTCGTATTGATAATCCCGAACCTTGACACTCCATCGCGTTGGGCGGCCTACAGGATCCTTTACTGTTTTCAACCAGCATAAAGCATGATGTCTGTTGCAACTCTGAATTTCATACCCCAAATATATGGACGCCACTGTGTCAGTGCGTACACAAATGCTAAACATTCTTTTTCAGTTATCGAATAGTTCATTTCCGCTTGTGTTAGTTTTCGCGAAGCATATACTATTGGGTGCCACTGATTATTTATATTTTGTAACAAGACACCAACCAATCCGATGCCGCACGCGTCAACTCGTATTTCAATGTCAGCTGTTGGATTGAAGTGCGTCAATACAGGAGCAGTAGTTAATTTTTCTCTCAATGTTTCAATCGCATTTATTTCTTTTTATGTTGGAACAAACTTAACGTCTTTCTTAGTTAAAACATACAAGGGTCGAGCTATTCGAGCAAAGTCTTGGATAAATTTTCTATAATGGTTACAAAGTCCAAAGAATCTTTGTATGTCTTTTACTTTTTTCGGTAAAGGGAATTCCCTTATTGCTATCAACTTCTTGTCATCGGGCGCTAACCCTTTTTCCGACACTTTAAAGCCTAACAGATCAATTTCTGTTTGTAAATAAGTGCATTTACTAGGTTTCAATGTTAACTTGGCCGCTCGTAAGCGCTCAAAAACGTGTCTCAACCTCACAGGATGTTCCTCGAATGTCCGACTGAAAACTATCACATCATCCAAATATACTAACACTTTCTTCCATTTTATCTCTTTAAATACGGTATCAGCTTGATGCTGAAACGTAGCTGGTGCTGATGTCAAACCAAACCTCAAGACGTTAGATTCATAATGACCATCGGGCGTTACAAACGCTGTTTTTTGTTTATCAGTTTCCTTCACTGGTACTTGCCAGTATCCGCTGAATAAATCTAGACTCGTGAAATACGCCGAGTTCCCTAAGTAACTCATCATATCTTTTATTACCGGTAAGGGATATGCATCGGGTTTGGTGATAGCGTTTACTTTTCGGTGATCAACACAGAAACCCCAGGAACCGTCTTTTTTCTTAACTAAAACTACTGGGGAAGACCATGCACTCGAAGATGGTCTTATTATGTTATCTGCTAACATTTCTTCTACTTGTTCCTGGATAATTTCTTTTTCTTTATGCGAAACGCGATAGGGTTTCAAATGAACAGGCGGAGCGTCTCCTGTCGGAATTTCATGTACTACTAGGTCTGTTAATCCGATTTGTTTCGAATTCCATGCATAAATATCGCCAAATTCTTCTATTAATTGCATCAGCTTTTCTTTCTGCTGATCCGGCAAATTAGGGTTGATATTATGAACCATGTCTACTTTTTCGAAATCATCTAAATACAAAATGTCCGATGCTATCTTATCATTGTTACAACTACTATTATTACCTATATACCCTAAGGCTGTATGTTTAAAAAGTTTACGGGGCTTATATCTATTTATATTCTTTATTTTAACTAACCAGGTACCGAATTCAGATTCATGGGGCCAAATGTCAAAAATCTCTACTCCTAGCCTTTATTTGGCATCTGATCTTCCACTGATACTTCCCGTGTGCATCGCAACTTGGGTTATATCTGGCTCGGTCAGATAGCAAATAATCTAAGCTGCCGCTGGAACCTCTACGTCCTATCTGAGCGATAATTTTACTTTTTCCTCGGTTGGGTTTTCATAATATGCTTGCGGTTATTCAGATATGTCATCACCGGAATTATATTCTGCGGTGGATGCAGATAATTGCGCATTTTGTTCCAGATTTGCGTTCTCTAAATTGCAGCTACATTTTTTGAAGGGAATTTGTATATGCTTTCCAAATTTAATAATTTTGTTCTCTATATCTAGTATAGCTTTATGTTGTATTAAGAATTGCTTGCCCAGTATAACGTCACAGGGTAAGTCTGGTACCACAAGGGTGGCTAAGTCTGTGGTCCACGTGCTCATCGTCAGAGACAGTATAGTACTCCCCAGAACGGGTATTAAACGCCCGCCTGCAGTGCGAAGCATTTTAACCGACGTCTGTTTGCAGTCAAGGGTTTGATCATTACCTACTACATTGTACATTGACCCTGTGTCCACGATGATGTCTACGGATTGGTTTCCCAATCTACCTACGACTGTCAGTACCTTTGGACTAATTTCCTCATTGGGCCCTGAATCTAATTCGTACACGACGCTACGGACCTCTTCTAGCGTCGTGAGGCACCATTTCCCTGCACATTAGTATTGCCCCTTTGAATATCTGGACAATCCTTCATCATATGACCGGGACGGGCGCACTGATGACAGATAATTCTACCATCAGGAGTACGCGATAAGCGCTGAGTGTTGGGTAGGCTAAACGGCGCGTTTCGGGCAGTACCAACATTATTTTGCGGGGGTCGATAAGCAGGCCTATTATTCAGCTCTTGGAATCAAACTCGGTTTTGATTTAGCTGGAATCGGTTATCGTTATTAATATATCGCGGTACCGCGTTCTGATAACGGGGTGGCTGTGTGTTATCATTACTCCCATAACGGGGTATAGGATTTTGATACCGTGGGAGTTGATTTTGAGAACGCATAGGCGATCGATACCTACGCATTTCGGCCCTGACACTCTGGGTTATTTTATCCTGCATTGCCGTTAGTCGTCGCTCTAATTCGTCTCCCCGTATAGCGTTTTTATTTTCCATAGCAACTAGTCTTTCGCGAGCCGACTGTACACGCGATTCCGTTCCGCAAATTTTGTCTATCGCCGCTTTAAGTTCTCTTGAGCTTCTAGGCTCTTGCAACGCTAATTTTTCCTGTATGTCTGGCAAAAATTCAGCCTCTATCGTATTCTCGACCTGTTCCTCCGACAATTCACCACCCAAGCGATCGTAGATATCCAGCATCGCATAATAATACGCGCGCGGATCCTCATTTTTTACATGGATTCGGCTCCGCCACAAACCCTGCAAGGATCTATCGTAGCCACTTTGGAAAAATTCGTTTTCAAATTCCCTGACTGAAAGTTCATAGGTCGCGTTCGGATTACGCCCAGCGTATCCTTCATACCAAATCGTCGCACGCCCCTCTTAATGAAGATTGAAATATCTTAGTTTTCCTGCCGCGGCCCAATTATGTGCGTTGGCCGATTCCTCGAAAATTTGTAAGAAATCAACCGCTGATAATTTTTCTTGTGGATCAAATCTCTCAGATTCGCGTAATTTGGGTTGTATTCGTTCAGCAGCTATTTGCTCTGCGGCAATCGATCCGATAGTGGGTTGTTCCATTATTTCCCGCCAGAAATTAGGATACAAGGGTTGTAACGGGAATGGAGGAGGTGAAGGAATTGCTCGTCTTACTGTCTGCGGATCTGGAGGGTTTGCTTGTAGCTGATTTTAAGGAGTTTCTGGAGATAGATACGGGAGTCTTTGATTTGGGCCAAGAGGAGGTGATCGTGCTAATGGCATAGTATGCTTATCTACTGATTGTCGAACTACTCGAAGTATACGGGCAGGGGCTATTCGAAATCGATAGCGTTCGGAATTTGACATAACATGACGCAAAGGGTAGCTTCAAGTTCTAAGCGGTCGAGCATTTTATTCGGGGATCGATTATTGTTCATTTAAGCCTTTACCTGGCGCCTCCACCAAATGTGACGTCTACTGATTATTGTTTCAGAATCAACTTGCTTGCAATGGCTATATTAGCACTCTTAGGTAGAACACTCGCACGTGACTGAAGACTGCGACGAAGGTTTCGTAAAGGCATTATTATTTAAATGAACAGTGAACGAGTATGAGTTATAAAACATTAATTAGCGTCAATCATTAAACATAGCAATACGTCAGCAACTATCAATCTAACAGGAAAGTAAATATGTACTCACGTAGGTAGGACAAGACGAACCATGGTAACAGAGTTTTACTTGGTTGAGCGAAACAGTTTACTTAGTCGGTTGACGGATGGTTACCTGCTGGCTTGGCGGTTGACGGCTGGTTACCACTGGTCACTGACTGATGACTGATCTGACGACTGGTCAGACTGATCCTGCGCCACTCTTTCGAGTGTTTTTTATGCTCTCTCGTTACCACAGTTCTTTGTTCTCTATCTACCACTATCATTCGTTTCCCGTAAAAAATATTATTCGTACATGTATGCGTGCACACCATTTCCGTGATATTTTTTAAAAACAACGATACGTGGTTTATCCTCAAACACAGTATCCGATAACTATAGACACAAGTTCCAACAGTCCAATCATACATGATGGTAATAGATTTCACGAATTGAAACAAATACGCATTTATGTTATATTACTTAATTATTAATAAGACACAAATTATAATTCAATTATAAACTATGATTAGAATGACTCAAACATTTCCGTTAATGCGGTGGGAGTTTGTCATGCTTGCTTCTCAATTAAAAGATAACTATTATTACTCGCGAACATATACATATATTCACCAAATAATCACTAAGTGATTAGCAAGCGTCACAATATGGCAGAATCTAGCACCAAATGCATCATATCTCGTGTTTTTAGAGTGCTATTTGCAGTTTTACAAACTTTGGAATGAGTCGAAATCACGCTTTTCCGCGCAAATTTTCACGATCAAAAACTTCATATTCCTATTCAGGACCTCATAATATGTATGAATCTATCAATAAAAACATCATGTTTCGTGTTCTCAGAGCGCTATCTGCAGTTATATGAAGTTTAACATAAGTCAAAATTACCAGAATCTGAGCAGTTTCAAAGTATCGCAAATCACATTAATCTATCCGAAACAACATAATACGCATGAATTCGTCCTCAAATGCACATAATTTTGCGTTTCCAGCGAGTTATCAGCGTTTTTTCCGAGTCTCGTTGAGAAATTTTTGACTCTGTAGATCTATTCAGAAGCAAGATTTTGCATCAAAAGTGCGTTATATGGCTGAATTTAGCACCAAATACTTCATATCTAGTGTTTTTAGAGTGCTATTTGCAGTTTTACAAACTTTGGAATAAGTCGAAATCACGCTTTTCCGCGCAGATTTTCACGATCAAAAAGTCCATATTCCTATTCAGGACTTCATAATATGTATGAATGTATCGATAAAAACATTATATTTCGTGTTTTCAGAGCGCTATCTGCAGTTATATGAAGTTTGAAATAAGTCAAAACTACCACATTCTGAACTGTTTCAAAGTATCGCAAATCACATTAATCTATCCATCCAACATAATACGCATGAAGCTATTTCCAAATGCACAAAATTTTGCGTTTCCAGCGAGTTATCAGCGTTTTTTCTGTGTCTCGTTGAGAAATTTTTGACTCTGTAAATCAGCTCAGAAGCAAGATTTTGCTTTAAAAGTGCGTTATATGGCAAAATCCAGCATCAAATACATAATTTTTGTGTTTCTGGAGTGCTATTTGCAGTTTTACAAACTTTGGGATGAGTCGAAATCACGCTTTCTCGCGCAAATATTTACAATCAAAAAGTTCATATTCCTATTCAGGACCTCATAATATGTCCGAATCTATCGACAAAAACTCCATATTCCGTGTTTTCAGAGCGCCATCTGCAGTTATATGAAGTTTGAAATAAGTCAAATTTACCACATTCTGAGCAGTTTCAAAGTATCGCAAATCACATAAATCTATCCAATACAACATAATACGCGTGAATCCGTCCTCAGATGCACAGAATTTTGCGTTTCCAGCGAGTTATCAGCGTTTTTTCTGAATCTCGTTGAGAAATTTTTGACTCTGTAAATCTGCTCAGAAGCAAGATTTTTCCTCAAAAGTGCGTTATATGGCAGAATCTAGCACCAAATACATCATATTTCGTGTTTTTAGAGTGCCATTTGCAGTTCTACAAACTCTGGAATAAGTCGAAATCACGCTTTTCCGCGCAGATTTTTACAGCAAAAAGTTCATATTCCCATTCAGGACCTCATAATATGTATGAATCTGTCGACAAAAACATCATATTTCGTGTTTACAGAGCGCTATCTGCAGTTATATGGAGTTTGAAATAAGCCAAAATTACCACATTCTGAGCAGTTTCAAAGTATCGCAAATCACGTGAATCTATCCATACAACATAATACGCATAAATCCGTTCTCAAATGCACAAAATTTTGCGTTTCCAGCGAGTTATCAGCGTTTTTTATGAGTCTTGTTGAGAAATCTTTGGCTCTGTAAATCTGCTCTGAAGCAAGAATTTGCTTCAAAGTGCGATATATGGGAGAATCTGGCACCAAGTACATCATATTCCGTGTTTTAAGAGTGCTCTCAGCAGTTTTACAAACTTTGGAATAAGTCGGAATCACGCTTTCCCGTGCATATTTTCACAATCGAAATGTTCATATTCCTATTCAAAACCTCATAATATGTATGAATCTAGCGACAAAAACATCATATTTCGTGTTTTCAGAGCGCTCTCTGCAGTTATATGAAGTTTGAAATAAATCAAAATTACCACATTCTGAGCAGTTTCAAAGTATCGCAAATCACATAAATCTATCTAATACAACATAATACGCATGAATCTGTCCTCAAATGCACAAAATTTTGCGTTCCCAGCGAGTTATCAGCGTTTTTGCTGAGTCTCGTTGAGAAACTATCGACTCTGTAAATCTACTCAAAAGAAAGATTTTGCTTCAAAAGTGCGTTATATGGCAGAATCTAGCACCAAAAACATCATATTTCGTGTTTCTAGAGTATTATTTGCTGTTCTACAAACTTGGGATTAAGTCGAAATCACTCTCTTCCGCGCAGATTTTCACAATCAAAAAGTCCATATTTCTATTCAGGACCTCATAATATGTATAAATCCATCGACAAAAACATCATATTTCGTGTTTTCAGAGCGCTATCTGCAGTTATATGAAGTTTGAAATAAGTCAGAATTACCACATTCTGAGCAGTTTCAAAGTATCGCAAATAACTAAATCAATCCAATACAACATAATACACATGAATCCGTTCTCAAATGCACAAAATTTTGCGTTTTCAGCGAGTTATCAGCGTTTTTTCTTAGTCTCGTTGAGAAATGTTTGACTCTGTAGATCTGCTCAGAAGCAAGATTCTGCTTCAAAAGTGCGTTATATGGCAGGATCTTGCACCAAATACATGATATTTCGTGTTTTTAGAGTGCTTTTTGCAGTTTTACAAACTTTGGAATAAGTCGAAATCACGCTTTTTCGCGCAGATTTTCACAAACATAAAGATCATATTCCTATTCAGGACCTCATAATATGTATGAATCTATCGACAAAAACATCATATTTCGTGTTTTCAGAGCGCTATCTGCAGTTATATGAAGTTTGAAATAAGTCAATATAACCACATTCTGAGCAGTTTCAAAGTATCGCAAATCACATAAATCTATCCAATACAACATAATACGCATGAATCTATACTCAAATGCACAAAATTTTTCGTCTCCAGGGAGTTATCAGCGTTTTTTCTGAGTCTCGTTGAGATATTTTTGACTCTGTGAATCTGCTCAGAAGCAAGATTTTGCTTCAAAAGTGCGTTATATGGCAGAATCTAGCTCCAAATACATCATGATTTGTGTTTTTAGAGTGCTATTTGCAGTTTTGCAAACTTTGGAATAGGTCGAAATCACGCTCTTCCGCGCACATTTTCACAACCGAAAAGTTCATATTTCTATTCAGGAACTCAAAAAATGTATGAATCTATCGACAAAAACATCATATTTTGTGTTTTCAGAACGCTATCTGCAGTTATATGAAGTTTGAAATTAGTCAAAATTACCACATTCTGAGCAGCTTAAAAGTATCGCAAATCACATAAATCCATCCAATACAGCATAATACGCATGAATCCGTCCTCAAATGCACAAAATTTTGCGTTCTCAGCGAGTTATCAGCGTTTTTTCTGAGTCTCGTTGAAAAATTTTTGACTCAGTAAATCTGCTCAGAAGCAATATTTTGCTTCAAAAGTGCGTTATATGGCAGAATCTAGCAACAAATACATCATATCTCTTGTTCTTAGAGTGCTCTTTAAAGTTCTACAAACTTCGGAATAAGTCGAAATCACGCTTTTCCGCGCAGATTTTCACAATAAAAAAGTACATATTCCTATTCAGGACCTCATAATATGTATTAATCTATCGACAAAAACATCATATTCTATGTTTTCAGAGCGCTATCTGCTGTTATAAGATGTTTGAAATAAGTCAAAATTACTACATTTTGAGCAGTTCCAAAGTATCGCAGATCACATAAATCTATCCAATACAACATAATACGCATGAATCCGTCTTCAAATGCACAAAATTCTGCGTTTTCAGCGAGTTATGAGCGTTTTTTCTGAGTCTCGTTAAGGAATTTTTGACTCTGTAAATCTGCTCAGAAGCAAGATTTTACTTCAAAAGTGCGCTATATGGCAGGATCTAGCATCAAATACATCATATTTCGTGTTTTTACAGTGCTATTTGCAGTTTTACAAACTTTGGAATGAGTCGAAATCACGCTTTTTCGCGCAGATTTTCACAATCAAAAAGTTCATATTCCTATTCAGGACCTCATAATATGTATGAATCTATCGACAAAAATATCATATTTCGTCTTTTCAGAGCGCTATCTGCAGTTATATGAAGTTTGAAATAAGTCATAATTACCACATTCTGAGCAGTTTCAAAGTATCGCAAATCACATAAATCTATCCATACAACATAATACGCATGAATCCGTCTTCAAATGCTCAAAATTTTGCGTTTTCAGCGAGTTATCATTGTTCTTTCTGAGTCTCATTGAAGAATTTTTGATCCTGTAAATCTGCTCAGAAGCAAGATTTTGATTCAAAAGCGCGTTATATGGCAGAATCTAGCACCAAAACATCATATTTCGTGATTTTGGTGTGCTATTTGCAGTTTTACAAACTTTGGGATAAGTCGAAATCACGCTTTTCCAGGCAGATTTTCACAATCAAAAAGTTCATATTACTATTCAGGACCTCATAATATGTATGAATCTATCGACAAAAACATCATATTTCGTGCTTTCAGAGCGCTATCTGTAGTTTTATGAAGTTTGAAATAAGTCAAAATTACCACAGCCTGAGCAGTTTCAAAGTATCGCGAATCACATAAATCTATCCAATACAACATAATACGCATGAATCCGTCCCCAAATGCACAAAATTCTGCGTTTCCAGCGAGTTATGAGCGTTTTCTCTGAGTCTCGTTGAGAAATTTCTGACTCTGTCAATCTGCTCAGAAGCAAGATTTTGCTTCAAAAGTTCGTTATATGGCAAAAACTAGCACCAAATACATCATATTTCGTGTCTTTAGAGTGCTTTACGCAGTTTTACAAACTTTGGAATAAGTCGAAATCACGCTACTCCGCGCAAAATTTCACAATCAAAAATATCATATATTCAGGACCTCATAATATGTATGATTCTATCCACAAAAACATCATATTTCGTGTTTTCAGAGCGCTATCCGCAGTTATATGGATTTCGAAATAAGTCAAAATTACCACATTCTGAGCAGTTTCAAAGTATCGCAAATCACATAAATCTATCCAATACAACATAATACGCATGGATCCGTCCTCAAATGCACAAAATTCTGCGTTCCCAGCGAGTTATCACCGGTTTTTCTGAGTCTCGTTGAGAAATTATTGACTCCGTAAATCTGCTCAGAAGCAAGATTTAGCTTCAAAAATGCGTTATATGGCAGAATCTAGCACCAAATACATCATATTTCGTGTTTTTAGAGTGCCATTTGCAGTTTTACAAACTCTGGAATAAGTCGGAATCACGCTTTTCCGCGCAGATTTTTACAGCAAAAAGTTCATATTCCCATTCAGGATCTCATAATATGTATGAACCTGTCGACAAAAACATCATATTTCGTGTTTACAGAGCGCTATCTGCAGTTATATGGAGTTTGAAATAAGTCAAAATTACCACATTCTGAGCAGTTTCAAAGTATCGCAAATCACGTGAATCTATCCATACAACATAATACGCATGGATCCGTCCTCAAATGCACAAAATTCTGCGTTCCCAGCGAGTTATCACCGGTTTTTCTGAGTCTCGTTGAGAAATTTTTTACTTTGTAAATCTGCTCAGAACTACGATTTTGCTTCAAAAGTGAGTTATATGGCAGAATCTAGCACCAAATACATCATATTTCGTGTTTTTAGAGTGCCCTTTGCAGTTTTACAAACTTTGGGATAAGTCGTCATCACGCTTTTCCGCGCAGCTTTTCACAATCAAAAAGTTCATATCCCTATTCAGGACCTCATAATATGTATGAATCTATCGACAAAAACATCATATTTCGTGTTTTCAGAGCGCTATCTGCAGTTATATGAAGTTTGAAATAAGTCAAAATTACCACATTCGGAGCAGTTTCAATTTATGGCAAATCACATAAATCCATCCAATACGACATAATATGCATGAATCCTTCCTCAAATGCAGAAAATTTTGCGTTCCCAGCGAGTTATCCGCGTTCTTCCTGAGTCTCGTTGAGAAATTTTTGACTCTGTAAATCTGCTCAGGAGCAAGATTTTGCTTCAAAAGTGCGTAATATTGCAGAATCTCGCACCAAATACATCATATTTCGTGTTTTTAGAGTGCTATTTCAAGTTTTACAAACTTTGGAATGAGTCGAAATCACGCTTTTCCGCGCAGATTTTTACAATCAAAAAGTTTATATTTCTAATCAGGACCTCAAAGTATATATGAATCTTTCAACAAAAACATCATATTTAGTGTTTTCAGAGCGCTATCAGCAGTTATATGAAGTTTGAAATTAGTCAAAATTACCACATCCTGGGCAGTTTCAAAGTATCGCAAATCACATACATCCATCCAATACAACGAAATACGCATGAATCCGTCCTCAAATGCACAAAATTTTGCGTTTCCAGCAAGTTATCAGCGTTTTTTCTGAGTCTCGTTGAGAAATTTTTGACTCTGTAAATCTGCTCAGAAGCAAGATTTTGCTCCCAAAGTCTGTTATATGGCAGAATCTAGCACAAAATACATCATATTCCGTGTTTTTAGAGTGCTCTTTGCAGTTTTACAAACTTTGGAATAAGTCAAAAACACGCTCTTCCGCGCAGATTTATACAATCAAAAAGTTCATATACCTATTCAGGACCTTATAATATGTATGAATCTATCGACAAAAACATCATATTCACTTTATTTTTTCCCAAGACTTTTTACTCACTCAAATTCACTCATCCAGTCAGCTTCATCTATTATATCATATTTAGTGTTTTCAGAGCGCTATCTGCAGTTATATGAAGTTTGAAATTAGTCAAAATTACCACATTCTGAGCAGTTTCAAAGTATCGCAAATCACATAAATCTATCCAATACAACATAAGTCGCATGAATCTGTCCTCAAATGCACAAAATTCTGCGTTTCCAGCAAGTAATCAGCGTTTTTTCTGAGTCTCGTTGAGAAATTTTTGACTCTGTAAATCTGCTCAGAAGCAAGATTTTGCTTCTAATGTGCATGATATGCCAGGATCTAGCACCAATTACATCATATTTCGTGTTTTTAGAGTGCCCTTTGCAGTTTTACAAACTTTGGAATAAATCAAAAACACGCTTTTCCGCGCAAATTTTCACAATCAAAAAGTTCATATTCCCAATCAGGACCTCATGATATGTATGAATCTATCGACAAAAACATCATATTTCGTGTTCTCAGAGCGCTATCTGCAATCATATGAAGTTCGAAATAAGTCAAAACTACCACATTCTGAGCAGTTTCAAAGTATCGCAAATCATATAAATCTACCCAATACAACATAATACGCATGTACCCGTCCTCAAATGCACAAAATTCTGCGTTTCCAGCAAGTTATCAGCTTTTTTTCTGAGTCTCGTTGAGAAATTTTTGAGTCTGTAAATCTGCTCAGAAGCAAGATTTTGCTTCAGAAGTGCGATATATGGCAAAATCTAGCACCAAATACATCATATTTCTTGTTTTTAAAGTGCTATTTGCAGTTTTTCAAACTTTGGAATGAGTCAAAATCACGCGTTTCTGCGCAGATTTTCACAATCAAAAAGTTCATATTCCTATTCAGGATCTCATAATATGTATGAATCTATCCACAAAAACATGATATTTCGTGATTTCAGAACGCTATCTGCAGTTATATTAGGTTTGAAATAAGTCAAAATTACCACATTCTGAGCAGTTTCAAAGTACCGCAAATCACATAAATCTATCCAATGCAACATAATACGCATGAATCCGTCCTTAAGTGCACAAAATTTTGCGTTTTTGGCGAGTTATCAGCGTTTTTTCTGAGTCTCGTTGAGAAATTTTTGACTCTGTAAATCTGCACAGAAGTAGGATTTTGCTGCAAAAGTGCGATATTTGGCAGAATCTAGCACCAAATACATCATATTTCCTGTTTTTAGAGTGCTCTTTGCAATTTTACAAACTTTGAAATAACTCGAAACCACGCTTTTCCGCGCAGATTTTCACAATCAAAAAGTTCATTTTCCCATTCAGTACCTCATAATATGTATGAATCTATCCACAAAAACATCATATTTCGTATTTTCAGAGCGCTATCTGCAGTTATATGAAGTTTGAAATAAGTCAAAATTACCACATTCTGAGCAGTTTCAAAGTATAGCAAATCACATAAATCTATCCAATACAACATAATACGCATGAATCCGTTCTCAAATGCACGAAACTTTGCGTTTCCAGTGAGTTATCAGCGTTTTTTCTGAGTCTTGTTGAGGAATTTTTGACTCTGTAAATCTGCTCAGAAGCAAGATTTTGCTTCAAAAGTGCGTTATATGGCAGAATCCAGCACCAAATACATCATATTCCGTGTTTTTAGAGTGCTCTCTGCAGTTTTACAAACTTTGGAATAAGTCGAAATCACGCTTTTCCGCGCAGATTCTCACAATCGAAAAGTCCATATTCCTATTCAGGATCTCATAATATGTATGAATCTATCAACAAAAACGTCATATTTCGTGTTTTCAGAACGCTATCTGCAGTTATATGAAGTTTGAAATAAGTCAAAATTACCACATTCTGAGCAGTTTGAAAGTATCGCAAATCACATAAATCTATCCAATACAACATAATACGCATGAATCCGTCCTCAAATGCACAGAATTTCGCGTTTGCAGCGAGTTATTAGCGTTTTCTCTGAGTCTTGTCGAGGAATTTTTGACTCTGTAAATCTGCTCAGAAGCAAGATTTTGCTCCAAAAGTACGTTATATGGCAGAATCTTGCACCAAATACATCGTATTTCGTGTTTTTAGAGCGCTCTTTGCAGTTTCACAAACTCTGGAATAAGTCGAAAGAACGCTTTTCCTTGCATATTTTCACAATCAAAAAGTTCATATTCCTATTCAGAATCTCATAATATATATGAATCTATCCACAAAAACATCATATTTTGTGTTTTCAGAGCGCAATCTGCAGTTACATGAAGTTTGAAATAAGTCAAAAAATCACATTTTGAGCAGTTTTAAAGTATCGCAAATCACATAAATACATCCAATACAAGATAATACGCATGGATTTGTCCTCAAATGCACAAAATTTTGCGTTTCCAGCGTGTTATCAGCGTTTTTTTTAAGTCTCGTTGAGGAATTTTTGACTCTGTAAATCTGCACAGAAGCAGGATTCTGCTGCAAAAGTGCGTTATATGACAGAATCTAGCACCAAATACATCATATTTCGTGTTTTTAGAGTGCTCTTTGCAGTTCTTCAAACTTTGGAATAAGTCGTAACCACGCTTTTCCGCGCAGATTTCCACAATCAAGAAGTTCATATTCCTATTCAGGACCTCATAATATGTATGAATCTATCCACAAAAACATCATATTCCGTCTTTTAAGAGCGCTATCTGCAGTGATATGAAGTTTGAAATAAGTCAAAATTACCACATTCTGAGCAGTTTCAAAGTATCGCAAGTCACATTAATCTATCCAATACAACATAATACGCATGAATCTGTCCTCAAATGCACATAATTTTGCATTTCCAGCGAGTTATTAGCGTTTTTTCTGAGTCTTGTTGAGAAATTTTTGACTCTGTAAATCTGCTTAGAAGCAAGATTTTGCTTCAGAAGTGCGTTATATGGCAGAATCTAGCACCAAATACATCAAATTTCGTGTTTTTAGAGTGCTATTTGCAGTTTTACAAACTTTGGAATTAGTCGAAATCACGCTTTTCTGCGCAGATTTTCACAATCAAAAAGTCCATATTCCTATTCAGGATCTCATAATATGTATGAATCTATCCACAAAAACATCATATTTTGTGTTTTCAGAACGCTATCTGCAGTTATATTAGGTTTGAAATAAGTCAAAAATACCACTTTCTGAGCAGTTTCAAAGTATCGCAAATCACATAAATCTATCCAATACAACATAATACGCATGAATCCGTCCTTAAATGCACAAAATTTTGCGTTTCCAGCGAGTTATCAGCGTTATTTCCGAGTCTTGTTGAGAAATTTTTGACTCTGTAAATCTGCTCAGAAGCCAGATTTCGCTCCAAAAGTGCGTTATATGGCAGAATCTAGCACCAAATACATCATATTTCGTGTTTTTAGAGCGCTTGTTGCAGTTTTACAAACTTTGGAATAAGTCGAAATCACGCTTTTCCGCGCAGATTTTCACAAACAAAAAGTTCATATTCCTATTCGGGATCTCATAATATGTATGAATCTATCCACAAAAACATCATATTTCGTGATTTCAGAACGCTATCTGCAGTTATATGAAGTTTGAAATAAGTCAAAATCACCACATTCTGAGCAGTTTCAAAGTACCGCAAATCATATAAATCTATCCAATTCAACATAATACGCATGAATCCGTCCTAAAATGCACAAAATTTCGCGTTTCCAGCGAGTTATTAGCGTTTTCTCTGAGTCTTGTCGAGGAATTTTTGACTCTGTAAATCTGCTCAGAAGCAAGATTTTGCTCCAAAAGTACGTTATATGGCAGAATCTAGCACCAAATACATCGTATTTCGTGTTCTTAGAGCGCTCTTTGCAGTTTCACAAACATTGGAATAAATCGAAATCACGCTTTTCCGCGCAGATTTTCACAATCAAAAAGTTCATATTCTTATTCAGGATCTCATAATATGTATGAATCTATCCACAAAAACATCATATCTCGAGTCTTCAGAGCGCAATCTGCAGTTATATGAAGTTTGAAATAAGTCAGAATTACCACGTTTTGAGCAGTTTTAAAGTAGCGCAAATCACATATATACATCCAATACAGAATAATACGCATGAATCCGTCCTCAAATGCACAAAATTTTGCGTTTTCAGCGAGTTATCAGCGTTTTTCCTGAGACTCGTTGAGAAATTTTTGACCCTTTAAATCTGCTCAGGAGCAAGATTTTGCTTTAAAAGTGCGTTATATGGCAGAATCTTGCACCAAATACATCATATTTAGTGTTTTTGAGTGCTATCTGCGAGTTTTACAAACTTTGGAGTGAGTCGAAATCACGCTTTCCCGCGCAGATTTTCACAATCAAAAAGTTCATATTCCTATTCGGGATCTCATAATATGTATGAATCTATCGACAAAAACATCATATTTCGTGTTTTCAGAGCGCTATCTGCAGTTATATGAAGTTTTAAATAAGTCAAAATTACCACATTCTGAGCAGTTTCAGAGTATCGCAAATCACATAAATCTATCCAATACAACATAATACGCATGAATCCGTCCTCAAATGCACAAAAATTAGCGTTTTCAGCGAGTTATCCGCGTTTTTTCTGAGTCTCGTTGAGAAATTTTTGACTTTGTAATTTTGCTCAGAAGCAAGATTTTGCTTCAAAAGTGCGTTATATTGCAGAATCCAGCACCAAATACATCGTATTTCGTGTTTTTAGAGCGCTCTATGCAGTTTCACAAACTTTGGAATGAGTCGAAATCACGCTTTTCCGCGCACATTTTCACAATAAAAAAGTTCATATTCCTATTCAGGACCTCATAATATGTATGAATCTATCGACAAAAACATCATATTGCGTGTTTCCAGAGCGCTAACTGCAGTTACATGAAGTTTGAAATAAGTCGAAATTACCACATTCTGAGCAGTTTGAAAGTATCGCAATTCACATTAATCTATCCAATATAACATAATACGCATGAATCCGTCCTCTAATGCACAAAATTTTGCGTTTCAAGCAAGTTATAAACGTTATTTCCGAGTCTTGTTGAGAAATTTTTGACTCTGTAAATCTGCTCAGAAGCAAGATTTTGCTCTAAAAGTGCGTTATATGGCAGAATCTAGCACCAAATACATCATATTTCGTGTTTTTAGAGCGCTTCTTGCAGTTTTACAAACTTTGGAATAAGTCAAAATCACGCTTTTCCGCGCAGATTTTCACAAACAAAAAGTTCATATTCTTATTCGGGACCTCATAATATATATGAATCTATCGACAAAAACATCATATTTCGTGTTTTCAGAGCGCTATCTGCAGTTATATGAAGTTTGAAATAAGGCAGAATTACCACATCATGAGCAGTTCCAAAGTATCGCAAATCACATTAATCTATCCAATACAACATAATACGCATGAATCCCTCCTCAAATGCACGAATTTTGCGTTTCCAGCAAGTTATCAGCGTTTTTTCTGTGTCTTGTTGAGGAATTTTTGACTCTGTAAATCTGCTCAGAAGCAAGATTTTGCTTCAAAAGTGAGTTATATGGCAGAATCTAGCACCAAATACATCATATTTCGTATTTTTGAAGTGCTGTCTGCTGTTTTACAAACTTTGGAATGAGTCAAAATCAAGCTTTTTCGCGCACATTTCCACAATCAAAAAGTTCATATTCCTATTCAGGACTTCATAATATGTATGAATCTATCGACAAAACCATCATATTTCGTGTTTCCAGAGCGCTACCTGCAGTTATATGAAGTTTGGAATAAGTCAAAATT
Source organism: Dromius quadrimaculatus (assembly GCA_963989225.1). NCBI lineage: Eukaryota > Metazoa > Arthropoda > Insecta > Coleoptera > Carabidae > Dromius > Dromius quadrimaculatus. Next base: position 25,529,603 of record OZ022335.1, read on the forward strand.
ACCACATTCTGAGCAGTTTGAAAGTATCGCAAATCACATAAATCTATCAGTAGTAATTGTCCCAGTCTGGATCGAGACTCGGCTAATCAATTGGCGCCAGTAGCCTTTAGGGAGTATAAAAAGTTAATTAATTAATTGAGGTCATCATCCCTTCGGCAGTATGTGCGTATTTTTATGTATGGAATTTTGTTGTTGTTATTGTTTTATGGTCAAGGTGATCATTTTTCAATTTGTTTATTGAAATTTTGGACCTAAAAATAATCTTGGGCAATTAGAATCTATATCCGCGAGCAGGTATACTGATGAAAAGCGACTCTCCTAATCGTTTGTTGATTCCAAAAATATTCACTCTGTGTATTTTTGTTAATGTGTTATGGTCAAGGTGATTATTTTTTAATTTGTTTATTGGAATTTCACACTTAAAAATAATCTGAGGCAATTAGAATCTCTTTCCGCGTGCAAGTACTGATGAAAAGCGACTCTCCTAATCATTTGTTGATTCCAAAAATATTCACTCTGTGTATTTCTGTTAATGTGTTATGGTCAAGGTGATTATTTTTTAATTTGTTTATCGAAATTTCACACTTAAAAATAATCTGAGGCAATTAGAATCTCTTTCCGCGTGCAAGTACTGATGAAAAGCGACTCTCCTAATCATTTGTTGATTCCAAAAATATTCACTCTGTGTATTTTTGTTAATGTGTTATGGTCAAGGTGATTATTTTTTAATTTGTTTACTGAAATTTCACACTTAAAAATGATCTGAGGCAATTAGAATCTATATCCGCGTGCAAGTACTGATGAAGAGCGACTCTCCTAATCGTTTGTTGATTCCAAAAATATTCATTGGGTGTATTTTTGACTTGTAAAATTTTGTTATTGTATTATGGTCAAGGTGATTGTTTTTTAATTTGTTTATTGAAATAAATTCGAAAGCATGAAGAGAAATTAGTTACAACTATAAAAGACATATCATTCAAAATATAGAAATCATATTCTTCCTATTGATGAAGAAGTAAGTTGTAAGAAAAAATTTACTCCAGGTGAGAATACCAAAGATAATTTTGTTTTTCCATAGTTCAGTTATATTTTGTTTATTTATAATAATAATAATTATTATTATTAGGTATGGACTTCTCCAAGATGATCGAAAGAGGCCAGCTGGCTGATATCAAGCCTCGTAAGAAAATAACTGAGCTGAAAGTCAACGAAACATACAAGCTAGTTGATATTAAGGCTGTTCGAACAGGATTTGGAAGAAAAATTATTGCAGTGTGTGAGGAGTTAGTGATTTATCTTCCCTGCCGATTTGACGACCTGGATGATGAAGAATTATGTCAACTGAAAAAAACAGATGTCTCAAACTGGGGTATTAAATATACAGGAATGAAGGATTATGGCGCAGGCAAACATACCAGCCTAATTGAATTTGTTAAAGTGTAATATTCAAATATAAATGAATGTAAAATTTCAGAAATAAATAAATAAATATTAATAGCACATTATGATAGTAAGGTTCTACCTATACTCCCAAAATAATGATATTAATAATAATAAATATGGATGACATTGTCTGATAACTCAGTATGACACTTAACTTTTTACAGATAACATGTGTACAAAATTAAAACATCCATTCACAGCTATTATTTCTGGTCCGTCTGGCAGCGGAAAAACGTATTTCGTTAAGGATTTCTTGTCTAATATGAATAATATGAGCGATACGGAATTTAGGAAAGTATATTGGCATTATTAAGGAATTGATAGGGAATGCAACAAAATTTTATAGAGTTTTACAAAAGTACAGCCGAAAATCGATAATAATTTCTAAAATACTGAACAATTCCTACCAACGCTTGATACGTTAATATTTTTATCATTATTTTTATAAAATCTGACGTGGACATCACGTGACTCACTTATACATCATAAAATCTCAGCTTTCCATGGCTGATTGTTTTGGATGGAAACAGATCATCATTCTTATGCTACAACATTCTTAAATACTGATTGCCAAGATTCTACGGCTAACAGTTTCAAATAATTTGTAAAAGAAACAATTGACAATCGTTTAAATATCCTCTTTGACACTTCTACTAGACTTATCCCCGCAAGAGCTTTAATTTGGTACGAAACACGATAGAGCCAAATTACTTGTGAGTGATAATAATAATTCTACTTTCGCTTTATGGTTCTCATTATTTCTTTGCTTCAGAGAAATAAAACTAGTTTTATAATAATTGAAATTTTGATAATAACAAATAAACTGCTGATAATTTTGAACAATATTCGAGGATCAACTTTAATGATTTCATTTTTATGATAAATACAACCGTTTATAAAATAAACGCGAAAAAAAGACTAGGAAACTCCATCAATAAAGTTTTGGTACCACTAGTTGAAAAAACTCATCTACGAACTTGAACATAGCTTTTTGATGAAAAATTTGAATATAAAATTTCAGTCAAAAATTCGTACGCGTTTTCAAATTATCGTGTTTCCACACAGACAGACCGACAGACTGACTTTTTCAAAATTATATTTTTCGGTTTGAGTAGGGTCTAAACCGTGAAGATTCATCAAAATCTCGAGCTGTTAAAAAATCACGATTTCAATACTTCCCTTATTATGTAGGTCGGGAAAGTAAAAATTACAGGAAATAAGGAATTGATAGGGAATGCAACAAAATTTTATAAAGTTTTACAAAAGTACAGGTGAATATCAATAATAATTACTAAAAGACTAAACAGTTCCTACCAACACTTGATACGTTAATATTTTTATTATTATTTTTATGATATTAACAAGATATCCAACAAAGATAGGCACGTGATCTTGAAGAATCCATGTTAATGAACTGAACATGCATCAAAGTTGATACGGGGACGTATGAAGATACTAAATAAAATTTTAAAGAAAATTATAAAATGAATGTTCCCTGGAGTAGAAAGTACTCCAGGAGAAATCTGAAAATCAAGTGACTTCACAATTAAAATTAAAATACTCACCATTTAGTGTTGTAAAATAGAACTAATTTTTCTTCGATTTCACATTATGTAAATTATCATAGATAACGGGCTTATTTTTCAAATCTCATGTAAGATTATAAAGGATTAAAAAATTCAATCAACAAAAATTTTTGACCACATAGAATATGACAAAAAAAAATTAAATGAACTTGTAAGCAAAATATGTAATAATCCACCAGAACATATTCATTCCGTACGACTAGTCAAAGTAAAATCCATTGTATACAATTTCTACAAATTTTCACACTTTTCACTCAACTACCTCTGCAATTTTTATCAAAATGAAATTTTCCAATCAAATTTCCCTCACTCAATTGAAATTCTGGAGAAAAAAACTTGATAAAACTAATTCAATACCGAAAAAATCAGAAAGGCGATACAAAATACAAAAAGCGTGATGACTGTTTAAACACAACTAGTTGCCATTTGAATTTCTATGGTTTCCCGACTTGTTTGTCATAATGACTTTCAGAGGCGTAGTAAGAAAATATTGAATTGAATAGAAAATGTTTAAAAATTTTATGATAAGAATTATGTAAATTAATTCTTATGATAAAATGTACGTTTTTGTAACATGAAGAAACTGAATGTATGTAAGTATGTATGTATGTACCTATACTGTATTCTTTATCATGAGCCACATTATATTTAGATACTTGATCTTAATAGTTCACCACTTGTGTTAGGATAAGAATATTCTCCAAGAAATTTTTTTTCGAAAACTCTTATTAAAAGTGAACATTTACAAGGCAACTAGAAACATGCGAAATGATTGTTTTGTTTACAGGACGCGAAATATTCCGCAGCCAGGATACGAAGTACCTATTTCGCAGCCAAGATGCGAAATAGATGAACTATATTAGTATCATAGCAACCTTTAAAGTGATATTGATTGATTCGAAATGTCAAAATTTCCTTTTTACATTTTTATTAATTTTGAGATGTGTTTTTCTGAAAAACGTTGTTTGATACATGATTGCGAAATTCTTCTGCATTCTGGAATAATTTTTTTCGCTCGCTACGCTAACAAAAAAATCTTTTATTCTCGAATGCAAAAGTGATATTTCGCAGTCTAGAATCAAAAATCACTATTTCATTCACTTGGTCATTTTGATTTGATGAACCATATTTATGATCAATTTATCTGTATCTGCAAAATTCAATTTTAAAATAAAAAAAAAGCTGAGCGCAGAATTGAAAAAAATTCTGTACAATTATAATATTATACAAATTAGAATATGTAACTGTTTTTGAGCCAAGTTAAAAAATATTTTGATATCTCCCAAATGCTAATTTGATTAATAGATCAAAATCATAAGAAATATTCTAAAATGACAATTTTTTTAAGTTGAATGTATTGAAGATCCACTAAAGACTTAATAAAATTATTCAAAGCATACATCTATTATATTATTCACATTTTGTTTTCGATTGAGTGGAGTATTACAAATATTCAAGTCGTTATGGGAATAATTATGCATTTATTTGATAATCAGCTTGTGGATATTAAGAGCTGTGCTATGGAAAAGATAGATAGATATATTTCCAATAATATATAATTTAGATTATTTCTCTTTCGAAATTAAAATCTAAAATTGTTGATAATAAGTATAGGAATAATAAATTACCATGACATACGTACACATTTACACACAACTATTCATAGGTATAATTGCCGATTTCTCCAGATTATTTTTAGATGTGGAATTTCTCAGCCTTCAATAAACAAATTAGGTAATCACCTTGACCATAATACAATAACAACAACTAAATTTCATACATCAAGATACGTACAATGAATATTTTTGGAATCAACAAAAGATTGAGAAAGTCGCCTCTCATCAGAACACGCAAATATGGATATAGATTCTAATTTAATCATATTATTGAATTATAAGTCGAAAATATCAGTCTATCAGCATTAGATAAATTGATAATTTATTTTTCACGTTCTTTTTAGAGATTTCTATTTGTCTGATGTACATCGATTGTTCTAAGCATTGAAATGTTCTGCATTAAAGCTAACAACACAGCTCTAGAAGAATGAACTTCCATGATTTGTGTAAATTGAACCATTTCTGCAAATGAACAACGGTCATTGCTGTATATGTTTGATCTAGGCTCAATCTTAGTACTCGTACTTAGAACGCTTGAGCTGAGTCTATTTACTGTGATTATAATACCTGAGATAGTTTTAAGCATCGTGAATGAATTTTGTACACTCTTTAAAGATTCATTCATATTGAACAGCTGGACCTTATTGAATAATTTTATATATCTGTTATTCTCATAATAAATTTCAGTTATGATCCATTCTATATAAATTGTTTTTCATCAATTTATGCATCATACAAGTAGATTTTGTACTCGCGAATCAAATTTTTGACGAGCTGTATGTTAGAGCTATTATATGATTTGAAATTAGTATATAGAAAATGATAAGCTCTATATTTTTCGAACCGATTCCAAGTGTTGCAAAAGAGAAAAATCTGCTAGGGCCATCACAGTACTTCTCCGACTACATGACTAGTCTTATTACTATTTCTTAGAAAAAGATCAGAGCTTGAGTAAGAACACAGTGGTAAGTTTTTTTGAAGTCGACATTGGTGTCGCAAGATTCGCAGAACGGAAGTTAAAAAGACACCAATGTCGACTTCAAAAAAACTCTGGAATAGGTCGAAATCGCACTTTCCCGCGCAGATTTTCACAATCAAGAAGTTCATATTCCCATTCAGGACCCCATAATATGTATAAATCTATCGACAAAAACATCATATTTCGTGTTTTCAGAGCGCTATCTGCAGTTATATGAAGTTTGAAATAAGTCAAAATTACCACATTCTGAGCAGTTTCAAAGTTTCGCAAATCACATAAATCTATCCAATACAACATAATACGCATGAATCCGTCCTCAAATGCACAAAGTTTTGCGTTTCCAGCGAGTTATTAGCGTTTCTTCTGAGTCTCGTTGAGGAATCTTTGACTCTGTACATCTGCTCAGAAGCAAGATTATGCTTCCAAAGTGCGTTATATTGCAGAATCTAGCCCTTAATACATCACATTTCGTGTTCATAGAGTGCTATTTGAAGTTTTACAAACTTTGGAATAGGTCGAAATCACGCTCTTCCGCGCAAATTTTAACAATCAAAAAGTTCATATAGATATTCAAAACCACATAATATGTATGAATCTATCGACAAAAACATCATATTTTGTGTTTTTAGAGCGGTATCTGCAGTAATATTAGGTTTAAAATGAGTCAAAATTATCACATTCTGAGCAGTTTTAAAGTATCGCAAATCACATAAATCTATCCAATACAACATAATACGCATGAATCCATCCTCAAATGCACAAAGTTTTGCGCTCCCAGCGAGTTATCAGCGTTTTTTCTGAGTCTCGTTGAGAAATTTTTGACTCTGTAAATCTGCTCAGAAGCAAGATTTTGCTTTAAAAGTGCGTTATTTGGCAGAATCTAGCACCAAATACATCATGATCCGTGTTTTTAGAGTGCTCTTTGCAGTTTTACAAACTTTGGAATGAGTCAAAATCACGCTTTTCCGCGCAGATTTTCACAAACAAAAAGTTCATATTCCTATTCAGGACCTCATAATAGGTATGAATCTATCGACAGAAATATCATATTCCGTGTTTGCAGAGCGCTATCTGTAGTTATATGAAGTTTGAAATAAGTCAAAATTACCACATTCAGAGCAGTTTCAGAGTATCGCGAATCACATTACTCAGAAGCAAGATTTTGCTTCTAAGTGCCTTATTTGGCAGAATATAGCACCAAATACATCATATTTTGTGTATAAGTGTGCTATTCGCAGTTATACAAACCTTGGAATAAGTCGAAATCACGCTTTTCCGCGCTAATTTTCACAATCAAAAAGTTCATATTCCTATTCAGGACCTCATGATATGTATGAATTTATCGACAAAAACATCATATTTTGGTTTTCAGAGCGCTATCTGCAGAAATATGAAATTTGAAATGAGTCAAAATTACCACATTTTGAGCAGTTTCAAAGTATCGCTAATCACATTAATCTATCTTATACAACATAATACGCATGGATCCGTCCTCAAATGTACGGAATTTTGCGTTTTCAGCGAGTTATCAGCGTTTCTTATGAGTCTCGTTGAGAAATTTCTGACTCTGTAAATCTGCTCAGAAGGAAGTTTTCGTTCCAAAAGTGCGTTATATGGCAATATCTAGCACCAAATACATCATATTCCGTGTTTTTAGAGCGCTATTTGCAGTTTTACAAACTCTGGAATTGGTCGAAATCACACTTTCCCGCGCAGATTTTCACAATCAAGAAGTTCATATTTTATTCAGGACCTCATAATATGTATAAATCTATCGACAAGAACATCATATTTCGTGTTTTCAGAGCGCTATCTGCAGTTATATGAAGTTTGAAATAAGTCAACATTACCACATTCTGAGCAGTTTCAAAGTATCGCAAATCACATAAATCTATCCAATACAACATAATATGCATGAATCCGTTTTCAAATGCACAAAGTTTTGCGTTTCCAGCGAGTTATCAGCGTTTTTTCTGAGTCTCGTTGGGAAATCTTTGACTCTGTAAATCTGCTCAGAAGCAAGATTTTGCTTCAAAAGTGCGTTATATGGCAGAATCTAGCACCAAATACATCATTATTCGTGTTTTTAGAGTGCTATTTGCAGTTTTGCAAACTTTGGCATAAGTCGATATCACGCTTTTCCGCGCAGATCATTACAATCAAAAAGTCCATATTCCTATTCTGGACCTCATAATATGTATGAATCTATCTACAGGAACATCATATTCCGTGTTTGCAGAGCGCTATCTGCAGTTATATGAAGTTTGAATTAAGTCAAAATTACCACATTCTGAGCAGTTTCTAAGTATCGCAAATCACATTATTCTATCCAATACAACATAATACGCATGAATCCGTCCTCAAATGCACTAAATTCTGCATTTCCAGCGAGTTATCAGCATTTTTTCTGAGTCTCGTTGGGAAATCTTTGACTGTGTAAATCTGCTCAGAAGGAAGATTTCGCTTCAAAAGTGCGTTATATGGCAGAATCTAGCCCCAAAAACATCACATTTCGTGTTCATAGAGTGCTATTTGCAGATTTACAAACTTCGAATAAGTCGAAATCACGCTTTTCCGCGCAGATTTTCACAATCAAAAAGTTCATATTCCTTTTCAGAACCTCATAATATGTATGAATCTATCGACAAAAACATCATATTTCGGTTTTCAAAGCGCTATCTGCAGTTATATTAAGTTTGAAATAAGTCAAAATTCCACATTCTGAGCAATTTCAAAGTATCGCAAATCACATAAATCCATCCAATACAACATAACACGCATGAACCCGTCCTCAAATGTACAAAATTTTGCGCTTCCAGCGAGTTACCAGCGTTTTTTCTAAGTCTCGTTGAGAAATTTCTGACTCTGTAAATCTGCTCAGTAGCAAGATTTTGCTTCGAAAGTGCCTTATATGGCAGAATATAGCACCAAATACATCATATTTTGTGTTTTTAGAGTGCTATTTGCAGTTTTACAAACTTTGGAATGAGTCGAAATCACGCTTTTCCGCGCAAATTTTCACAATCAAAAAGTTCATATGCCTATTCAGGACCTCATGATAAGTATGAATCTATCGACAAAAACATCAAATTTCGATTCTCCAAGCGCTATCTGCAGTAATATGAAGTTTAAAATGAGTCAAAATCACCACATTCTGAGCAGTTTCAAAGTATCGCAAATCACATAGATCTATCCGATACAACATAATACGCATGAATCCGTCCTCAAATGCACAAAATTCTGCGTTTCCATTGAGTTATCAGCGTTTCTTCTGAGTCTCGTCGAGAAATTTCAGACTCTGAATCTCGGTTTAGAAGTGAGATTTTGCTTCAAAAGTGCGTTATATGGCAGAATCTAGCACCAAATACATTATATTTCGTGTTTTCAGAGTGCTATTTGCTGTTCTACTAACTTTGGAATAAGTCGAAATCACGCTTTTCCGCGCTGATTTCCACAATCAAAAAGTTCATATTCCTATTCAGAACCTCATAATATGTATGAATCTATCGACAAAAACATCATATTCAGTGTTTTCAGAGCGCTATCTGCAGTTATATGAAGTTTTGAATAAGTCAAAATCACCACATTCTGAGTGGTTTCAAAGTATCGCAAATCACATAAATCTATCCAATACAGCATAATACGCATGAATCCGTCCTCAAATGCACAAAATTTTGCGTTTCCAGCGAATTATCTGCGTTTTTCCTGTGTCTCGTTGAGAAATTTCTGACTCTGTAAATCTGCTCAGAAGCAAGATTTTGCTTCAAAAGTGCGTTATATGGCGGGATGTAGCACCAAATACATCATATTCCGTGTTTTCAGAGTGCTATTTGCAGTTTTACAAAATTTGGAATAAGTCGGAATCACGCTTGCCCGCGCAGATTTTTACAATCAAAAAGTTCATATTCCTATTCAGGACCTCATAGTGTGTATAGGTCTATCGAAAAGAACATCATATTTTGTGTATTCAGAGCGCTATCTGCAGTTATATGAAGTTTGAAATAAGTCAAAACTACCACATTCCGAGCAGTTTCAAAGTATCGCAAATTACATAAATCTATCCAATACAGCATAATACGCATAAATCCGTCCTCAAATGCACAACATTTTGCGTTCTCAGCGAGTTATCAGCGTTTTTATGAATCTCGTTGAAAAATTTTTGACCTTGTAAATCAGCTCATAAGCAAGTATTTGCTTCAAAAGTGCGTTATATGGCAGAATCTAGCTCGAAATACATCATATCACGTGTTTTTGGAGTGCTATTTGCAGTCTTACAAACTTTGGCATAAGTCGAAATCACGCTTTTCCGCGCAGATTATTACAATCAAAATGTCCATATTCCTATTCAGGACCTCATAATATGTATGAATCTATCGACAGGAACATCATATTCCGTGTTTGCAGAGCGCTATCTGCAGTTATATGAAGTTTGAATTAAGTCAAAATTACCACATTCTGAGCAGTTTCTAAGTATCGCAAATCACATTAATCTATCCAATACAACTTAATACGCATGAATCCGTCCTCAAATGTACTAAATTTTGCGTTTCCAGCGAGTTATCAGCATTTTTTCTGAGTCTCGTTGGGAAATCTTTGACTCTGTAAATCTGCTCAGAAGCAAGATTTCGCTTCAAAAGTGCGTTATATGGCAGAATCTAGCCCCAAAAACATCACATTTCGTTTTCATAGAGTGCTATTTGCAGTTTCACAAACTTCGAATAAGTCGAAATCACGCTTTTCCGCGCAGATTTTCACGATCAAAAAGTTCATATTCCTATTCAGAAACCTCATAATATGTATAAATCTATCGACAAAAACATCATATTTCGGTTTTCAAAGCGCTATCTGCAGTTATATTAAGTTTGAAATAAGTCAAAATTCCACATTCTGAGCAATTCCAAAGTATCGCAAATCACATAAATCCATCCAATACAACATAACACGCATGAATCCGTCCTCAAATGTACAAAATTTTGCGCTTCCAGCGAGTTACCAGCGTTTTTTCTAAGTCTCGTTGAGAAATTTCTGACTCTGTAAATTTGCTCAGTAGCAAGATTTTGCTTCGAAAGTGCCTTATATGGCAGAATATAGCACCAAATACATCATATTTTGTGTTTTTAGAGTGCTATTTGCAGTTTTACAAACTTTGGAATAAGTCGAAATCACGCTTTTCCGCGCAAATTTTCACAATCAAAAAGTTCATATGCCTATTCAGAACCTCATGATATGTATGAATCTATCGACAAAAACATCATATTTCGTGTTTCCAGAGCGCTACCTGCAGTTATATGAAGTTTCAAATAAGTCGAAATTACCACATTTTGAGCAATTTCAGAGTATCGCAAATCAACTAAATCTATCCAATACAGTATAATACGCATGAACCTGTCCTCAGATGCACAAAATTGTGCGTGTCCAGCGAGTTATCAGCTTTTTTTTGTGTCTCGTTGAGAAATTTTTGACTCTGTTAATCTGCTCAGAAGCAAGATTTTGCTTCAAAAGTGCATTATATGGCTGAATCTAGCACCGAAAACATCATATTCCGTGTTTTTAGAGTGCTATTTGCAGTTTTACATACTTTGGAATAAGTCGAAATCACGCTTTTCCGCGCAGATTTTCACGATCAAAAAGTCCATATTCCTAATCAGGACCTCATAATATGTATGAATCTATCCACAAAAACATCAAATTCCGTGCTTTCAGAGCGCTATCTCCTGTTATATGAAGTTTGAAATAAGTCAAAATCACCGCATTTTGAGCAGTTTCAAAGTATCGCAAATCACATAAATCTATCCAATACACCATAATACGCATGGATCCGTCCTCAAATGCACAAAATTTCACGTTTTCAGCGAGTTATCAGCATTTTGCCTGAGTCTCGTTGAGACATGTTTGACTCTGTAAAATCTGCTCAGAAGCAAGATTTTGCTTCAAAAGTGCGTTATATGGCAGAATCTAGCCCCAAATACATCATAATTCGTGTTTTTAGAGTGCTATTTGCAGTTTTACAAACTTTGAAATGAGTCGAAATCACACTTTTCCGCGCAGATTTTCACAATCAAAAAGTTCATATTCCTATTCAGGACATCATAATATGTATAAGTCTATCAACAAAAACATCATATAGCGTGTTTTCAGGGCGCTATCAACAGTTAGAGTTTAAAGTAAGTCGAAATTACCACATTCTGAGCAGTTTCTAAGTATCGCAAATCACGTAAATCTATCCAATACAACATAATACGCATGAATCCGTCCTCGAATGCACAAAGTTTTGCGTTTCCAGCGAGTTATCAGCGTTTCTTCTGAGTCTCGTTGAGAAATTTTTGACTCTGTAAATCTGCTTAGAAGTAAGATTTTGCTTCAAAAGTGCTTTATATGGCAGAATATAGCACCAAATACATCATATTTTGTGTTTTTAGAGTGCCATTTGCAGTTTTACAAACTTTAGAATAAGTGAAAATCACGCTTTTCCGCGCAGATTTTCACAATCAAAAGGTTCATATTACTATTCAGGACCTCATAATATGTATGAATCTATCGACAAAAACATCATATTTTGTCTTTTCAGAGCGCTATCTGCAGTTATATGAAGTTTGGAATGTCAAAATTACCACATTCTGAGCAGTTTCATAGTATCGCAATTCACATGAATCTATCCAATATAACATCATACGCATGAATCCGTCTTGATATGCACAAAACTTTGCGTTTCCAGCGAGCTATCAGCGTTTTCCTGAGTCTCGTTGAGAAATTTTTGACTCTGTTAATCTGCTCAGAAGCAAGATTTTCCTTCAAAAGTGCGTTATATGGCAGAATCTAGCACCAAATACATCATAATTCGTGTTTTTAGAAAGCTACTTGCAGTTTTACAAACTTTGAAATAAGTCGAAATCACGCTTTTTTGCGCAGATTCTCACCATCAAAAAGTTCATTTTCCTATTCAGAACTTCATAATATGTATGAATCTATCGAGAAAAACATCATATTCCGTGTTTTCAGGGCGCTATCTACAGTTATATGGAGTTTGAAATAAGTCAAAATTACCACATTCTGAGCAGTTCCAAAGTATCGCAAATCACATAAATCTATCCAATACAACATAATACGCATGAATAAGTCCTCAAATGCACAAAGTTTTGCGTTTCCAGCGAGTTATCAGCGTTTTTTTAGTCTCGTTGAGAAATTTTTGACTCTGTGAATCTGCTCAGAAGCAAGATTCCGCCTTGAATGTGCGTTATATGGCAGAATCAAGCACCAAATACATCATATTTTGTGTTTCTAGAGTGCTATTTGCAGTTTTACTAACTTCAGAATAAGTCAAAATCACGCTTTTCGGCGCAGATTTCCACAATCAAAAGGTCCATATTCCTATTCAGGACCTCATGATATGTATGAATCTATCGACAAAAACAACATATTCCGTGTTTTCAGAGCGCTATCTGCAGTTATATGAAGTTTGTAATAAGTCAAAATTACCACATTCTGAGCAGTTTCAAAGTATCGCAATTCACATAAATCTATCCAATACAACAGAATACGCATGAATCCGTCCTCAAATGCACAAAATATTGCGTTTCCAGCGAGTTACCATCGTTTTTTTAGAGTCTCGTTGAGAGATTTTTGACTCTGTAAATCTGCTCAGAAGCATGATTCCGCTTCAAAAGTGCGTTATACGGCAGAATCTAGCACTAAATACATCATCTTTTGTGTTTTTAGAGTGCTATTTGCAGTTTTACAAACTTTAGAATAAGTTGAAATCACGCTTTTCCGCGCAGATTTTCACAATTAAAAGGTTCATATTACTATTCAGGACCTCATAATATGTATGAATCTATCGACAAAAACATCATATTTCGTTGTTTTCAGAGCGCTATCTGCATTTATATGAAGTTTGAAATGTCAAAATTACCACATTCTGAGCAGTTTCATAGTATCGCAATTCACATAAATCTATCTAATACAACATAATACGCATGAATCTGTCTTCAAATGCACAAAATTTTGCGTTTCCAGCGAGTTATCAGCGTTTTTTTTTGAGTCTCGTTGAGAAATTTTTGATTCTGTAAATCTGCTTAGAAGCAAGATTTTGCTTCAAAAGTGCGAAATATGGCAGAATCTAGCACCAAATACATCATAATCCGTGTTCTTAGAAAGCTATTCGCAGTTCTACAAACTTTGAGATAAGTCGAAATCACGCTTTTCTGCGCAGATTCTCACAATCAAAAAGTTCATATATCTATTCAGAACTTCATAATATGTATAAATCCATCGACAAAAACATCATATCTCGTGTTTTCAGGGCGCTATCTACAGTTATATGGAGTTCGAAATAAATCAAAATTACCACATTCTGAGCAGTTCCAAAGTATCGCAAATCACATAAATCTATCCAATACAACATAATACGCATGAATCCGTCCTCAAATGCACTAAGTTTTGCGTTTCCAGCGAGTTATCAGCGTTTTATCTGAGTCTCGTTGAGAGATTTTTGACTCTGTAAATCTGTTCAGAAGCAAGATTTTGCTTCAAAAGTGCGTTATATGGCAGAATCTAGCACCAAATAAATCATAATTCGTGTTTTTGGAGTGCTATTTGCAGTTTTACAAACTTTGGAGTAAGTCAAAATCTCGCTTTTCCGCGCAGATAAAAATTACCACTTTCTGAGCAGTTCCAAGATATCGCAAATCACATAAATCTATCCAATACGACATAATACGCATGAATCCGTCCTGAAATGCACAAAATTTTGCGTTTCCAGCGAGTTATCAGCGTTTTTTTCTATTTCGTTGACAAATTTTTTACTCTGTCAATGTTATATATTTACTAATGTATAATAAATAGACATTAATTATTTCATTTTACTTTTTTCTTTATTATTTCTTCTATGACACGCTATTTATTTTATCTTGATTAAAAACTGCAACTCTTTGACATACCCAATATATATTTTGTTTTTCCCAGCATCCTTGATATAAATGCGGATATTACACTCTCCACCACTTAATGAAGAGTTTTTTTTTCTTTTTTTTGCAATATTTATATTTATATATGAGGTATGTTTATTAATGAATATTATTACTTATAAGTTCAATCTGTCTACATGCCGTCTTTCTCGTTGTGACCGTCGTATCTCTGGTACTGGATCACACGTTGGTCTGCTGCTGGGAGAAACTTGTGAAGTTACACGAAATCTATTCAGCGGATCAGTAATTTTTGCAGGTGTAGCAGGCGCATCTCTTTTATTACTTCTAGTAGAATTCGCTATCTGCTCAGAATCATTCGGCGGAGTGACCACTGAAGAAGGAACAACTTCTTGTTCGATTGACTTATTAACTGGAAGAAGACACCAAGGTCGTGCAGCAGAGACTGATGGGGTAATGTCAACTTCTGTTTTTCGAAGTTGATTGATGTGTCGTTGAATGACATATCCATGATCCAATTCTACAAGATACCGTAATTGGCCCAAACGTTCCATGACGGTGCCAAATTTCCATAAAGTAGATCCCGAATAATTACGAGCTTGGACTCGATCCCCAGGCTTAAGACATCGATAGGACTGTTCTATATTAGATAAACGTGGCAAAATGTCAGCTGGTTCAATCAAATGAAGACGTGTACGTAACTGCCGGTTTAAGTGTAATTCTGCGGGAGTCTTGCCATCACCAAGAGGAGTTGTTCGGTATTTAAAAAGGAAAGCATTCAATTTATCCTTGAGATTACCAGGTCCATCTGCCATTGCTTTAAGTTTTTGTTTAAACGTTTGTACAGCACGCTCTGCGAGACCATTTGTCGCTGGATAATTTGGTGGACTGAAACGTTGTTCAATGCCGTTCTGTTGACAAAATTGGGTAAATTCTTGAGACTTGAATAAAGTAGCATTGTCAGTTACAAGCATACATGGTAGACCGTTTCTTGCGAAAATTTCATCCAGAGCATTTATCGTCGATCGTGATGTTGGCGATTTTATAGACATGGACATCTCTATCCATTTTGTTTTAGCATCCACAACAATTAAAAAATGATGATCTTTGAAAGGTCCAGCATAATCTGCATGGATTCGTTGCTATAGTTTTTCTGGTGTTTGCCATTGATGCAAAGGAGCTTTCACAGGATCTTTCTCAACTTCAGCACAGTTTTTACAAGCTTTTACTACACATTCAATCTCATTATCAATTCCAGGCCAGTAGCATAAAGTACGCGCGATACTCTTCATTTTAACCATACCAATATGTGTTGAATGAAGTTCTTCCAAGATAGCCGGTCGAAGAGAAGCTGGTACATATACTCTAGTCCCTCTCATGATAATGCCTGCGTGAATTGTATATTCTGGATTTCGAATTTCTCCGTTAAGAAGCTGCCTCTTGAATATACTGAGTTGCGGATCGCTATTCGTTTCGTTTCTAATTTGCTCAGCAGTAATCGGTGATGTATCTGTCATAGTTGATAGAGTGATTTCATTAACTCGAAAAGATTCTTCAAGATAATCTACTAATTTAACATCAAGCTCTACAGGATGTCTTGAGAAATAATCAACATTACCATGCTCTTTTGATGGTTTGTGTTCAATTTCGTAATCGAATCCACTAAGAAATTGAGCGTATCTTAATAATCGGTGAGCAGAGATTACCGGCATGGATTTTTCTGGGTGAAATATTCGCTCCAGCGGTTTGTTGTCAATAATAAGAGTGAATTTTCGACCATATAAATAGTGGTAAAATGTCTTGAAGGCCCAGTATACAGCAGTGGCTTCTCTATCTAATTGACTGTAGCTGCATTCGCTTTTTGTCAGTGATCTAGATGCAAAGCTAATTGGTCTCTCTTCTCCATTTTGGATATGTGACAAAACAGCAGCAAGCCCATGCGGGCTAGCATCAGTAGCTAATATTAGTGGAAGGTCTGAATTGTATGTTACTAGTACTCTATCGCTTGCAATTTCAGCTTGAATTTTCTTGAAAGAATCTTCACAAGCTTGTGTCCACTTGAATGGTATATTCTTTTGTAAAAGTCGATTCAGTGGATATAAAATAGATGAAGCGTTCGGTATAAACCTGGCATAATACAGTGCTAATCCTAAGAAAGATCTTACTTCATTTACATTGTTTGGTCGTGAGGCTTGTAACACTGCTTGAACCTTATCTGGAGTTTTCTCCAGTCCTTTCGCACTGATCTGGTGTCCTAAGTACTTGATGGAAGTTACAAAGAATTTACACTTGTCTTTGTTGACGTGGAAATTATATTTTTTTAACTGTTCAAGACATTTTATAAGACGTTCTTCACATTGCTCGAGTGTATTTCCTTGAATTAAAATGTCATCAAAGTAAGCAACAGTACCTTCTAATCCACCCAATATTTGGTCAATAACCTTATGAAATATATTGGGTGCTGTTTTAATTCCCATAAAAAGACGTTTCACCAGATATGTGCCCCATGGTGTTGATATTGTCGCTATTTTCTGACTTTCTTCATCAAGTCTTAAATGTAAATAAGCTTTGTATAAATCCAACACACAGAAATACTTCCCATCATTGAGTTTATTGAAGATGTCCTCTATTTTTGGAATAGGGTATCTGTTGTCATGAAGCTGGGTATTAAGTGTGACTTTGTAATCAGCACAAACTCTAACTGTTTTGTCAGGTTTAGGTACAAGGACTGAAGGTGTACCCCATTCAGCCATTTCAGTCTTTTCTAATATATCTTGTGCTACAAATGAATCAATTTCTTGCTTCGTATTCTCCTGTAGTGAGTATGGTATTGTTCTGGGTTTCACAAAGATCGGTTTAGCGTCATTTTTCAATAACAGTTTTCATTTTATTTCTGGTATCAGTCCAACAGAAGGCTCGAATACTCCTGAAAATTTTTCGATAATATTTGCTACAGTTGTCTTTATGTTATATACCATCTTCGTCATTTCAGTATGCTGTTTACTCTCTGATGTCGTCTGCAAATCTATCTGTAGTTTTTTAATCCATTCTCTTCCTAGTACAGGTGATAATTTCTGCGGTACAACATATATATTTCCTTTAGTCTGTATTTTACCGTATTGAATAGGTACGCAAGCTACTCCTAATGGTTTGAATATTTCACGTGTATATGTACGGAACTGCACTTTTGTCACTTGCAACGCAATATTTGTATTCAACTTTTCAAAATCTGTTTTAGACATGATGGTCATTTCGCTGCCTGTATCTAGTTCAAATTTTTGGTTTTAATTTGCTATTTTAACTCCAACTATAAATGGTTGATTTGTATTTCCTACTACCTGATTTATTTCATATATTTCATCATTATCATCTTCTTCTTTTTCTATTCGTTTGACAGCTTTATTATTTTTAATTTTAGTTGAAATGCAAACTTTTGCAATATGACCATTTTTTCTGCAGCTGTTACATTTAAGTTTTTTCTTGGACCTACAATCCCTCGCAATGTGATCCTCTTTACCACAACATAGACAGATATTTTGTAAATTACACTCATCAATATATTTGTTCTTATAATTTCTTTTCCCTTGACTTTTATAGTACGAGGTGTTTCCTCCCCCACTTGATGAAGGCGTTGCATAATTACTCATTTTGTTTACTTGATTTACTTCAGTTCCTGATGATGTTGCATACATTTTATTTTGTTTCTTCGCTGCTTCGATAGCTAACGCTATTTCAATTGCTTTTTCAAGGTTAATGTCAGTTCCTTGTTGTAATATTTGTTCGCGTATTTCTACATCTTGAAGTCCTCTTATAAATTGCGCTTGTAGTACAGAATTTATTGGTTTTTTACAGTCTGGATCTTGACAAATCCAATTTGCAGTTGTAGCTAAATGTTTCAATTCTGCAATATATTGAGCTATTGAATCATTATTTTTCTGTATGCATGATAAGAACTTATGTCGTTCTGTATGAACATTCGAAAGCGGGCACAGTTGTTTTTCCAATAGAATGATTAATTCATCATATGATTTCGTAGCAGGTAATTGAGGTGACGTCAGACTTGATAGCAATTGATAATATTTTGCTCCCCATGCGTTAATCAGTATTCTTGCTTTTACCATGTTTATTTCGGCCGAATCCCCATGTAAATTTTTTAGCTCGAAAAAATTTTCTAATCTCTCTTTGTATGATTTGAATGTTTCCTTTTCTTCATCAAATGTTTCAAATTGTATTGTGCTTTTATGTATCTCGGTTTGTGTTCCCGTGTTGCCTGTATTATTCCGTAATAATTGTTCTAGGATTCTTGATTGTAACTGTAACGCTTCCAAAATCGATGATATTTCTTCTTTTGATTGCGCCATTTTCGTATTTATTATTATTTCTCTTTTTATCTCGTCGCCACTTTCGTTATATATTTACTAATGTATAATGAATAGACATTAATTATTTCATTTTACTTTTTTCTTTATTATTTCTTCTATGACACGCTATTTATTTTATCTTGATTAAAAACTGCAACTCTTTGACATACCCAATATATATTTTGTTTTTCCCAGCATCCTTGATATAAATGCGGATATTACAGTCAATCTGCTAAGAAGCAAGATTTTGCTTTAAAAGTGCGTTATATGGCAGAATCGAGCACCAAGTACATCATATTTCGTGTTTTTAGAGTGCTATTTGCAGTTTTACAAACTTTGGAATAAGTCGGAATCACGCTCTTCCGCGCAGATATTCACAATCAAAAAGTTCATATTCCTATTCAGGACCTCATAATATGTATGAATCTATCGACTAAAACATCATATTTCGTGTTCTCAGAGCGCTATCTGCAGTTATATGAAGTTTGAAATAAGTCAAAATTACCACATTCTGAGCAGTTTCAAAGTATCGCAAATCACATAAATCTATCCGATACAACATAATACGCATGAATCCGTCCTCGAATGCACATACTTTTGCGTTTCCAGCCAGTTATCAGCGTTTTTTCTGAGTCTCGTTGAGAAATTTTTGACTCTGTAAATCTGCTCAGAAGCAAGATTTTGCTTCAAAAATGCGTTATATAGAAAAATCTAGCTCCAAATACATCATATCTCCTGTTTTTAGAGTGCTATTTGCAGTTTTACAAACTTTGGAAAAAGTTTAAATCACGCTTTCCCGCGCTGATTTTCACAATCAAAAAGTTCATATTCCTATTCAAGACATCATAATATGTATAAGTCTATCAACAAAAACATCATATAGCGTGTTTTCAGAGCGCTTCCTGCAGTTATATGAAGTTTGAAATAAGTCAAAATTACCACATTCTGAGCAGTTTCAAAGTATCGCAAATCACATGAATCTATCCAATACAACATAATAAGCATGCATCCGTCCTCAAATGCACTGAATATTGCGTTTTCAGCGAGTTATCAGCGTTTTTCCTGAGTCTCGTTGAGAAATTTTTTACTCTGTTAATCTGCTCAGAAGCAAGATTTTGCTTCAGAAGTGCGTTACATGGTAGAATCTAGCACCAAATATATCATATTCCGTGTTTTTAAAGTGCTATTCGCAGTTTCACAAACCTTGGAATAGGTCGAAATCACACTTTTTTGCGCAGATTTTCACAATCAAGAAGTTCATATTCCTATTCAGGACCTCATAATATGTATGAATCGATAGACAAAAACATCATATTGCGTGTTTCCAGAGCGCTACCTGCAGTTACATGAAGTTTGAAATAAGTCGATATTACCACATTCTGAGCAGTTTGAAAGTATCGCAAGTCACATTAATCTATCCAATATAACATAATACGCATGAATCCGTCCTCTAATACACAAAATTTTGCGTTTCAAGCGAGTTATAAGCGTTATTTCTGAGTCTCGTTGAGAAATTTTTGACTCTGTAAATCTGCTCAGAAGCAAGATTTTGCTCCAAAAGTGCGTTATATGGCAGAATCTAGCACCAAACACATCATATTTCGTGTTTTTAGAGCGCTCCTTGCAGTTTTACAAACTTTGGAATAAGTCGAAGTCACGCTTTTCCGCGCAGATTTTCACAATCAAAAAGTTCATATTCCTATTCGGGACCTCATAATATATATGAATCTATCGACAAAAACATCATATTTCGTGTTTTCAGAGCGCTATCTGCAGTTATATGAAGTTTGAAATAAGTCAGAATTACCACATCATGAGCAGTTTCAAAGTATCGCAAATCACATCAATCTATCCAATACAACATAATCCAAATGAATCCGTCCTCAAATGCACAAAATTTTGCGTTTCCAGCAAGTTATCAGCGTTTTTTCTGTGTCTTGTTGAGAAATTTTTGACTCTGTAAATCTGCTCAGAAGTAAGATTTTGCTTCAAAAGTGCGTTATATGGCAGAATCTAGCACCAAATACATCATATTACGTGTTTTTAGTGTGCTCTCTGCAGTCTTACAAACTTTGGAATAAGTCGAAATCACGATTTTCCGCGCAGATTTTCACAGTCAAAAATTTCTTATTCCTATTCAGCACCTCATAATATGTATGAATCTTTCCACAAAAACATCATATTTCGTGTTTCCAGAGCACTCTCTGCAGTTATATGAAGTTTGAAATAAGTCAAAATTACCACATTCTGAGCAGTTAAAAAGTATCGCAAGTCACATAAATCTATCCAATACAACATAATACGCATGGATCCGTCCTCAAATGCACAAAATTTTGCGTTTCCAGCGAGTTATCAGCGTTTTTTCTGTCTCGTTGAGAAATTTTTGACCCTGTATATCAGTTCAGAAGCAAGATTTTGCTTCAAAAATGCGTTATATGGCAGAATCTAGCACAAAATACACACTATTTCGTGTTTTTAGAGTGCTATTTGCAGTTTTACAAACTTTGGAATAAGTCGAAATCACGCTTTTCTGCGCAGATTTGCACAATCAAAAAGTTCATATTCCTATTCAGGACCTCATAATATGTATGAATCTATCGACAAAAACATCATTTGCCGTGTTCTTAGAACGCTATCTGCAGTTATATAAAGTTTGAAATAAGTCAAAACTACCACATTCTGAGCAGTTCCAAAGTATCGCAAATCACATAAATCTATCCAATATAACATAATACGCATGAATCTGTCGTCAAATGCACAAAATTCTGCGTTTCCAGCGAGTAATCAGCGTTTTTTCTGAGTCTCGTTGAGAAATTTTTGACTCTGTAAATCTGCTCAGAAGCAAGATTTTGCTTCAGAAGTGCGTTATATGGCAGAATCTAGCACCAAATACATCATATTTAGTGTTTTTAAAGTGCTATTTGCAGTTTTACAAACTTTGGAATAAGTCGAGATCACGCTTCTCCGCGCGGATTTTCAGAATCAAAAAGTTCATATTCCTATTCAGGATCTCATAATATGTATGAATCTATCCACAAAAACATCATATTCCGTCTTTTCAGAACTCTATCTGCAGTTATATTAGGTTTGAAATAAGTCAAAAATACCACTTTCTGAGCAGTTTCAAAGTATCGCAAATCACATAAATCTATCCAATACAACATAGTACGCAAGAATCCGTCCTGAAATGCACAAAATTTTGCGTTTCCGGCGAGTTATCAGCGTCTTTCTGAGTGTCGGTGAGAAATTTTTGACTCTGTAAATCTGCACAGAAGCAGGATTTTGCTTCAAAAGTGAGTTATATGGCAGAATCTAGCACCAAATACATCATATTTCGTGTTTTTGAGTGCTATCTGCAGTTTTACAAACTTTGGAATAGGTCGAAATCACACTTTTCCGCGCAGATTTTCACAATCAAAATTTCATATTCCTATTCGGGACCTCATAATATGTATGAATCTATCGACAAATACATCATATTTCGTGTTTTCAAAGCGCTATCTGCAGTTATATGAAGTTTGAAATTAGTCAAAATTACCACATTCTGAGCAGTTTCAAAGAATCGCAAATCACATGGATCTATCCAATACAACATAATACGCATGAATCCGTCCTCAAATGCACAAAATTTTGCGTTTCAAGCGAGTTATCAGCGTTATTTCTGAGTCTTGTTGAGAAATTTCTGACTCTGTTAATCTGCTCAGAAGCAAGATTTTGCTCCAAAAGTGCGTTATATGGCAGAATCTAGCACCAAATACATCAAATTTCGTGTTTCCAGAGTGCTATTTGCAGTTTGACAAACTTTGGAATAAGTCGAAATCACGCTTTTCCACGCAGATTTTCACAGTCAAAAAGTTCATATTCCTATTCGGGACCTCATAATATGTATGAATCTATCGACAAGAACATCATATTTCGTGTTTTCAGAGCGCTATCTGCCGTTATATGAAGTTTGAAATAAGTTTGAATTACCACATCATGAGCAGTTTCAAAGTATCGCAAATCACATAAATCTATCCATTACAACATAATACGCATGAATCCGTCCTCATATGCACAAAATTTTGCGTTTCCAGCGAGTTATCAGCGTTATTTCTGAGTCTTGTTGAGAAATTTTTGACTCTGTAAATCTGCTCAGAAGTAAGATTTTGATTCAAAAGTGAGTTATATGGCAGAATCTAGCACCAAATACATCATATTTCGTGTTTCTAGTGTGCTCTTTGCAGTCTTACAGACTTTGGAATAAGTCAAAATCACGATTTTCCGCGCAGATTTTCACAGTCAAAAACTACTTATTCCTATTCAGGACCTCATAATATGTATGAATCTATCCACAAAAACATCATATTTCCGGTTTTCAGAGCGCTTTCTGCAGTTATATGAAGTTTGAAATAAGTCAAAATTACCACATTCTGAGCAGTTTAAAAGTATCGCAAGTCACATAAATCTATCCAATACAACATAATACGCATGAATCCGTCCTCAAATGCACAAAATTTTGCGTTTCCAGTGAGTTATCAGCGTTTTTTTCTGAGTCTCGTTGAGAGATTTTTGACTCTGTATATCAGCTCAGAAGCAAGATTTTGCTCCAAAAATGCGTTATATGGCAAAATCTAGCACCAAATACATACTATCTCGTGTTTTCAGAGTGCTATTTGCAGTTTTACAAACTTTGGAATAAGTCGTCATCACGCTTTTCTGCGCAGATTTTCACAATCGAAAAGTTCATATTCCTATTCAGGACCTCATAATATGTATGAATTTATCGACAAAAACATCATTTTCCGTGTTCTCAGAACGCTATCTGCAGTTATATGAAGTTTGAAATAAGTCAAAACTACCACATTCTGAGCAGTTCCAAAGTATCGCAAATCACATAAATCTATCCAATGCAACATAGTACGCATGAATCCGTCCTTAAATGCACAAAATTTTGCGTTTCCAGCGAGTTATCAGTGTTTTTTCTAAGTCTCGTTGAGAAATTTTTGACTCTGTTAATCTGCTCAGAAGCAAGAATTTGCTACAAGAGTGCGTTATATGGCAGAATCTAGCACCAAATACATCATATTTCGTGTTTTTAGAGTGCTATTTTCAGTTTTACAAACTTTGGGATAAGTCGAAATCACGCTTTTCCGCGCAAATTTTCACAATCAAAAAGTTCATATTCCTATTCAGGATTTCATAACGTGTATGAATCTATCCACGAAAACATCATATTTCCTGTTTTCAGAGCGCTTTCTGCAGTTATATGAAGTTTGAAATAAGTCAAAATTACCACATTCTGAGCAGTTTGAAAGTATCGCAAATCACATAAATCTATCCAATACAACATAATACGCATGTGTCCGTCCTCAAATGCACAAAATTTTGCGTTGCCAGCGAGTTATCAGCGTTATTTCTGAGTCTTGTTGAGAAATTTTTGACTCTGTTAATCTGCTCAGAAGCAATATTCTGCTCCAAAAGTGCGTTATATGGCAGAGTCTAGCACCAAATACATCATATTCCGTGTTTTTAGAGCGCTTCTTGCAGTTTTACAAACTTTGGAATAAGTCGAGATAACGCTTTTCCGCGCAGATTTTCACAATCAAAAAGTTCATATTCCTATTCGGGACCTCATAATATGTATGAATCTATTGACAAAAACATCTTATTTCGTGTTTTCAGAGCGCTATCTGCAGTTATATGAAGTTTGAAATAAGTCAGAATTACCACATCATGAGCAGTTTCAAAGTATCGCAAATCACATAAATCTATCCATTACAACATGATACGCATGAATCCGTCCTCAAATGCACAAAATTTTGCGTTTCCAGCGAGTTATCAGCGTTTTTTCTGAGTCTTGTTGAGAAATTTTTGACTCTGTAAATCTGCTCAGAAGTAAGATTTTGCTTCAAAAAGGAGTCATATGGCAGAATCTAGCACCAAATACATCATATCTCGTGTTTTTAGTGTGCTCTTTGCAGTCTTACAAACTTTGAAATAAGTCGAAATCACGATTTTCCGCGCAGATTTTCACAGTCAAAAACTTCTTATTCCTATTCAGGACCTCATAATATGTATGAATCTATCCACAAAAACATCATATTTCCTGTTTTCAGAGCGCTTTCTGCAGTTATATGAAGTCTGAAATAAGTCAAAATTACCACATTCTGAGCAGTTTAAAAGTATCGCAAGTCACATGAATCTATCCAATACAACATAATACGCATGAATCCGTCCTCAAATGCACAAAATTTTGCGTTTCCAGCGAGTTATCAGCGTTGCTTCTGAGTCTCGTTGAGAAATTTTTGACTCTGTATATCAGCTCAGAAGCAAGATTTTACTTTAAAAATGCGTTATATGGCAAAATCTAGCACCAAATACATACTATTTCGTGTTTTTAGAGTGCTATTTGCAGTTTTACAAACATTGGAATAAGTCGAAATCACGCTTTTCTGCGCAGATTTTCACAATCAAAAAGTTCATATTTCTATTCAGGACCTCATAATTCTGTATGAATTTATCGACAAAAACATCATTTTCTGTGTTCTCAGAACGCTATCTGCAGTTATATGAAGTTTGAAATAAGTCAAAACTACCACATTCTGAGCAGTTCCAAAGTATCGCAAATCACATAAATCTATCCAATGCGACATAATACGCATGAATCCGTCCTCAAATGCACAAAATTTTGCGTTTCCAGCGAGTTATCAGCGTTATTTCTGGGTCTCGTTGAGAATTTTTGACTCTGTTAATCTGCTCTGATGCAAGAATTTGCTACAAAAGTGCGTTATATGGCAAAATCTAGCACCAAATACATCATATTTTGTGTTTTTAGAGTGCTATTTGCAGTTTTACAAACTTTGGGATATGTCGAAATCACGCTTTTCCGTGCAGAGTTTTACAATCAAAAAGTTCATATTTCTATTGAGGACCTCATAATATGTATGAATCTATCGACAAATACATCATATTCCGTGTTTTCAGAGCGTTATCTGCAGTTATATGAGGTTTGAAGTAAGTCAAAATTAACACATTCTGAGCAGTTTCAAGTATCGCAAATCACATAAATCTATCCAATACAACATAATACGCATGAATCCATCCTCAAATGCACAAAATTTTGCGTTTCCAGCGAGTTATCAGCGTTTTTCCTGAGTCTCGTTGCGAAATTTTTGACTTTGTAAATCCGCTCAGTAGCAAGATTTTGCTTCAAAAGTGCGCTATATGACAGAATCTAGCACCAAATACATCATATTTCGTGTTTTTAGAGTGCTATTCGCAGTTCTACAAACTTTGGTATAAGTGAAAATCACGCTTTTCCGCGCAGATTTTCACAATCAAAAAGTTCATGTTCCTATTCAGGCCCTTATAGTATGTATGAATCTATCGACAAAAACATCATGTTTTGTGTTTTCAGAGCGCTATCTGCAGTTATATGGAGTTTGGAATAAGACAAAATTACCACATTCTGAGCAGTTTCAAAGTATCGCAAATCACATAAAACTATCCAATACAACATAATACGCATGAATCCGTCCTCAAATGTACAAAATTTTGCGTTCCCTGCGAGTTATCAGCGTTTTCCTGAGTCTGACTATTTTGTGTTTTTAGAGCGCTCCTTGCTGTTTTACAAATTTTGGAATAAGTCGAAATCACGCTCTTCCGCGCAGATTTTTACAATCAGAAAGTTCATAATCCTATTCAGGACCTCATAATATGTATGAATCTATCGACAAAAACATCATATTCCGTGTTTTCAGAGCCCTATCTGCAGTTATATGAAGTTTGAAATAAGTCAGAATTACCACATCATGAGCAGTTTCAAAGTATCGCAAATCACATAAATCCATCCAGTACAACATAATACGCATGAATCCGTCCTCAAATGCACAAAATTTTGCGTTTCCAGCGGGTAATCAGCGTTTTTTCTGAGTCTCGTTGAGAAATTTTTGACTCTGTAAATCAGCTCAGAGGCAGGATTTTGCTTTGAAAGTGCGTTATATGGCAGAATCTATCACATCATATTTTGTATTTTTAGAGTGCTACTTGCAGTTTTACAAACTTTGGAATAAGTCGAAATCACGCCTTTCCGCGCAGATTTTCACAATCAAAAAGTTCATATTCCTTCTCAGGACCTCATAATATGTATAGATCCATCGACAAAACATCATATTTCGTGTTTTTAGAGCGCTATCTGCAGTTCCATAAAGTTTGAAGTAAGTCAAATTCACCACATTCTGAGCAGTTTCAATGTATCGCAAATCACATAAATCTATCCGATACAACATAATACGCATGGATCCGTCCTCAAATGCACAAAATTCTGCGTTTCCAGCAAGTTATCAGCGTTTTGTCTGAGTATCGTTGCGAAATTTATGACTCTGTAAATCTGCTCAGAAGCAAGATTTTGCATCAAAAGTGCGTTATATTGCAGAATCTAGCACCAAAAACAACATATTTCGTGTTTTTAGAGTGCTATTTGCAGTTTTTCAAACTTTGGAATAAGTCGAAATCACGCTTTTCCGCGCAGAATTTCACAATCAAAAAGTTCATATTCCTATTCAGGACCTCATAATATGTATGAATCTATCGACAAAAACATCATTTTTCGTGTTTTTAGAGCGCTATCTGCAGTTATATGAAGTTTGGAATATGTCAAAATTACCACATTCTGAGCAGTTTTGGAGTATCGCAAATCACATAAATCTATCCAATACAACATAATACGCATGAATCCGTCCTCATATGTACAAAATTTTGCGTTTCCAGCAAGTTACCAGCGTGTTTTTTGAGTCTCGTTGAGAAATTTTTGACTCTGTAAATTTGCTCAGAAGCAAGATTTTGCTTCAAAAGTGCGTTATATGGCAGAATCAAGCACCAAATACATCATATTTCGTGTTTTTGAGTGCTATCTGCAGTTTCACAAACTTTGGAATAAGTCGAAATCACGCTTTTCCGCGCAGATTTTTACAATCTAAAAGTTCATATTCTCATTCAGGACCTCATAGTATGTATGAATCTATCAACAAAAACATCATATTTCGTATTTTCAGAGCGCTATCTGCAGTTATATGATGTTTAAAATAAGCCAGAATTACCACATTTTGAGCAGTTTCAAAGTATCGCAAATCACATAAATCTATCCAATACAACATAATACGCATGAATCCGTCCTCAATTGCACAAAATTTTGCGTTTCCAGCGAGTTATCAGCGTTTTTTCTGAGTCTCGTTGCGAAATTTTTGACTTTGTAAATCTGCTCAGAAGCAAGATTTTGCTTCAGAAGTGCGTTATATGGCAGAATCTAGCACCAAATACATCATATTTCGTGTTTTTAGAGTGCTATTTGCAGTTTTACAAACTTTGGAATAAGTCGGAATCACGCTTTCCCGCGCAGTTTTTCACAATCAAAAAATTCATATTCCTATTCAGGACCTCATAATATGTATGAATCTATCGACAAAAACATCATATTTCGCGTTTTCAGAGCGCTATCTGCAGCTATATGAAGTTTGGAATAAGTCAAAATTACCAACATTCTGAGCAGTTTCAAAGTATCGCAAATCACATAAATCTATCCAATACAACATAATACGCATGAATCCGTCCTCAAATGTACAAAATTTTGCGTTTCCAGCGAGTTATCAGCGTTTTTTCTGAGTCTTGTTGAGATATTTTTGACTCTGTTAATCTGCTCAGAAGCAAGATTTTGCTTCAAATGTGCGTTATATTGCAGAATCTAGCACCAAATACATCATATTTCGTGTTTTGAAAGTGCTATTTGCAGTTTTACAAACTTTGGAATAAGTCGAAATCACGCTTTTCCGCGCAAATTTTCACCATCAAAAAGTTCATATTCCTATTCACGACCTCATAGTTTGTATGAATCTATCGACGAAAACATCATATTTTGTGATTTCAGAGCGCTATCTGCAGTTATATGAAGTTTGAAATAAGTCAAAATTACCACATTCTGAGTAGTTTCAAAGTATCGCAAATCACATATATCTATCCAATACAACATAATACGCATGTATCCGTCCTCAAATGCACAAAATTTTGCGTTTCCAGCGAGTTATCAGCGTTTTTCTGAGTCTCGTTGAGAAATTTTTGACTCTGTTAATCTGCTCAGAAGCAAGATTTTGCTTCAAAAGTGCGTTATATTGCAGAATCTAGCATCAAAAACAACATATTTCGTGTTTTTAGAGTGCTATTTGCAGTTTTCCAAACTTTGGAATAAGTCGAAATCACGCTTTTCCGCGCAGAATTTCACAATCAAGAAGTTCATATTCCTATTCAATACCTCATAATATGTATGAATCTATCGACAAAAACATAATTTTTCGTGTTTTCAGAGCGCTATCTGCAGTTATATGAAGTTTGGAATATATCAAAATTACCACATTCTGAGCAGTTTTGAAGTATCGCAAATCACATAAATCTATCCAATACAACATAATACGCATGAATCCGTCCTCAAATGCACAAAATTTTGCGCTTCCAGTGGATTATCAGCGTTTTTTCTGAGTCTAGTTGAGGAATTCTTGACTCTGTTAATCTGCTCAGAAGCAAGATTTTGCTTCAAAAGTGCGTTATATTGCAGAATCTAGCACCAAATACATCATATTTCGTGTTTTTAGAGTGCTATTTGCAGTTTTACAAACTTTGGAATAAGTCGAAATCACGCTTTTCCGCGCAGATTTTCACGATCAAAAAGTTCATATTCTTATTCAAGACCTCATAGTATGTATGAATCTATCAACAAAAACATCATATTTCGTGTTTTCAGAGCGCTATCTGCAGTTATATGAAGTTTAAAATGAGTCAAAATTACCACATTTTGAGCAGTTTCAAAGTATCGCAAATCACATAAATCTATCCAATACAACATAATACGCATGA
Source organism: Dromius quadrimaculatus (assembly GCA_963989225.1). Taxonomy (NCBI): domain Eukaryota; kingdom Metazoa; phylum Arthropoda; class Insecta; order Coleoptera; family Carabidae; genus Dromius; species Dromius quadrimaculatus. The sequence goes on from OZ022335.1 coordinate 25,559,393, forward strand.
ATCCGTCCTCAATTGCACAAAATTCAGCGTTTCCAGCGAGTTATCAGCGTTTTTTCTGAATCTCGTTGCGAAATTTTTGACTTTGTAAATCTGCTCAGAAGCAAGATTTTGCTTTAAAAGTGCGTTATATGGCAGAATCTAGCACCAAATACATCATATTTCGTGTTTTTTGAGTGCTATTTGCAGTTTTACAATATGGAATAAGTCGGAATCACGCTTTCCCGCGCGATTTTCCACAATCAAAAAATTCATATTCCTATTCAGGACCTCATAATATGTATGAATCTATCGACAAAAACATCATATTTTGTGTTTTCAGAGCGCTATCAGCAGTTATATGAAGTTTGAAATAAGTCAAAATTACCTCATTCTGAGCAGTTCCAAAGTATCGCAAATCACATGAAACTATCCAATACAACATAACACGCATGAATCCGTCCTCAAATGTACAAAATTCTGCGTTTCCAGCGAGTTATCAGCGTTTATTCTGAGTCTTGTTGAGAAATTTTTGACTCTGTTAATCTGCTCAGAAGCAAGATTTTGCTTCAAATGTGCGTTACATTGAAGAATCTAGCACCAAATACATCATATTCCGTGTTTTCAGAGTGCTATTTGCAGTTTTACAAACTTTGGAATAAGTCGGAATCACGCTTTTCCGCGCAGATTTTTACTATCAAAAAGTTCATATTCCTATTCACGACCTCATAGTTTGTATGAATCTATCGACGAAAACATCATATTTCGTGTTTTCAGAGCGCTATCTGCAGTTATATGAAGTTTGAAATAAATCAAAATTACCACATTCTGAGTAGTTTCAAAGTATCGCAAATCACATAAATCTATCCAATACAACATAATACGCATGTATCCGTCCTCAAATGCACAAAATTTTGCGTTTCCAGCGAGTTATCAGCGTTTATTCTGAGTCTCGTTGAGAAATTTTTGACTCTGTTAATCTGCTCAGAAGCAAGATTTTGCTTCAAAAAAGCGTTATATTGCAGAATCTAGCATCAAAAACAACATATTTCGTGTTTTTAGAGTGCTATTTGCAGTTTTCCAAACTTTGGAACAAGTCGAAATCACGCTTTTCCGCGCAGAATTTCACAATCAAGAAGTTCATATTCCTATTCAATACCTAATAATATGTATTAATCTATCGACAAAAACATAATTTTTCGTGTTTTCAGAGCGCTATCTGCAGTTATATGAAGTTTGGAATATGTCAAAATTACCACATTCTGAGCAGTTTTGAAGTATCGCAAATCACATAAATCTATCCAATACAACATAATACGCATGAATCCGTCCTCAAATGCACAAAATTTTGCGCTTCCAGTGGATTATCAGCGTTTTTTCTGAGTCTAGTTGAGAAATTCTTGACTCTGTAAATCTGCTCAGAAGCAAGATTTTGCTTCAAAAGTGCGTTATATTGCAGAATCTAGCACCAAATACATCATATTTCGTGTTTTTAGAGTGCTATTTGCAGTTTTACAAACTTTGGAATAAGTCGAAATCACGCTTTTCCGCGCAGATTTTCACGATCAAAAAGTTCATATTCTTATTCAGGACCTCATAGTATGTATAAATCTATCAACAAAAACATCATATTTCGTGTTTTCGGAGCGCTATCTGCAGTTATATGAAGTTTAAAATAAGTCAAAATTACCACATTTTGAGCAGTTTCAAAGTTTCGCAAATCACATAAATCTATTCAATACAACATAATACGCATGAATCCGTCCTCAATTGCACAAAATTCAGCGTTTCCAGGGAGTTATCAGCGTTTTTTCTGAATCTCGTTGCGAAATTTTTGACTTTGTAAATCTGCTCAGAAGCAAGATTTTGCTTTAAAAGTGCGTTATATCGCAGAATCTAGCACCAAATACATCATATTTCGTGTTTTTAGAGTGCTATTTGCAGTTTTACAAACTTTGGAATAAGTCGGAATCACGCTCTCCCGCGCGATTTTTCACAATCAAAAAATTCATATTCCTATTCAGGACCTCATAATATGTATGAATCTATCGACATTAACATCATATTTTGTGTTTTCAGAGCGCTATCAGCAGTTATATGAAGTTTGAAATAATTGAAAATTACCTCATTCTGAGCAGTTCCAAAGTATCGCAAATCACATGAAACTATCCAATACAACATAATACGCATGAATCCGTCCTCAAATGTACAAAATTTTGCGTTTCCAGCGAGCTATCAGCGTTTTTTCTGAGTCTTGTTGAGAAATTTTTGACTCTGTTAATCTGCTCAGAAGCAAGATTTTGCTTCAAATGTGCGTTTCATTGCAGAATCTAGCACCAAATACATCATATTTCGTGTTTTCAGAGTGCTATTTGCAGTTTTACAAACTTTGGAATAAGTCGGAATCACGCTTTTCCGCGCAGATTTTCACTATCAAAAAGTTCATATTCCTATTCACGACCTCATAGTTTGTATGAATCTATCGACAAAAACATCATATTTCGTGTTTTCAGAGCGCTATCTGCAGTTAAATGAAGTTTGAAATAAGTCAGAATTACCACATTCTGAGTAGTTACAAAGTATCGCAAATCACATAAATCTATCCAATACAACATAATACGCATGTATCCGTCCTCAAATGCACAAAATTCTGCGTTTCCAGCGAGTTCTCAGCGCTTTTTCTGAGTCTCGTTGAGAAATTTTTGACTCTGTAAATCTGCTCAGAAGCAAGATTTTGCTTCAAAAGTGCGTTATACGGCAGAATCTAGCACTAAATACAACATATTTCGTGTTTTTAGAGTGCTATTTGCAGTTTTACAAACTTTGGAATAAGTTGAAATCACGCTTTTCCGCGCAGATTTTCACAATCAAAAAGTTCATATTCCCATTCAAGACCTCATAATATGTATGAATCTATCGACTAAAACATCATTTTTAGTGTTCTCGAAGCGCTATCTGCAGTTATATGAAGTTTGGAATGAGTCAAAATTACCACATTCTGAGCAGTTTCAAAGTATCGCAAATTACATAAATCTATCCAATACAACATAATACGCATGAATCCGTTCTCAAATGCACAAAATTTTGCGTTTCCAGCGGGTAATCAGCGTTTTTTCTGAGTCTCGTTGAGAAATTTTTGACTCTGTAAATCCTCTCAGAGGTAGGATTTTGCTTTAAAAGTGCGTTATATGGCAGAATCTATCACCAAAAACATCATATTTTGTATTTTTAGAGTGCTATTTGCAGTTTTACAAACTTTGGAATAAGTCGAAATCACGCCTTTCCGCGCAGATTTTTACAATCAAAAAGTTCATATTCCTTTTCAGGACCTCATAATATGTATGAATCTGTTGAAACTTGCAAAAAGATTGATCAAAAAGATGTGAAAATACTGGAACTGGGAGACTCAACTTGAAATGACATATCACCACTTAAATTCACAAAAATACACTTTTTATTGTCTAAATTGAATAAACTTGAATTATTATTATTATGTTTTGTTTATTTTATATATATATTTCAGATAAGAATAGATATTTGATATGAGTTTACTGAATGCAGGACTGAATGACTGATATGAAAAAACTGAGTGACAAAAGCTACGTTCCACTTTGTATATGATCTTGAAAAAATTGATTGACAGCGCGGGATATTTGAACATTCTCCCCCCTTCTCCACTCGTTGGAGAAGTAATTAAGATGTAGACGCTTCGTCGTCATGAGGATCTCCCTCTTGGCTAGCGATGGGCAGCAGTACCAGCTTGGTGATTGGACGAGTAAATGATGAGGTGGCTGTCTTCAGCGTAACTACGCGTGTGAGTCCGTCGCGACCAGGATGTACTCGAGTAACTCGAGCGAGAGGCCATTTGGATGGAGGATAACGCTCGTCTGTGAGGAGCACCAACGATCCGACGACTATGTTGTTGTAGCTGGTTCTCCATTTGGAGATCGTCTGATGAGATTGGAGACAGTCGGCAGACCATCTTGTCCAAAAGTGTTGGAGTCGTTCTTGAATGCGCTGAAAGTGTGAGAGACGGTTGGCGTTTACACTCGTGAGAGACGGTTCTGGGATCGTCGAGAGTGGTGCGCCACGGATGGAGTGCCCTGGAGTAAGTGCCGAGAGGTCGTCAGGATCTTCGGTAAGAGCGCTGAGCGGACGAGAGTTCAAGACAGCATCAACTTGAGCTAAAAAGGTCGAGAAGTCTTCGTAGGTGAGCAAGAGATCAGCAATTGTACGCTGTAGATGGTATTTGACAGATTTCACTGCCGCTTCCCATTTACCACCCATGTGAGGCGCTCCAGGAGGATTGAATCTTCATTGGGTACCATCGTTGGTGATGAGTTGTTGCAGATGCTGAGACTCTTTGATACTGCCGGATAGCAGCTGTTTAAGAGCAACGTCAGCGCCTTGAAAATTGGTGCCACAGTCGCTAGTGAGAGTTTTGCAGATTCCGCGTCGAGCAGTGAAGCGCCTGAAGGCCTTGAGGAATCCTTGCGCGCTGTAGTCCGTGACAATTTCGAGGTGGGTAGCAGAGGTCGAGAAACATACAAAAATTGCGATCCAGGCCTTGTAGGTTTTAGTGCCACGACCTTGGAAAAACTTAAGTGACACTGGACCTGCATAATCCACTCCTGAGTGTTCGAAAACAAGAGAAGGAGTCACTCGAGTTACTGGGAGCTGTCCCATTTGTTGTTGAGCTCGAATGCCACGTATTCTGGTGCAGGTGATGCATCTGTGAATATACGACTTGATAGGTGCTCGTCCTCCTAGAATCCAGCAGTACTTCCTGATATAGTTGAGTGTTAGTTGTATACCACCGTGGAGAGTTCGAGTGTGAGCGTTTGCGATGATCAAATTGGAGAGAATGCAATCCTTTGGTAGAATTGGCGGATGTTTTGCATCCTCGACGAGTTTTGAGTTTTGCAGACGACCACCAACTCGGAGTACGCCGGCTGTATCTACTCGAGCAGTTAGTCTTGAGAGCGGGTGAGATTTTGCGAGGCTCTTGCCTTGTGAAATGGCGCGAATCTCGCTTGCGAAATAGGCATTTTGAAATGCTCGGATCCAGAATCTGAGTGCTGATTGTAGATCCGCGGGAGTGAGCGGGGATGCTCGAAGAGAAGACGCGGGCACTCGCTTGAAAACGGCTACTGCTCGCATGATCGTCGCTGTTCTGCGAAGTAACTTGGTGAGAGAGCTGTGTTTGAGTAAACTCTCAAAGGGTAGTTGAGATGCAGCTGAGGATACATTCACCGCGCTAGGTCGTATTTCAACTTCAGGAGAGTGATCATCTGCGATGATGAATGATGGCCAGAGATTAACGTCTTCAGCTAGCCAGTCTGGACCAGACCACCAGAGAGAATGAGAAATCAACTGCGAGGGAGTAAGACCTCGAGATGCGCAGTCTGCGGGATTATGTTTCCCGGAAATGAATTTCCACGTTGCTTGCGGGGAAGTTTGCTGGATCTCTTGGACTCGGTTCTTGACGAACTCTTTCCATCGCATGGGATCACTGTTGATCCACGCGAGGGAAACCGAAGAATCAGTCCAGAGAGTAACTGGTGCTTCCGTAAGCTTGAGCACTTTCTGGACTTTTGAGACGAGTTTGGCGAGGAGCAAAGCTGCAGATAGCTCCAGACGAGGTATCGTGAGGCGTTTGAGAGGAGCAACTCTAGTTTTGGAGCAGACCAAGGTTACTTTGGATGAAGTGCAAGAATAAGAAGTTTTTAGATACACAGCAGCGGCCATCGCAGCTTGCGATGCGTCTGAGAAGCCATGCAGTTTCACTTGAGAGCCGTCGGCGCATAGATTTAGCCAACGTGGAATTGAGAGTTGTGATAGTCTTGATAATTCTTCGCGAAATGCTGACCAGCGATGAATGATCTGGGGTGATAGTGTGTCATCCCAGCCAACTTTTTCTAGCCATAGATCTTGCATCAGGATCTTGGCGCGGACGATGACTGGCGAGATGAGACCGAGTGGGTCGAATAGTTGCGCAGTTTCAGAGAGTATTGAGCGCTTCGTGATGGTAACTTGACAATGAGCATGGCCCGTGAATTTCAAGCTATCCGTGGAGCAATGCCAAGCAAGTCCAAGAATCTTGGACATGGATTCGTTGAATTCGTGGGATTCGGCACTGGGTGTTGAAGTTGAGTTGAGTTTGATGAAATCAGGATGATCACTTTTCCACTTAGACAATGGGAAACATCCCTTGTGGCACATCTCTTCCACCTGCGTAGCGATAGCGTTGAGAGTAGCAATGTCGTCGGCGCCGCCACTAATGTCGTCGACGTAACTTCCGTCTTTCAACGGTTCTGCTGCCAGGGGGTACTGATGACCTTCGTCGAGCTGAAGTTGCTTGAGAGCGCGACCTGAGAGGTATGGAGCAGGCGTGGTGCCATATGTAACTGTGGTGAGCTCAAACTCGATGATGTTTGAATGGTCGTCAGTCCACAGGATACGTTGATATCTTCGGTCATCAGGATGGACCAGAACTTGACGAAACATTTTCACCCCGTCAGTCGTGAATATATAGCGATGTTTTCTGACGTAGAGCAGAACATCAAAGATGTCGTTCTGAGTCTTGGGACCTGTATGAAGTACGTCGTTCAGTGAGAGACCAGAGGTGGTCTTGCTGGATCCGTTGAAGACAACACGGATCTTGTTATTTCTGAATACGCCATGATGAGGCAGGTAGTAGCCGTCGCGAAATGACTCTGCTACTTTCTCCATGTGTCCCATGGACTCGTACTCAGCAAGAAACTCCTTGTAAAGCTTGTTTAGTTCTGGCTGATCGTCAAGTCGTTTGCGTAGGCGAGTGATAGCCTTTTGAGCGATGTCTTTAGAGTTGCCTAGCTTCGAGGCGTTCTCCTTGAACGGCAGACGGACGATGTAGAGACCTGAGCTGTCGCGAGTATGAGTTGAGATAAAATGAGCTTCACAGGCAGCTTCTTCGGCGCTGAGATAATCATGTTGAGAAGATGGCACTTCTTCGAGCTCCCAAAAGTTGGCAACTAGCTCGTGAAGCTGAGCGTTTGAGACAAGATGTCCCAGATAAGATGGAGCAGAGTGAGAGGACTCACCAACTGGTCCGATTACAGCCCATCCGAAGATGGTTTGGATGGCGACAGGCTGATTTGAATTGCCTGCTTTAACTCCAGGCTTTATGATCAAGCCGTAGGCATCGGCTCCGATGAGGATGTCAATCCTGCCTGATGAGAGGTAATCAGGATCAGCGAGCTGCAGGACATTGATGTGCGGCCAGGTCTGCTGCTTGATATCAGAGACAGGCAGCTCGACGGTGAGATTTGCCAGCACGTGTGCGTGGAGATTCACGTGCTCGGCTGAGTGCCTGGACCGAAGTGTGAGGTCGATGACACCCTGGGTGTGTCCAGAGGACACACTTCCTACTCCGACGATGGGAACATATGAGTTTGTAAGTTTGAGACGCAGTTGGCGAGTGAGCTGATGCGAAACGAGCGTGAGCTCTGACCCAGGATCGATGAGTAGACGCACTGGATGAGAGATGTGAGTAGGCGATACGAGAAGAGCTTGAGCCGTAGCCAGCAGCACTTTAGGTCTAGATGAAGTAGCCGAGTGGCTGTATGCGAGCGATTGAGTCGCAGAGATGAGCGAAACACAAGTTGATGATGATGAGAGCTGAGGTTGAGATATTTTCATGCCATCTAGTCATGCAGCCGTACCGCTACCTGACGGTGAGGTTACAGAAAACTGAGAATGTTGACCTGAGTTTGGCGAGTTGTGAGCTGAGCTGATTTGAATTGCGTCATGCAACATAGAGTGATGCGCGGCTTGGCAAAGACGACAGCGCTTCTGGCTGCGGCTATTTGCGGCCGCGTGAGGTCCCAAGCAGTTCAAGCACAGTGCTCTGGACGTGAATGTGCTGAGACGTTCATCTGATGAGAATCCCATGAACGTTGGGCAGCGAACAATGAAGTGAGCGTCTCCACAGCAAGAACAAAGCAGTAGAGGGCTCGCAGAAGATCCTGAAGATTTCGAGAGCGAGTGAGAAGCTTACGTGAGTTTGGACGATTGCGTATTTTGTCCAGAGGCAGGAGCGTTTGATAATGACGTTGTGCTAGCGGCGTGGACATGAGCCGAAGTAGATTTTGCGCCGCGTGTGATGCTTTTGTTATTCCATGCGGGTTTCTTGTTGCTCTTAGAGTCTTGAGGCTTCGCAGGAAGCCTCTCTTCTAAGTTTTCAAGCGCTCGCGCACGGCCAAGTAGGAAGGCTTTGAGCCTCTCAAGAGTTGGATATTCTGTGGCTGATCCAAGGTTTATTTCCCAGTCCTCTCGAGTCTGAGAGTCCAGCCGTTGTACAAGGAGATGAACGATTAGTTGATCCCAATGTTCAACTGGAGATTCGAGAGCTTTGAGAGAGTTTATAGCTTCCGTGGAAGTGTTGATGATGGCGTTCAGCTCCTTCGCCGACCGAGTGGTCATTTTGGACATGCCGAACAGCTGGTTGAGTTGAACCGTAATAAGGACACGCTTATTTTCGTATCGAGTGGTCAGTGTGGCCCAGGCGACATCGAAGGAGGTGTCATTGATCTCCACATTAGCGATGAGTGATGCGGCGTTGCCTTGAAGGCTTTGTCGAAGGAAGTGCATTTTGTCTACGTTTGTTACGCCTTGTTTGTTGATTACGGAGAGAAATAGATGTTTAAAGGACTGCCATTCGAGGATGTCACCCTGAAATTTGGGAGGCTGAATGGTCGGCAGCTGAGTACGATAATGTGCAGATTCCGCCGCGGTCACGTTGTGAGGCGAGGGAGGAGCAGTGCGAGGCTCCAGCTCATTCATTCTTGTTTTGAGTGCCGCTTTAACTAGAATGTAGTGCTGATAAGTCTTGGTATGACGATGATCTTTAAAGTAAGAGTTTTCCGCGTTGACATCCTTGCAGTTCAGCAGCTTGTCGTGTGATTCGGAGAATTTCGACCATGCGGACTCTAGCGCATTTAAGGTCGTGTCCGCTTCAAAGATGTTGTATGCGGCCAGCGCACCGCTTTGATGATCTTGGACGAGTGAGTTGATGAAAGCAACGTGGCATTCCTGGGCTAGTAGAAATTTAGCCGCAGACATCCTTGATTTATCTAGAAGATATTGAAACAGAATGAATGCGAGAAAGAGATGTCTATTAGCAGAATTGATATTTATAAAAGGAGAGAACTGACAAATTACGAGTTTTTCTCTAGAGATGACTCAGCGGGTGGTGAATGTACTCAGGAATGATGTAGAAATGTTTTAGCACTACTCACAGACACTAGTTGATAAAAGATAAATGAAGTCACCCGAAATCCGGCTCGAAGGACCAAAAAATGTTGAAACTTGCAAAAAGATTGATCAAAAAGATGTGAAAATACTGGAACTGGGAGACTTAACTTGAAATGACATATCACCACTTAAATTCACAAAAATACACTTTTTATTGTCTAAATTGAATAAACTTGAATTATCATTATTATGTTTCGTTTATTTTATATATATATTTTAGATAAGAATAGATATTTGATATGAGTTTACTGAATGCAGGACTGAATGACTGATATGAAAAAACTGAGTGACAAAAGCTACGTTCCACTGCGTATATGATCTTGAAAAAATTGATTGACAGCGCGGGATATTTGAACAGAATCCATCGACAAAAACATCATATTTCGTGTTTTTAGAGCGCTATCTGCAGTTTTATGAAGTTTGAAGTAAGTCAAATTCACCACATTCTGAGAAGTTTCAAAGTATCGCAAATCACATAAATCTATCCGATACAACATAATACGCATGAATCCGTCCTCAAATGCACAAAATTTTGCGTTTCCAGCAAGTTATCAGCGTTTTCTCTGAGTCTCGTTGCGAAATTTATGACTCTGTAAATCTGCTCAGAAGCAAGATTTTGCTTCAAAAGTGCGTTATATGGCAGAATCTAGCATCAAATACATCATATTATGTGTTTTTAGAGTGCTATTCGCAGTTTTTCAAACTTTGGAATAAGTCGAAATCACGCTTTTCCGCGCAGATTTTCACTATCAAAAAGTTCATATTCCTGTTTAGGACCTCATAATATGTATGAATCTATCGACAAAAACATCATATCTCGTGTTTTCAGAGCGCTATCTGCAGTTATATAAAGTTTGAAATGAGTCAAAATTACCACATTCTGAGCAGTTTCAAAGTATCGCGAATCACATAAATCTATCCAATACAACATAATATGCATGAATCCGTCCTCAAATAAAGTAAAATTTGCGTTTTCAGCGAGTTATCAGCGTTTTTTCTGAGTCTCGTTGAGAGATTTTTGACTCTGTAAATCTGCTCAGAAGCAAGATTTTGCTTCAAAAGTGCGTTATATGGCAGAACATAGCACCAAATACATCATATTTTGTGTTTTCAGGGTGCTCTTTGCAGTTTTACAAACTTTGGAATGAGTCGAAATCACGCTTTGCCGCGCAGATCTTTACTATCGCAAAGTTCATATTCCTATTCACGACCTGATAGTTTGTATGAATCTATCGACGAAAACATCATATTTCGTGTTTTCAGAGCGCTATCTGCAGTTATAGTCCGTGAGACAGCGCATAAATTTTTTGTTGTTTACCGCTCACTTGAAACTTTGTGAGTGGCTTCATTGCGATGAGTCCGACAATTTTTTCATTTGGCAAAATTCAAGATTTGGGGGCGTTTACCCGCGAGGGCTAATTAATTGAAAGAATATTACCGTAATACTGATCTTTACACTAATCGAAAGATTTTTTGATAATAAAATGGAGGAAAAATATTGTCCGACATGAATATTGAGGCTTCCGGTGAGTCCGACTTGTCATTAGTACCAACATACTTACCATTAGTACCAACATACTTATGACAAGTGCAGCTTGTCGGATTCACCGGTAGCCTCAATATTCATGTCGGACAATATTCTTCCTTCATTTTATTATCAAAAAATCTTTCGATTAGTGTAAAGATCAGTATTATGGTAAAATTGTTTCAATTAATTAGCCCTTGCGGGTGAACGCCCCCAAATTTAGAATTTTGCCAAATGAAAAAGTTGTCGGACTCATCACAATGAAGCCACTCACAAAGTTTCAAATGAGCGGTGATCAACAAAAAATTAAGGCGCTGTCTCACGGACTATATATGAAGTTTGAAATAAGTCAAAATTACCACATTCTGAGTAGTTTCAAAGTATCGCAAATCACATAAATCTATCCAATACAACATAATACGCATGTATCCGTTCTCAAATGCACAAAATTCCGCGTTTCCAGCGAGTTATCAGCGTTTTTTCTGAGTCTCGTTGAGAAATTTTTGACTCTGTAAATCTGCTCAGAAGCAAGATTTTGCTTCAAAAGTGCGTTATATTGCAGAATCTAGCACCAAATACATCATATTCCGTGTTTTTAGAGTGCTATTCGCAGTTTTACAAACTTTGGTATAAGTGGAAATCACGCTTTTCCGCGCAGATTTTCACAATCAAAAAGTTCATATTCCTATTCAGGACCTCATAGTATGTATGAATCTATCGACAAAAACATCATATTTTGTGTTTTCAGAGCGCTATCTGCAGTTATATGAAGTTTGAAATAAGTCAAAATTACCACATTCTGAGCAGTTTCAAAGTATCGCAAATCACATAAAACTATCCAATACAACATAATACGCATGAATCCGTCCTCAAATGTACAAAATTTTGCGTTTCCAGCGAGTTATCAGCGTTTTTTCTGAGTCTTGTTGAGATATTTTTGACTCTGTTAATCTGCTCAGAAGCAAGATTTTGCTTCAAATGTGCGTTATATTGCAGAATCTAGCACCAAATACATCATATTTCATGTTTTTAAAGTGCTATTTGCAGTTTTACAAACTTTGGAATAAGTCGAAATCACGCTTTTCCGCGCAGATTCTTACCATCAAAAAGTTCATATTCCTATTCACGGCCTCATAGTTTGTATGAATCTATCGACGAAAACCTTATATTTCGTGTTTTCAGAGCGCTATCTGCAGTTATATGAAGTTTGAAATAAGTCAAAATTACCACATTCTGAGTAGTTTCAAAGTATCGCAAATCGCATAAATCTATCCAATACAACATAATACGCATGTATCCGTCTTCAAATTTACAAAATTTTGCGTTTCCAGCGAGTTATCAGTGTTTTGTCTGAGTCTCGTTGAGAAATTTTTGACTCTGTAAATCTGCTCAGAAGCAGGATTTTGCTTCAAAAGTGCGTAATATTGCAAAATCTAGCACCAAAAACAACATATTTCGTGTTTTCAGAGTGCTATTTGCAGTTTTACAAACTCTGGAATAAGTCGAAATCACGCTTTTCCGCGCCGAATTTTACAATCAAAAAGTTCATATTCCTATTCAGGACCTCATAATATGTATGAATCTATCGACAAAAACATCATTTTTCGAGTTTTCAGAGCGCTATCTGCAGTTATATGAAGTTTGGAATATGTCAAAATTACCACATTCTGAGCAGTTTTAAAGTATCGCAAATCACATAAATCTATCTAATACAACATAATACGCATGAATCCGTCCTCAATTGCACAAAATTTTGCGTTTCCAGCGAGTTATCAGCGTTTTTTCTGAGTCTCGTTGAGAAATTTTTGACTCTGTAAATCTGCTCAGAAGCAAGATTTTTCCTCAAAAGTGCGTTATATGGCAGAATCCAGCACCAAATACATCATATTCCGTGTTTTCAGAGTGCTATTCGCAGTTTTACAAACTTTGGTATAAGTGGAAATCACGCTTTTCCGCGCAGATTTTCACATTCAAAAAGTTCATATTCCTATTCAGGACCTCATAGTATGTATGAATCTATCGACAAAAACATCATATTTTGTGTTTTCAGAGCGCTATCTGCAGTTATATGAAGTTTGAAATAAGTCTAAATTACCACATTCTGAGCAGTTTCAAAGTATCGCAAATCACATAAAACTATCCAATACAACATAATACGCATGAATCCGTCCTCAAATGCGCAAAATTCCGCGTTTCCAGCGAGTTATCAGCGTTTTTTCTGAGTCTTGTTGAGAAATTTTTGACTCTGATAATCTGCTCAGAAGCAAGATTTTGCTTCAAATGTGCGTTATATTGCAGAATCTAGCACCAAATACATCATATTTCATGTTTTTAAAGTGCTATTCGCAGTTTTACAAACTTTGGAATAAGTCGAAATCACGCTTTTCCGCGCAGATTTTTACCATCAAAAAGTTCATATTCCTATTCACGGCCTCATAGTTTGTATGAATCTATCGACAAAAACCTTATATTTCGTGTTTTCAGAGCGCTATCTGCAGTTATATGAAGTTTGAAATAAGTCAAAATTACCACATTCTGAGTAGTTTCAAAGTATCGCAAATCGCATAAATCTATCCAATACAACATAATACGCATGTATCCGTCCTCAAATTTACAAAATTTTGCGTTTCCAGCGAGTTATCAGTGTTTTGTCTGAGTCTCGTTGAGAAATTTTTGACTCTGTAAATCTGCTCAGAAGCAGGATTTTGCTTCAAAAGTGCGTTATATTGCAAAATCTAGCACCAAAAACAACATATTTCGTGTTTTCAGAGTGCTATTTGCAGTTTTACAAACTCTGGAATAAGTCGAAATCACGCTTTTCCGCGCCGAATTTTACAATCAAAAAGTTCATATTCCTATTCTGGACCTCACAATATGTATGAATCTATCGACAAAAACATCATTTTTCGAGTTTTCAGAGCGCTATCTGCAGTTATATGAAGTTTGGAATATGTCAAAATTACCACATTCTGAGCAGTTTTAAAGTATCGCAAATCACATAAATCTATCTAATACAACATAATACGCATGAATCCGTCCTCAATTGCACAAAATTTTGCGTTTCCAGCGAGTTATCAGCGTTTTTTCTGAGTCTCGTTGAGAAATTTTTGACTCTGTAAATCTGCTCAGAAGCAAGATTTTTGCTCAAAAGTGCGTTATATGGCAGAATCCAGCACCAAATACATCATATTCCGTGTTTTCAGAGTGCTATTCGCAGTTTTCCAAACTTTGGTATAAGTGGAAATCACGCTTTTCCGCGCAGATTTTCACATTCAAAAAGTTCATATTCCTATTCAGGACCTCATAGTATGTATGAATCTATCGACAAAAACATCATATTTTGTGTTTTCAGAGCGCTATCTGCAGTTATATGAAGTTTGAAATAAGTCAAAATTACCACATTCTGAGCAGTTTCAAAGTATCGCAAATCACATAAAACTATCCAATACAACATAATACGCATGAATCCGTCCTCAAATGCGCAAAATTTCGCGTTTCCAGCGAGTTATCAGCGTTTTCTCAGAGTCTCGTTGAAAAATTTTTGACTCTGTAAATCTGCTCAGAAGCAAGATTTTACTTCAAACGTGCGTTATATGGCAGAATCTAGCACCAAATACATCATATTTCGTGTTTTTAGAGCGCTCTTTGCTGTTTTACAAACTTTGGAATAAGTCGAAATCACGCTTTTCCGCGCAGATTTACACAATCAGAAAGTTCATTATCCTATACAGGACCTCATAATATGTATGAATCTATCGACAAAAACATCATATTCCGTGTTTTCAGAGTGCTATCTGCAGTTATATGAAGTTTGAAATAAGTCAGAATTACCACATCATGAGCAGTTTCAAAGTATCGCAAATCACATAAATCTATCCAATACAACATAATCCGCATGAATCCGTCCTCAAATGCACAAAATTTAGCGTCTCCAGCGAGTTATCAGCGTTTTTTCTGAGTCTCGTTGAGAAATTTTTGACTCTGTTAATCTGCTCAGAAGTAAGATTTTGCTTCAAAAGTGCGTTATACGGCAAAATCTAGCACCAAATACAACATATTTCGTGTTTTTAGAGTGCTATTTGCAGTTTTACAAACTTTGGAATAAGTCGAAATCACGCTTTTCCGCGCAGATTTTCACAATCAAAAAGTTCATATTCTCATTCAGGACCTCATAATATGTATGAATCTATCGACAAAAACATCATTTTTTGTGTTTTCAGAGCGCTACCTGCGGTTATATGAAGTTTGGAATGAGTCAAAATTACCACATTCTGAGCAGTTTCAAAGTATCGCAAATCACATAAATCTATCCAATACAAAATAATACGCATGAATCCGTTCTCACATGCACAAAATTCTGCGTTTCCAGCGGCTAATCAGCTTTTTCTCTGAGTCTCGTTGAGAAATTTTTGACTCTGTAAATCTGCTCAGAGGCAGGATTTTACTTTAAAAGTGCGTTATATGGCAGAATCTATCATTAAATACATCATATTTTGTATTTTTAGAGTTCTATTTGCAGTTTTACAAACGTTGGAATAAATCGAAATCACGCCTTTCCGCGCAGATTTTCACAATCAAAAAGTTCATATTCCTTTTCAGGACCTCATAATATGTATGGATCCATCGACAAAAACATCATATTTCGTGTTTTTAGAGCGCTATCTGCAGTTTCATGAAGTTTGAAGTAAGTCAAATTCACCACATTCTGAGCAGTTTCAAAGTATCGCAAATCACATAAATCTATCCGATACAACATAATACGCATGAATCCGTCCTCAAATGCACAAAATTTTGCGTTTCCAGCAAGTTATCAGCGTTTTCTCTGAGTCTCGTTGCGAAATTTTCAGAGCGCCATCTGCAGTTATATGAAGTTTGAAATGAGTCAAAATTACCACATTCTGAGCAGTTTCAAAGTATCGCAAATCACATAAATCTATCCAATACAACATAATATGCATGAATCCGTCCTCAAATGCAAAAAATTCTTTGTTTCCAGCAAGTTATCAGCGTTTTTTTCTGAGTCTCGTTGCGCAATTTTTGACTCTGTTAATCTGCTCGGAAGCAAGATTTTGCTCCAAAAGTGCGTTATATGGCAAAATCTAGCACCAAATACAACATATTTCGTGTTTTTAGAGTGCTATTTGCAGTTTCACAAACTTTGGAATAAGTCGAAATCACGCTTTCCCGCGCAGATTTTCACAATCAAAAAGTTCATATTCCTATTCAGGACCTCATAATATGTATGAATCTATCGACAAAAACATCATATTTCGTGTATTCAGAGCGCTATCTGCAGTTATATGAAGATTGAAATAAGTCAAAATTAACACATTCTGAGCAGTTTCATAGTATCGCAAATCACATAAATCTATCCAATACAACATAATATGCATTAATCCGTCCTCAAATGCACAAAATTTTGTGTTTCCAGCAAGTTATCAGCGTTTTTTCTGAGTCTCGTTGAGAAATTTTTGACTCTGTGAATCTGCTCAGAAGCGAGTTTTTGCTTCAAAAATGCGTTATATGGCAGAATCTATCACCAAATACATCATATTTTGTGTTTTTAGAGTGCTATTTGCAGTTTTACAAACTTTGGAATAAGTCGAAATCACGCTTTTCCGCGCAGATTTTCACAATCAAAAAGTTCATATTCCTATTCAGGACCTCATAATATGTATGAATCTATCGACAAAAACATCATATTCTGTGTTTTCAGAGCACTATCTGCAGTTATATGAAGTTTGAAATAAGTCAGAATTACCACATCATGAGCAGTTTCAAAGTATCGCAAATCACATAAATCCATCCAATACAACATAATACGCATGAATTCGTCCTCAAATGCACAAAATTCTGCGTTTCCAGCGAGTTATCAGCGTTTTTTCTGAGTCTCTTCGAGAAATTTTTGACTCTATAATCTTCTCAGAAGCAAGATTTTGCTTCAAAAGTGCGTTATATGGAAGAATTTAACACCGAATACATCATATTTCGTGCTTTTAGAGTGCTTTT
Organism: Dromius quadrimaculatus; assembly: GCA_963989225.1. Taxonomy (NCBI): domain Eukaryota; kingdom Metazoa; phylum Arthropoda; class Insecta; order Coleoptera; family Carabidae; genus Dromius; species Dromius quadrimaculatus. Next base: position 25,576,197 of record OZ022335.1, read on the forward strand.
TGCAGTTTCACAAACTTTGGAATTAGTCGAAATCACGCTTTTCCGCGCAAATTTTCGCAATCAAAAAGTTCATATCCCTATTCAGGACCTCATAATATGTATGAATCTATCGACAAGAACATCATATTTCGTGTTTTCAGAGCGCTATCTGCAGTTATATGAAGTTTGAAATAAGTCAAAATTACCACATTCTGTGCAGTTTTAAAGTATTGCAAATCACATAAATCTATCCAATACAACATAATACGCATGAATCCGTCCTCAAATGCACAAACATATGCGTTTACAGTGAGTTATCAGCGTTTTTTCTGAGTCTCGTTGAGGAATTTTCGACTGTAAATCTGCTCAGAAGCAAGATTTTGCTCCAGACGTGCGTTATATGGCAGAATCTAGCACCAAATACATCATATTCCGTGTTTTTAGAGCGCTCCTTGCTGTTTTACAAACTCTGGAATAAGTCCGAATCACGCTTTTTCCGCGCAAATTTACACAATCAGAAAGTTCATGATCCTATTCAGGACCTCATAATATGTATGAATCGATCGACAAAAACATCATATTCCGTGTTTTCAGAGCGCTATCTGCAGTTATATGAAGTTTGAAATAAGTCAGAATTACCACATCATGAGCAGTTTCAAAGTAACGCAAATCACATAAATCTATCCAATACAACATAATACGCATGAATCCGTCCTCAAATGCACAAAATTCTGCGTTTCCAGCGAGTTATCAGCGTTTTGTCTGAGTCCCGTTGAGAAATTTTTGACTCTGTAAATCTGCTCGGAAGCAAGATTTTGCTCCAAAAGTGCGTTATATGGCAAAATCTAGCACCAAAAACAACATATTTCGTGTTTTTAGAGTGCTATTTGCAGTTTCACAAACTTTGGAATAAGTCGAAATCACGCTTTCCCGCGCAGATTTTCACAATCAAAAAGTTCATATTCCTATTCAGGACCTCATAATATGTATGAATCTATCGACAAAAACATCATATTTCGTGTATTCAGAGCGCTATCTGCAGTTATATGAAGATTGAAATAAGTCAAAATTACCACATTCTGAGCAGTTTCATAGTATCGCAAATGACATAAATCTATCCAATACAACATAATATGTATTAATCCGTCCTCAAATGCACAAAATTTTGTGTTTCCAGCGAGTTATCAGCGTTTTTTCTGAGTCTCGTTGAGAAATTTTTGACTCTGTGAATCTGCTCAGAAGCGAGTTTTTGCTTCAAAAATGCGTTATATGGCAGAATCTATCACCAAATACATCATATTTTGTGTTTTTAGAGTGCTATTTGCAGTTTTACAAACTTTGGAATAAGTCAAAATCACGCTTTTCCGCGCAGATTTTCAGAATCAAAAAGTTCATATTCCTATTCAGGACCTCATAATATGTGTGAATCTATCGACAAAAACATCATATTCTGTGTTTTCAGAGCGCTATCTGCAGTTATATGAAGTTTGAAATAAGTCAGAATTACGACATCATGAGCAGTTTCAAAGTATCGCAAATCACATAAACCCATCCAATACAACATAATACGCATGAATCCGTCCTCAAATGCACAAAATTCTGCGTTTCCAGCGAGTTATCAGCGTTTTTTCTGAGTCTCGTTGAGAAATTTTTGACTCTATAATCTTCTCAGAAGCAAGATTCTGCTTCAAAAGTGCGTTATATGGAAGAATTTACTACCAAATACATCATATATCGTGTTTTTAGAGTGCTTTTTGCAGTTTCACAAACTTTGGAATTAGTCGAAATCACGCTTTTCCGCGCAAATTTTCGCAATCAAAAAGTTCATATCCCTATTCAGGACCTCATAATATGTATGAATCTATCGACAAGAACATCATATTTCGTGTTTTCAGAGCGCTATCTGCAGTTATATGAAGTTTGAAATAAGTTAAAATTACCACATTCTGTGCAGTTTTAAAGTATTGCAAATCACATAAATCTATCTAATACAACATAATACGCATTAATCCGTCCTCAAATGCACAAACTTTTGCGTTTCCAGTGAGTTATCAGCGTTTTTTCTGAGTCTCGTTGAGGAATTTTTGACTGTAAATCTGCTCAGAAGCAAGATTTTGCTCCAGACGTGCGTTATATGGCAGAATCTAGCACCAAATACATCATATTCCGTGTTTTTAGAGCGCTTCTTGCTGTTTTACAAACTTTGGAATAAGTCGGAATCACGCTTTTCCGCGCAAATTTTCACAATCAGAAAGTTCATAATCCTATTCAGGACCTCATAATATGTATGAATCTATCGACAAAAACATCATATTCCGTGTTTTCAGAGCGCTATCTGCAGTTATATGAAGTTTGAAATAAGTCAGAATTACCACATCATGAGCAGTTTCAAAGTATCGCAAATCACATAAATCTATCCAATACAACATGAATCCGTCCTCAAATGCACAAAATTCTGCGTTTCCAGCGAGTTATATGCGTTTTTTCTGAGTCTTGTTGAGAAATTTTTGACTCTGTAAATCTGCTTGGAAGCAAGATTTTGCTCCAAAAGTGCGTTATATGGCAAAATCTAGCACCAAATACAACATATTTCGTGTTTTTAGAGTGCTATTTGCAGTTTCACAAACTTTGGAATAAGTCAAAATCACGCTTTCCCGCGCAGATTTTCACAATCAAAAAGTTCATACTCCTATTAAGGACCTCATAATATGTATGAATCTATCGACAAAAACATCATATTTCGTGTATTCAGAGCGCTATCTGCAGTTATATGAAAATTGAAATAAGTCAAAATTACCACATTCTGAGCAGTTTCATAGTATCGCAAATCACATAAATCTATCCAATACAACATATAATGCATTAATCCGTCCTCAAATGCACAAAATTTTGTGTTTCCAGCGAGTTATCAGCGTTTTTTCTGAGTCTCGTTGAGAAATTTTTGACTCTGTGAATCTGCTCAGAAGCGAGTTTTTGCTTCAAAAATGCGGTATATGGCAGAATCTATCACCAAATACATCATATTTTGTGTTTTTAGAGTGCTATTTGCAGTTTTACAAACTTTGGAATAAGTCAAAATCACGCTTTTCCGCGCAGATTTTCACAATCAAAAAGTTCATATTCCTATTCAGGACCTCATAATATGTATAAATCTATCGACAAAAACATCATATTCCGTGTTTCCAGAGCGCTATCTGCAGTTATATGAAGTTTGGAATAAGTCAGAATTACCACATCATGAGCAGTTTAAAAGTATCGCAAATCACATAAATCCATCCAATACAACATAATACGCATGAATCCGTCCTCAAATGCACTAAATTCTGCGTTTCCAGCGAGTTATTAGCGTTTTTTCTAAGTCTAGTTGAAAAATTTTTGACTCTGTAAATCTTCTCAGAAGCAAGACTTTGCTTCAAAAGTGCGTTATATGGCGGAATTCAACACCAAATACATCATATTTCGTGTTTTTAGAGTGCTTTTTGCAGTTTTACAAACTTTGGAATAAGTCGAAATCACGCTTTTCCGCGCAAATTTTCACAATCAAAAAGTTCATATCCCTATTCAGGACTTCATAATATGTATGAATCTATCGACAAAAACATCATATTCCGTGTTTTCAGAGCGCTATCTGCAGTTATATGAAGTTTGAAATAAGTCAAAATTACCACATTTCGAGCAGTCTCAAAGTATCGCAAATCACATGAATCTATCCAATACAACATAATACGCATGAATCCGTCCTCAAATGCACAAAATTTTTTGTTTCCAGCAAGTTATCAGCGTTTTTTCTGAGTCTCGTTGAGAAATTTTTGACTCCGTGAATCTGCTCAGGAGCAAGTTTTTGCTCCAAAAATGCGTTATATGGCAGAATCTATCACCAAAAACATCATATTATGTGTTTTCAGAGTGCTATTTGCAGTTCTACAAACTTTGGAATAAGTCAAAATCACGCAGATTTTCACAATCAAAAAGTTCATATTCCTATTCAGGACCTCATAATATGTATAAATCTATCGACAAAAACATCATATTCTGTGTTTTCAGAGAGCTATCTGCAGTTATATGAAGTTTAAAATAAGTCAGAATTACCACATCATGAGCAGTTTCAAAGTATCGCAAATCACATAAATCCATCCAATACAATATAATACGCATGAATCCGTCCTCAAATGCACAAAATTTTGCGTTTCCAGCAAGTTATCAGCGTTTTTTCTGAGTCTCGTTGAGAAATTTTTGACTCTGTAAATCTTCTCAGAAGCAAGATTTTGCTTCAAAAGTGCGTTATATGGCAGAATTTAACACCAAATACATCATATTTCGTGTTTTTAGAGTGCTTCTTGAAGTTTTACAAACTTTGGAATAAGTCGAAATCACGCTTTTCCGCGCAGATTTTCACAATCAAAAAGTTCATATCCCTATTCAGGACCTCATAATATGTATGAATCTATCGAAAAAACATCATATTTCGCGTTTTCAGAGCGCTATCTGCAGTTATATGAAGTTTGAAATAAGTCAAAATTACCACATTCTGAGCAGTTTTAAAGTATTGCAAATCACATAAATCTATCCAATACAACATAATACGCATGAATCCGTCCTTAAATGCACAAAATTTTGCGTTTACAGTGAGTTATCAGCGTTTTTTCTGAGTCTCGTTGAGAAATTTTTGACTCTGTAAATCTGCTCAGAAGCAAGATTTTGCTCCAGACGTGCGTTATATGGCAGAATCTAGCACCAAATACATCATATTCCGTGTTTTTGAGCGCTCCTTGCTGTTTTACAAACTCTGGAATAAGTCGGAAGCACGCTTTTCCGCGCAAATTTTCACAATCAGGAAGTTCATAATCCTATTCAGGACCTCATGATATGTATGAATCTAACCACAAAAACATCATATTCCGTGTTTTCAGAGCGCTATCTGCAGTTATATGAGGTTTGAAATAAGTCAGAATTACCACATCATGAGCAGTTTCAATGTATCGCAAATCACATAAATCTATCCAATACAACATAATACGCATGAATCCGTCCTCAAATGCACAAAATTCTGCGTTTCCAGCAAATAATCAGCGTTTTTTCTGAGTCTCGTTGAGAGATTTTTGACTTTGTAAATCTGCTCGGAAGCAAGATTTTGCTCCAAAAGTGCGTTATATGGCAGAGTCTAGCACCAAATACAACATATTTCGTGTTTTAAGTGTGCTATTTGCAGTTTTACAAACTTTGAAATAAGTCGAAATCACGCTTTTCCGCGCAGAATTTCACAATCAAAAAGTTCATATTCCTTTTCAGGACCTCATGATATGTATGAATCTATCGACAAAAACATCATTTTTCGTGTTTTCAGAGCGCTATCTGCAGTTATATGAAGTTTGGAATAAGTCAAAATTACCTCATTCTGAGCAGTTTCATAGTATCGCAAATCACATAAATCTATCCAATACAACATAATACGCATGAATCCGTTCTCAAATGCACAAAATTTTGCGTTTCCAGCGAGTTATCAGCGTTTTTTCTGAGTCTCGTTGCGAAATTTTTGACTTTGTAAATCTGCTCAGAAGCAAAATTTTGTTTCAAAAGTGCGTTATATGGCAGAATCCAGCACCAAATACATCATATTTCGTGTTTTCAGAGTGCTATTTGCAGTTTTACAAACTTTGGGATAAGTCGAAATCACGCTTTTCCGCGCAGATTTTCACAATCAAAAAGTCCATATTTCTATTCAGGACCTCAAAGTATGTATGAATCTATCGACAAGGACATCATATTTCGTGTTTTCGAAGCGCTATCTGCAGTTATATGAAGTTTGAAATGAGTCAAAATTACCACATTCTGAGCAGTTTCAAAGTATCGCAAATCACATAAATCTATCCAATACAACATAATACGCATGAATCCGTCCTCAAATGTACAAAATTCTGCGTTTCCAGCGAGTTATCAGCATTTTTTCTGAGTCTCGTTGAGAAATTTTTGACTCTGTAAATCAGCTCAGAAGCAAGATTTTGCTTCCAAAGTGCGTTATATGGCAGAATCAAGCACCAATTACATCATATTTCGTGTTTTCAGAGTGCTATTTGCAGTTTTACAAACTTTGGAATAAGTCGAAATCACGCTTTTCCGCGCAGATTTTCACAATCAAAAAGTTCAAATCCCTATCCAGGACCCCATAATATGTATGATTCTATCAACAAGAACATCATATTTCGTGTTTTCAGAGCGCTATCTGCAGATATATGAAGCTTGAAATAAGTCAAAATTACCATATTCTGAGCAGTTTCAAAGTATCGCGAATCACATAAATCTATCCAATACAACATAATTCGCATAAATCCGTCCTCAAATGCAGAAATTTTGCGTTTCCAGCGAGTTGTCAGCGTTTTTTCTGAGTCTCGTTGAGAAATTTTTGACTCTGTAAATCTGCTCAGAAGCAAGATTTTGCTTCAAAATTGCGTTATATGGCAGAATCTAGCACCAAATACATCATATTCCGTGTTTTTAGAGTGCTATTTGCAGTTTTACAAACTTAGGAAAAGTCGAACTATCGCTTTTCCGCGCAGATTTTCACTATCAAAAAGTTCATATTCCTATTCAGGACCTCATAACAAGTATAAATCTATCGACAAAAACATCATATTTCGTGTTTTCAGAGCGCTATCTGCAGTTATATGAAGTTTGAAATAAGTCAAAATTACCACATTCTGAGCAGTTTCAAAGTATCGCAAATCACATAAATCTATCTAATACAACATAATACGCATGAATCCGTCCTCAAATGCTCAAAAGTTTGCGTTTCCAGCGAGTTATCAGCGTTTTTTCTGAGTCTCGTTGAGGAATTTTTGACTCTGTATATCTGCTCAGAAGCAAGATTTTGCTTCAAAAGTGCGTTATATTGCAGAATCTAGCACCAAATACATCATATTTTGTGTTTTTAGAGTGCTATTTGCAGTTTTACGAACTTTGGAATAAATAGAAATCACGCTTTTCCGCGCAGATTTTCACAATCAAAAAGTTCATATTCCTATTCAGGACCTCATAGTATGTATGAATCTATCGACAAAAACATAATATTTCGTGTTTTCAGAGCGCTATCTGCAGTTATATGGAGTTTGAAATAAGTTAAAATTACCACATTCTGAGCAGTTCCAAAGTATCGCAAATCACATAAATCTATCCAATACAACATAATACGCATGAATCCGTCCTCAAATGCACAAAATTTTGCGTTTCCAGCGAGTTATAAGCGTTTTTTCTGAAACTCGTTGAGAAATTTTTGACTCTGTAAATCTGCTCAGAAGCAATATTCTGCTTAAAAAGTGCGTTATATGGCAGAATCTAGCACCAAATACATCATATTTCGTGTTTTTAGAGTGCTATTTGCAGTTCTACAAACTTTGGAATAAGTCGAAATCACGCTTTTCCGCGCAGATTTTCACAATCATAAAGTTCATATTCCTATTCAGGAACTCATGCTTTGTATGAATCTATCGACAAAAACATTATATTTCGTGTTTTCTGAGCGCTATCTGCAGTTATATGAAGTTTGGAATAAGTCAAAATTACCACATTCTGAGCAGTTTCAAAGTATCGCAAATCACATAAATCTATCCAATACAACATAATACGCATGAATCCGTCCTCAAATGCACGAAACTGTACGTTTACAGCGAGTTATCAACGTTTTTTCTGAGTCTCGTCGAATAATTTTTGATTCTATAAATCTGCTCAGAAGCAAGATTTTGCTCCAAACGTGCGTTATATGGCAGAATCTAGCACCAAATACATCATATTTCTTGTTTTTAGAGTGCTATTCGCAGTTTTACAAACTTTGGAATAAGTCAAAATCACGCTTTTCCGCGCAGATTTTTACAATCAAAAAGTTCATATTCCTATTCAGGACCTCATAATATATATGAATCTATTGACAGAAACATTATATTTCGTGTTTTTAGAGCGCTATCTGCAATTATATGAAGTTTGAAATAAGTCAAAATTACCACATTCTGAGCAGTTTCAGAGTATCGCAAATCACATAAATCTATCCAATACAACATAATACGCATGAATCCGTCCTCAAATGCACAAAATTTTGCGTTTCCAGCGTGTTATCAGCGTTTTTTCTGAGTCTCGTTGAGAGATTTTTGACTCTTTTAATCTGCTCAGAAGCAAGATTTTGCTTCAAAAGTGCGTTATATGGTAGAATCTAGTACCAAATACAACATATTTCGTGTTTTTAGAGTGCTATTTGTAGTTTTACAAACATTGGAATAAGTCGGAATCACGCTTTTCCGCGCAGATTTTCACAATCAAAAAGTTCATATTCCTATTCCGGACCTCATAATATGTATGGATCTATCGACAGAAACATAATATTTTGTGTTTTCAGAGCGCTATCTGCAGTAATATGAAGTTTGAAATAAGTCAAAATTACCACATTCTGAGCAGTTTCAAAGTATCGCAAATCACATAAATCTATCCGATACAACATAATACGCATGAATCCGTTATCAAATGCACAAAATTATGCGTTTCCAGCGAGTTATCAGCATTTTTTCTGAGTCTCGTTGAGAAATTTTTTAATCTGTGAATCTGCTCAAAAGCAAGATTATGTTTCAAAAGTGCGTTATATGGCAGAATCTAGCACCAAATACATCATATTCCGTGTTTTTAGAGTGCTATTTGCAGTTTTACAAACTTTGGAATAAGTCGAATTCTCGCTTTTCCGCGCAGATTTTTACAATCAAAAAGTGCATATTCCTATTCAGGACCTTATAATATGTATGAATCTATCGACAAAAACATCATATTTCGTGTTTTCAGAGCGCTATTTGCAGTTATATGGCGTTTGAAATAAGTCGCAATTACCACATTCTGAGCAGTTTCAAAGTATCGCGAATCACATAAATCTATCCAATACAACATAATACGCCTGAATCCGTCCTTAAATGCACAAAATTTTGCGTTTCCAGCGAGTTATCAGCGTTTTTTTCTGAGTCTCGTTGAGAAATTTATGACTCTGTAAATCTGCTCACAAGTAAGATTTTGCTTCAAAAGTGCGTTATATGGCAGAATCTAGCACCAAATACATCATATTTCGTGTTTTCAGAGTGCTATTTGCAGTTTTACATACTTTGGAATAAGTCGAAATCACGCTTTTTCGCGCAGATTTTCACAATCAAAAAGTTCATATTCTTATTCAGGACCTCATAATATGTATGAATCTATTGACAAAAACATCATATTTCGTGTTTTCAGAGCACCATCTGCAGTTATATGAAGTTTGAAATAAGTCAAAATTACCACATTCTGAGCAGTTTCAAAGTATCGTAAATCACATAAATCTATCCAATACAACATAATACGCATGAATCCGTCCTCAAATGCACAAAACTTTACGTTTCCAGCGAGTTATCAACGTTTTTTCTGAGTCCTGTTGAGAAATTTTTGACTCTGTAAATCTGCTCACAAGCAAGATTTTGCTTCAGAAGTGCGTTATATGGCAGAATCTAGCACCAAATACATCATATTTCGTGTTTTCAGAGTGCTATTTGCAGTTTTACATACTTTGGAATAAGTCAAAATCACGCTTTTCCGCGCAGATTTTTACAATCAAAAAGTTCATATTCCTATTCAGGACCGAAGCAGCCCGCGCTGCCGAAAACCCATGCTGTCGAATGTCCGCAGTGCCGAAAGTCTATAGGGTCGAATATCCGCTGCGCCGAATTTACCCCCACTACCACTTTGTGTGAGTGTCCGTTGAGAAGAAATGACTGTACTAGCGGTTTGATAAACATTGAGCCTGGAATATCGCGTTGAAGAACGTAAATTCGGAGAAATGAAGAACCCATGCTAGAAATAATGATTTATTTACTTTCCTTAATCATCAAATTACTAGAAAATCTAATATTTTGTGTAGATAGCAAAACTATGAGTTCCACATGAAAGTTCACTAGATTATTTCATGCTCTAATTAAAATTTCATTCACTTTCCATTTAAAATATTCACCAGCTGATTGAGAATCTAGGAAAAAAACCCCTGGGAAATAAAACCCCGGAAAAAAGCCCCGGAAAAAAAAACCCGGAAAAAAAACCCCCAGGAAAAAAACCCCCGGAAAAAAAGCCCCCTATGGTAAAAACCGAAGAAATTTTATATAACGAATATTATAAATAAAATATATGAGGATGTTTTCATTATGTTTGAAAATAAAACCAAGATTTATAAACAACAATTCTATATAACGTGTGATATAGAATGCAATACAGACTGTTTGATGTATCTATAAGCATCAATAATAGTATAATGCAGTAAAATATTAACATACATTCAATTTTTATGCATGTTCAAGGAATCTAGGAAATTAAACCCCCGGGAAATAAAACCCCGGAGAAAAAGCCCCGGAAAAAAAAACCCCCGGAAAAAAAACCCTCTGGAAAAAAAACCCCCGGAAAAAAAGCCCCCTGTGATAAAAATCGAAGAGATTTTATATAACGAATATTATAAATTAAATATATAAGGGTGCTTTCATTATGTTTGATAATAAAACCAAGATTTATAAACAACAATTCTATATAATGTGTGATGTAATGTAATGTAACACAGACTGTTTTATTTATCTGTTAGCGTCAATAATAGTATAGTGCAGTAAAACATTTGCATACATTTGATTTTTGTGCATGTTTAACAGACAATCTTTAGAATATTTTAGTTTTTTGAAGAATTTCTAGAGGCCAAAAGATAATGACGAAAAGTTGATTTTAGTCGATTGTTTATTCTGTAAATAATTCCTGGGTCCAGCACCTGAAAGATTTCTTCTCGTTGATAACCGGAATGATGATATAGATGGAGAGGGCCGAATTATAATTTTTGCAACTGATAGAATGTTGAAATGTCTTGCGAGTGCCTCATCTTGGTACGTTGATGGAACATTTCCCCTAGCTCCACCTCTCTTCCAGCAGCTCTACGTGGTTAGAGTAAAGGTCAATGAAGTTTTTGTAACAGCAGCTTATTCGCTTCTCCAGAGGAAAACTAAGAAAACGTATGAATCGCTATTCCGGCATTTAATTCAGCAATGCGAACAGCGGCATTTATTTCCTGACCCTCAGCATATCTATATGGATTTCGAAAAAGCTGCAATTAATGCCGCTAAGTCCATATTGGGACATGAAATTATCATAAGAGGCTGCTTTTTCCATCTCTGTCAGAGTACCCATAGAAAATTACAAGAGATAGGTTTGCAGCGAGAATATTTAAATAATACGGATCTGAACAATTTCGTGGGAATGATGGATGGATTGACATTCTTGCCAGTCGATAAGGTTCCCGAAGGGATGCAATTCCTCAGAAGCCATCCAAATGGAACAACCTATGCCGCCCTCCTCGATTACTTTGATCAAACCTACGTAACTGGCACCTACAGAAGAATAGGTGATCAAGGAGCTGGTGCAAGATTCAAAAGGATTCCACCTCAATTTCCATCCCAAATCTGGAATGTCCATGATGCTGTCATGGCTGGGGATGATAAGACGAATAACAGCACAGAAGGTTTGTGGACTCTTCTGAAAACCTATCAGACATTATTATTTTTTGTGTTTTTTCTAGGCTGGAACAACCGCTTCAGCCATTTGGTTGGAGTCAAACACCCAGCAATATGGTTTCTCATAAGTAAAATGAGAATTGAACTGGCAGCGGACTATACCAAGTTGGAGCAGCTGACAACAAGACCTACGCCACAAATAAAACAGCGTCCAGGATACGCTAGACTTCAGCGGACATTGAAGACTTTATGTGAGGAATATAAAGAGACGACAAGAAATCTTGAGCAATTCTTAAGTGCAATTAGCCATAACATCAGATTACGCCCCCATTAAAATATATTTCCCACGTATTAACATTTTTTTCAGGTGCATTGTATATATATTTCGCTATATTATTATTGACGCTATAATAGATGAAGATACTGTATATATGTTTATAACAAATTGTACATAACACCCAATATAAAATAATTGTTGTCTATAATTCTTGGTTTTATTATCAAACATGATGAAAACAACCTTATATATCTAATTTATACTATTCCTAGAATTTTAATTATTAGTGTATTCATTATATTTTTCTGGAGCAAAGAATTGATGAGAATCATGATGTGGAATTAGAATTATTATCACTCATTTTTAGGCAGCAAATGCAAACGTTCGTCAATTGTTTTTTGAAAATGAGTAATTTGTTTTTTCCGTGCTTGGTATCTAATTGAAATTTCTGAGTTGGACTTAGTAGAAATCTGAAATAAAAAATCAGTGGAGTTCATGTTGCCATTTTGAAATTACACTTCCGGCGATCAAATGCTAGAACTGTATGTACTAATGAATTAGAGATCCCCAAAAATTTGTAAAAAGAGCCTTCATTTTCAAAAATAGTCATTTTATGTAAGGACTAAAATATAATCGCCATCTGTCACTTTAACAATGACAGCTGTCACTTTGACAATGAAAGATATCACTTTTACAATGATAGCTATGACTTATATGATGATAGCTGTCACTTTAAAATATGTAATTAATTGATGCTATACTATATGACCAGAGATGTCCACCTCCTAATAAATTTATTTGGTGAATAATAACTATAGTAACAATTGTTGCCGTAGTTATTATTCACAGAATAAATTTATCAGAAGGTGGATATCTCGAGCCTAAATTTATGAAAGTGCTGAAACTGGCCATGAAATTTATGGTCGGGAAAGTACTGTGATGGCCACAGCAGATTGATATTTTTTATATAAATTACAGATATTCAGCTTCAATATGAAAATATTCTATGAATGATGTTAATTATTTTCAATTGTCTCAAATTATTAGAAGATATAAAGGCTAGGTACTAGCATAAGTTGAGGCATCAAATTTAATTCAACATAAAATACAGAAATTGTGAAATTCTTAATGTTGTACCAAAATAAGAAGAATTGATTTCATATCATTGATATAAAAAAAAAATATGTAGTTTTTTGCTGTTATTTTCAGGTATTAGTTCTATTTGAAAAATTATAACTTTGTGTCGTATTTGAAAAATATGCCCTACAATAAAAATGTTCACGCACGCCACTGTCTGGTTAATAACAATATTCAACTTTTTTACATGAAACCTTCTACTTGATTTGCGACAGTTCAGGAATTATTTACAGAATAAACAATCGACTAAAATCAACTTTTCGTCATTATCTTTTGGCCTCTAGAAATTCTTCAAAAAACTAAAATATTTTGAAGATTGTCTGTTAAACATGCACAAAAATCAAATGTATGCAAATGTTTTACTGCACTATACTATTATTGACGCTAACAGATAAATAAAACAGTCTGTGTTACATTACATTACATCACACATTATATAGAATTGTTCTTTATAAATCTTGGTTTTATTATCAAACATAATGAAAGCACCCTTATATATTTAATTTATAATATTCGTTATATAAAATCTCTTCGATTTTTATCACAGGGGGCTTTTTTTCCGGGGGTTTTTTTTCCTGGGGGTTTTTTTTCCGGGGGTTTTTTTTCCGGGGCTTTTTTTCCGGGGTTTCATTTCCCGGGGGTTTTATTTCCGGTTACCACTGATTGATTCCAATTTTGTCATGATTATATCATGTATAGTAGCTCCATCAGTTTGAAATTTTAATATCATAGAGAACGGACCACATTCATTCATTCATTCATTCAAATGAATGATGAATTTCTGAGAATCAAAAAGCCAAACACCTTTTTCATGAGTTGGTTTGACTCAATTTGTACCATACGTTATGAGAAGCGCTTTGATAAGTCCATTTATGAAACAACCATAAATAAATACGAAATTGTTAGAGATGTCAAATACTATAGATCTTTTTCCAAATTTAATTATAAATCTTTCCATAGTGCACATAAAATTATCTTTTTATATTCAAGTCCCATATCCCACGTTTTTGTGAACCCTCTGTAAAATACCATTTAAAACTTTTATATTCTGTGTTTCTGCAAATACTCTGTATATGTGCAAACGGGGTGTATGAAGAATTTGCAAGAATATAATCTTTTCCGAAATGCTCAACTTTTCAATCTAGCTTCTACTGTTAATCAGATGCAGATGAAGGTACGTATTCCAATAACTTTCATGAATTTAATCCATCTTTGTACCTGCAAAACTCCTGTTATCCATTCATTCATTGAATGAAACTAATTCGATAGTTTTGATGGATGTTTCACTATAATAATTGTATACTCTCCATCTAAAAGTAAAGTGGGGTATAAGAATCTTATAAATTCTGAACCGATTGTTAGTTAAATTCCATAAAATAAAATAATATTAACTTAGTATAGAAAAGGTAAGAGTTGATTTTTCAAATGACGTAATAATTTTATAAACATCGATTTTGTCTAATTCGTACATATTTTTCTGCCACATTGCGAAAGTACAATAATTTTAAATTCATTAATCAAGCTTGAATTGAATATGAATCTAGGAAAAAAACCCCCGCGAAAAACTTCCCCGGAAAAAAAAACCCGGGAAAAAAACCCAGGAAAAAAAACTCTGGAAAAAAGTTCTCTGTGATAAAAACCGAAGAACGTTTATATAACGAATATTATAAATTAGGTGAATGTTTCATAATAAAACCAAGAGTTATAAATAACAATTCTATATAACGTGTAATACATAATTTAATACAGACATAAATACCGTGCCTTCAGTTTTATTTATCTATTAGCGTCACTATTAATATGGTGAAGTAAAACATTTACATACATTCAATTTTTGAGCATGTTAAAGAGATGATCTCAAGAATATTTTTGTTTCTTGAAAAGTTTCTAGAGGTCAGTAGATAATGACGACAAAATAATTTTGGTTGATCGTTTATTATATAAATAATTCCTGAACTGTCGCAAATGGGGAAGAAGATTTCAAGAGATAAAGTTGAATATTATTATTACCCAGACAGTGACATACGTGAGTATTTTCATTGTAACGCATATTTTTCTAATACGACACAAAATTATAATTCTTCAAATAGAAGAAATTTATTAAAATACCAGCAAAAAACTACATACTTATGCTAATACCTAGTTTTTATATTTTTGAATAATATAAAACCATTGAAAACAATAAATTTATGTAAATGTTTCACTTCACTATATTATTATTGACGCTAATAGATGGATAAAATAGAAAACACCGTATTTATGTCTGTATCAAATTATACATTACGCGTTATTTAGAACTATTGTTTATAACTTCAGGTTTTATTATCAAACATAATGAAAATACTCTTATATACCTAATTTATAGTATTCGTTACATGAACGTTCTTCGGTTTTTATCACTGGGAGCTTTTTTTCTGGGTTTTTTTTCCTGAAGGTTTTTTTTCCGAAGGCTTTTTTTGCGGAGATTTTTTTCCGGGATTTTATTCCTCGGGAGTCATTTTTCCTGTTACGATTGAATATATATGTATTCAATCGCAACAAGACAAAAAACTCAAGAAAAACCCCTAGAAATAAGGCCTCAAAAAAATCCGTGGAAAAAACTCCAGGAAAAAAAACCTCTTGTGATTAAGACCGAAGAAAGTTTATATAGCGAGTAGTATAAATTAGGTATATGTTTTTTCATTATGTTTCATAATAAAATCAAGAATATACACATAGACGGAGCATTAAAGATAAACTCTTTGAACAAATGCTAGTGTTAAAATCAGAAAAATAAGGTATTTCATCTGAATAGCCTATTTTGAAAATATATATTTTGTATTTAAATACTTCCATTAGAAACCATTTTGTATGTTAATTTAAAATGAAAAAGTAACCAAGCATTTGCATTTTGAATTTAATAATAATACTGTTCCGTACTTCGGAGTTCAGAATATGAAAACTTATAATTGAATTATTGTTTAAGATTTTTGAGATTCAACTTGAATTTCTCGAGAAACTGTCCAATAATTAATTCTGTTGAAGCAAAATTTTCTTTAAATATCTGTAAGCCCAATTTGTTCTTCAATATAATTTCAGATGGAGCGTTTGGACGGTCATCGCAACAACTCAAATTTATTTTTATATAATGATTATCTTTATTTAAAGGATAGAGAAGCTAACAATATATTATATCTGAGATGCAGAGATAGGCAAACGTGTTCCGCTCGTTGCGTTGTTAAAAATATCGTGGATATTAATGTCACCATTCCACACAACCACGATCCCATCAATGCTACAGAAATTGAGATTCTGAAATTTAAAACTAAATTAAGGATGAGAGCTCGTACAGAAAACACTTCACTAGTTGAAATCTTCAGAGAAGAAGAAAGACGTTTTCCTGCAGCAGCTTCATCGATTGGTGGTTTTTCCAGCGTGAGATCAACTATGGGCAGAAGTCGCGCAGAAGGTACACCACCATTGCCACAAAACATGCAGGAATTCTCTCAGTTGATTGTGGATGCAAGGTAACTCAAATTCGTAATTGGATAAGCTATAAATGTTTATATCTCCTAGATAAACAGGGTTTCATTATTGGTCTGACGGAAAAATTGATTTATCATAAAATATGAAAAGTAGAGACCGGAACAAGAAAAAATCAAAAATTTCGTCTATAATGTGGGTAGAAAAAGTAATCATAATATTTGAAATGGTTGACGCTGACTGGATTTGTAAATAATGTGAGTGATGTATTCTTGGGATTTCAGTCAATTTAATTCTATTTCTTTTCTGCTTATGGTCACAAAAAAAGAAATAAAATTAAATTGACTGAAATCCCAAGAATACATCACTCACATTATAATATTTAAGATTTGGTTGGGAAAAGATTCAGTTATTTGAAGAATCTTATTAAATTTATTTAATCAAACATTACTGGGGCAAACAATCCAGCTTATCAATTTTTTTCTTTGAAACTGAGCTAGATACAGAGATTCATCATTATAAATAACCTTTCCTAAATAATTTAGAATAAACTTGTAATTTTTTCATCTAATGATCAAATTTCTGCAGATGACGCAAAGTTTAGCTTCATAATCTCGTGTCTCTGTCGAACAATTTCCAACATTGAATAATCACAGCGACATTCAATTAGTTTAAAGGTTCTAAATTTGTTTTTAGATCCTCTCCTTGTCATGAAAAGCTTTAGTATTTCATTGCGATGGAACACTCAATTCGCGAGTTCTCGTCGAATTCATATACATCCACCATCCATACTCTTATCCAAGTGAGCCTAAATTGATTATTGAATGTTTCTATTTTCGATAGATTTTATGTAAACAGTTGCATAATATAGAGATATTTGTTGCAAACACAATATTCTCTTTGATTCTTGTTCTTATTATTGTATCTCACCACTTTTTTTTTTCTATTTTTAGATGGTCACAACGTTATGGGCATGATTTGAGTCCAGCCACAAATCCATTTTATCGGGCTTATTTGGCAGACAATGATGGAAATAAGAATTTAATATTCATTTCCGAAACAATTTTGCAATTCTCACGTGACAGAGAGATAAAATTATTTATGGATGCTACTTTCAAAGTCGTACCACGTGTTGGTGGTGGCAATCAATTGTTTTGTGTTCATGTCTTTCATGATAATATGGTCAGTGGAATCATTTGAACTTATGGTAGAGTAAATCTTAGTTTGGAAAATTCTCCTGACAGATTAAATATTTTTGAATCATTGTCAACATTAAGAGCAACCAAGAAAATTCGTTTTCCCGTTTCGGAAGCTTTCGCACGACTTCCAGTGTCGGATTTTCCGGTTTTGTGACCATAAGCGGACCATTTTGAAAATATTTTCCTAAAGATCTCGAGTTCTAATGGTCGAATCGAGCAACAAATTTTTTGTAATAAAATTGGTTTTATTATCTAGCTCCAAGTTAAAAAACTCGGCAACATAGCTTTAAAATTACTAAGAAGCCAAACAATTGATATTTCCTGATTTTTCTTCATGGTTTTATCACAAATCAAATTTGGAGAAATTTTTGAAGGACATGCTGTTAATAGTGATCAAGCAATGTGCTAAATTTCAAAACGATTCATACAATACCTGGAGTCATGAAATCTGAGGAGGAGACATGTGACAGTCTGCAGTTGATATTAAAGCTATTTGAAAATTATTTCAATAGTTACTATACAGATTATTCCGGAGTCGTATAGTTGGGCCAGCCTACCTGTTAGAAATGATTGAATTTCGGTTTGATTCATCACTTTTATCATATAAATATAGATACTTTTTCACCATATTCATGATTTAAGTATCTTTTCTGTAACAGTTTTCAATTTGGAAATTTGGAATGTCTACGATTGGCTGGATTTATAATTAAAAAAGTCTAAATTTGTAAATGAGATCCATCATAAACCAGCCTTAATATTATATTCACCGAATACTTTATTTTTCAATATGTTGCTCGATTCAAGTCGATTTGACCATTAGAGCTCGCGATCTTAAGAAAATGGTTTCCAAAATAGTCCGCTTTTAGTCACAAAACTGGAAAATCTCATAGTGGGAGTCGCGCAGAGGCTCCTAGAACAGAAAAATCTATTTTCTTAGTTCCTCATAATATTGACAATGATTTAGGAAAATAATCAGCCTGTCAGGAAAATTTTCTAAATGAAGAATGAAATATGATATATTCTCTTCACTTCTGTATCTATAGCATATCAAGATTTATTTATATATATATATATATATATAATTTTTTACAGGTATTCCCCATAATGTATTGTTTGATGGAGCGAAAAACGCGAGCATCATATACTGCTGTGTTTCAATATTTGAAAAATCTTCTGGGAAATGATACTACCATAATATCAATAATGATGGCAGACTATGAATCTGCTATGCGTGTAGCAGCAATATTCGTTTTTCGGGGCTGTAGAATCTTCGGCTGTTGGTTTCATTACGCTCGCGCAGTCTACCAGAATTCCAGAACATTTGGAATACCGCCAATAGGAGGAAGAGCAGTGAAAATGGCCATGGTAACTCCTCTCCTTCCGGAGAATTTGGTTCAACAGGGGAGAAGTATCATAACTGCTGAATTAGCCGGAGTACCAAATGCGGAAAGATTTCTAAGATATATGGAGCAGTGGTCCAGACTCAACATATCAGTTTATGGACAAACCCATAGAACCAATAATTCTGTGGAATCTTTCCACAGAGATTTATTCAGGTATGTTTATTAAAAGTATGTTTTCAGTGAATAAAATTCTGAAAAATATATAGATTATGCTTATCTTACTTATTATACAGATTAAAGTTCAATATGAATCGATTATATTGAAACACAGGCAGATTATAATTTTCATTTCGATAGTCTCGATTTTTACTTCCCTGACCAATATAATAGGAGAAGTATTGTAATCGTGATTTTTTGACAGTTCAAGATTTTGATGGATTTTCACGTTTCAGATATACTGAGCCCAAAAACATGATTTTAGAAAAAGTCGGTCTGTCTGAAGGAACAATAACTTGAGAATGCGTACGAATTTTCGACTGAAATTTGATATTTCAGTTTTTTATTAAAAATCCAGGTCTGAGTTTGTAAATGAGATTTTTTCAGCAAGTGGTACCAAAACTTTATTGATGGAACTTTTTAGTTTTTTGCGTTTATTTTAATAACGGTGGTATCCATCATAGAATATAAATAAGAACAATAACAATAATTGGAAACATTAATGAATCTTCACTTCATATTTATATTATAAGATTATAATTATTGACTTATCGAAGAACATCCGGTTAGCGAATCTTTCTTCAAAATAATCTCTCATGTTAATTTGGTAATAAATTAATTTGATTCTGAAGAGCTTTGAAATGATTTTGCCCATCTCATCCAAACAATGACAACTGTTGAATTAAAATCGTAATTTTGTATCAAAAAAATAAATTGTTGGTTGTGAAAATATTTATTGTCTCCATCTGTGAATATCTTCAGTAATGATATAATTGTAATTATTAAGATCATTATTTCAATTATCTTAATTTATTGTCCAACAGGTTAGTTCAACGGGCGCATCCCAATATATGGGTATTTTGCGAATGCCTGCAACGGATGGAGCATAGTGAGTCCAATAATTTACAAAGGCTCCAGAATGGGTCCATGCTCCCTCAGCGAAGAAGACGAGCATATCTTCGCATTGATCAAAGAATACGAAGGGCAGAGGAGCAGTTAACTTTGGATGGTGACGTGCGGCGATTTCTCTTGTATACCTGCTATACAGTGGATCGAGTGGTGAACAATTCGTTGCCTCCACTATCGTCTGCTGATGCTGCAGAAGTTCCAACAAGAACTCCTGCACAGCTTCCTGAAATAGCTCATGCAGAATTTCGTGAAGTAGTTCCTGCAGAGATCTCAGAAGTAGCTCCTGTAGAACCTCTTGCAGAGCTTCCTGGAGCAGCTGCAGATCCTCTGACAGAACCTCCTCCATCATCACCACCACAGTCTGGAGAACCAGACAATGATCTTAGTATCAGATTGCGTTGTGTGGTATGCCTAGTATCTGAAAGATCACATGCTTTCATGGATTGCTGGCATTTTTGCATTTGTGGAGATTGTGTAACTCGTTTTGGAGTGAATGTTGGGGAAGATGACAGTTATTCAAGGTGTCCTTATTGCAGGCAATCGATAACGAGGCCTCCTATTAGAATTAATTTCATTTGAATAAAAATAATATTTCTACGAAAATAGTATTTTTTATTTTATCACCCGCATACTAATCATAAGAAACTTGATTATTATTTATCCAAGTATGAACAAGATGTAAGAAATACTCAGATACTACATATCATAGAAACTGATTATTTCCAAAATAAAATTCTTAAAGAATATCCTTATTTTCACGATTCATTATAAATCAAAACCGCTTATTCAAAGTAAAATTGTGTATATTTTATCTGAATTATGGGCTTCTCAGTGGCTCATCTATGAGTTTCAATCAGATGAATTAGAATTTCCCATAGTTTTCTCGTAATTTTGTACGAAAGTCTAGCTACATAGTCTTTCTAACCTCCACCTATATTTCCTTTTGTTTTATGCATTTGTTCCTTTTTTTTAACGAAAATAATAATGTGTGACCGGAACACAGATCGACCAAATAGAATTTAACACAATGTATGTATATATATATATATATATATTTATATATATATATATATATATATATATATATATATATATATATATATATATATATATATATATATATATATATATATATATATATATATATATATATATGTGTTCTTTGAACTTTCTAACGGGCTTTGAAATCTATTAATCCCTCAAATCTTTGATCTAAAAAGTGATCTAGTGAGAAATTTGAACACTTCAAGTAGCTCTTATTTTGACATTATCAGAGGAGACTCATTGAAGTTCTAGGATTGTCAGGCATGATCCAGGAATCGTTTTTATTTTATGGAAAAATAAAAATCATCAACTTTCATCTGATATCCATTCCAATTTATTTCATGTTGCCGTATCTCTTCATTAACCAACAGAGTGTACCAGGACTAATTCCTAACATAAGTTTTGGTGAAAAATGTCATATGAACATACATTCTATTTCTTTTGATTACCAAAATACAATATATCAAAATTTTATAGATAGTAGCGGATTTTAGGATGAAGATACCTTTGAAACAATGTAAGAAGCAATGGAAAACAATGTAAAATTGATTTCAAATTTACAAATAAATGCAGATAATCAATTACTAGAGAGAATAATAAATGCCTCTGCTAACATTCGTAACCACCCAAACACAAATAATTTTATTTATAACTCCATGATTCGTCGATGTCAAACTTGCATGCAAGTTCAAAGGGCAAATTTTGAACAAATACTATAAGACATAAAATAAATATATTCAATGTTTCCATTGTTTCTTTCTCTGTTTTCATTTCAAATCTGCTGCTATTTATGAAATATTTATCTCTTGTATCTTGATAACCAAAAAGGATAGGACATATGTTCATATGACATTCCTTACTCAAAATAATGTTAGGAGTACGCTATTATTTTTTTCACACCAGTCCTGATACACCTTGTATATCAAAAGAGAAGTTTGATCACAACTATGTCCAAATTTGAAATTAAATAAAAAAAAACTTGGAATCAACTCTGTTTACGTTCACAGTAGCGAAATGATTTTCATATGCACTATGGGAACACGAAGATATTGAAGAATAATAATTAAATTTGGAAGGAGATCTATAGTATTTGACATCTCTAACAATTTCGCATTTATTTATGGTTGTTTCATAATTGAACTTATCAAAGCGCTTCTCATAACGTATAGTACAAATTGAGTCAAACCAACTCATGAAAAAGGTGTTTGGCTTTTTGATTCTCAGAAATCCATCATTCATTTGAATGAATGAATGAATGAATGTGGTCCGTTCTCTATGATATTAAAATTTCAAACTGATGGAGCTACTATACATGATATAATCATGACCAAATTTGAATCGATCAGCTGGTGAATATTTTAAATGGAAAGTGAATGAAATTTTGATTAGAGCATAAAATAATCTGGTGAACTTTCATGTGGAACTCATAGTTTTGCTATCTATACAAAATATTAGATTTTCTAGTAATTTGATGATTAAGGAAAGTAAATAAATCATTATTTCTAGCATGGGTTCTTCATTTCTCCGAATTTACGTTCTACAACGCGATATGCCAGGCTCAATGTTTATCAAACCGCTAGTACAGTCATTTCTTCCCAACGGACACTCACACAAAGTGGTAGTGGGGGTAAATTCGGCGCAGCGGGTATTCGACCCTATGGACTTTCGGCACTGCGGACATTCGACAGCATGGGTTTTCGGCAGCGCGGTACGCACTCTTCAGGATCTCAGAATATATATGAATCTATTGACAAAAACATTATATTTCGTTTTTTCAGAGCGCTATCTTCAATTATATGAAGTTTGAAATAAGTCAAAATTACCACATTCTGAGCAGTTTCAGAGTATCGCAAATCACATAAATCTATCCAATACAACAAAATACGCATGAATCCGTCTTCAAATGCACAAAATTTTGCGTTTCCAGCGTGTTATCAGCGTTTTTTCTGAGTCTCGTTGAGAAATTTTTGACTCTTTTAATCTGCTCAGAAGCAAGATTTTGCTTCAAAAGTGCGTTATATGGCAGAATCTAGTACCAAATACAACATATTTCGGGTTTTTAGTGTGCTATTTGCAGTTTTACAAACATTGGAATAAGTCGATATTACGCTTTTTCGCGCAGATTTTCACAATCAAGAAGTCCATATTCCTATTCAGTACCTCATAATATGTATGGATCTATCGACAAAAACATCATATTTTGTGTTTTCAGAGCGCTATCTGCAGTAATATGAAGTTTAAAATAAGTCAAAATTACCACATTCTGAGCAGTTCCAAATCGCAAATCACATAAATCTATCCAATACAACATAATACGCATGAATCCGTCCTCAAATGCACGAAATTCTGTGTTTCCAGCGAGTTATCAGCGTTTTTTCTGAGTCTCGTTGAGAAATTTTTGACTCTGTAAATCTGCTCAGAAGCATGATTTTGCTTCAAAAGTGCGTTTTATTGCAAAATCTAGCACCAAATACATCACATTTCGTGTTTTTAGAGGGCTATTTGCAGTTTTACAAACTTAGGAATAAGTCGAACTCACGCTTTTCCGCGCAGATTTTCACAATCAAAAAGTTCATATTCCTATTCAGGACCTTATAATATGTATGAATCTATCGACAAAAACATCATATTTCGTGTTTTCAGAGCGCTATTTGCAGTTATATGGCGTTTGAAATAAGTCAAAATTACCACATTCTGAGCAGTTTCAAAGTATCGCGAATCACATAAATCTATCCAATACAACATAATACGCCTGAATCCGTCCTTAAATGCACAAAATTTTGCGTTTCCAGCGAGTTATCAGCGTTTTTCCTGAGTCTCGTTGAGAAATTTTTGACTCTGTAAATCTGCTCAGCAGCAAGATTTTGCTTCAAAAGTGCGTTATATGGCAGAATCTAGCATCAAATACATCATATTTTGTGCTCTTAGAGTGCTATTTGCAGTTTTACAAACTTTGGATTGAGTCGAAATCACGCTTTTCCGCGCCGATTTTCACATTCAAAAAGTTCATATTCCTATTCAGGACCTCATAATATGCATGAATCTATAAACAAAAACATCATATTTCGTGTTTTCAGAGCGCTATCTGCAGTTATATGAAGTTTAGAATAAGTAAAAATCACCACATTCTGAGCAGTTCCAAAGTTTCGCAAATCACATAAATCTATCAAATAAGACATGATACGCATGAACTCGTCCTCAAATGCACAAAATTTTGCGTTTCCAGCGAGTCATCAGCGTTTTTTCTGAGTCTCGTTGAGAAATTTTTGACTCTGTAAATCTGCTCAGAAGCAAGATTTTGCTTCAAAGGTGCGTTATATGGCAGAATCTAGAACCAAATACATCATATTTCGTGTTTCTAGAGTGCTATTTGCAGTTTTACAAACTTTGGAATAAGTCGAAATCACGCTTTTCCGCGCAGATTTTCACAATCAAAAAGTTCATATTCCTATCCAGGACCTCATAATATGTATGAAACTATCGACAAAAACATCATATTTCGTGTTTTCAAAGCGCTATCTGCGGTTATATGAAGTTTGGAATAAGTCAAAATTACCTCATTCTGAGCAGTTTCAAAGTATCGCAAATCACATAAATCTATCCAATACAACATAATACGCATGAATCCGTTCTCAAATGCACAGAATTTTGCGTTTCCATCGAGTTATCAGCTTTTTTTTTTGAGTCTCGTTGCGAAATTTTTGATTTTGTAAATCTGCTCAGAAGCAAAATTTTGTTCCAAAAGTGCGTTATATGGCAGAATCTAGCACCAAATACATCATATTTCGTGTTTTCAGAGTGCTATTTGCAGTTTTACAAACTTTGGGATAAGTCGAAATCACGCTTTTCCGCGCAGATTTTCACAATCAAAAAGTTCATATTTCTATTCAGGACCTCAAAGTATGTATGAATCTATCGACAAGGACATCATATTTCGTGTTTTCGAAGCGCTATCTGCAGTTATATGAAGTTTGAAATAAGTCAAAATTACCACATTCTGAGCAGTTTCAAAGTATCGCAAATCACATAAATCTATCCAATACAACATAATACGCATGAATCCGTCCTCAAATGTACAAAATTCTGCGTTTCCAGCGAGTAATCAGCATTTTTTCTGAGTCTCGTTAAGAAATTTTTGACTCTGTAAATCAGCTCAGAAGCAAGATTTTGCTTCCAAAGTGCGTTATATGGCAGAATCAAGCACCAATTACATCATATTTCGTGTTTTAGAGTGCTATTTGCAGTTTTACAAACTTTGGAATAAGTCGAAATCACGCTTTTCCGCGCAGATTTTCACAATCAAAAAGTTCAAATCCCTATCCAGGACTCCATAATATGTATGATTCTATCAACAAGAACATCATATTTCGTGTTTTCAGAGCGCTATCTGCAGATATATGAAGCTTGAAATAAGTCAAAATTACCATATTCTGAGCAGTTTCAAAGTATCGCGAATCACATAAATCTATCCAATACAACATAATACGCATAAATCCGTCCTCAAATGCACAAATTTTGCGTTTCCAGCGAGTTGTCAGCGTTTTTTCTGAGTCTCGTTGAGAAATTTTTGACTCTGTAAATCTGCTCAGAAGCAAGATTTTGCTTCAAAATTGCGTTATATGGCAGAATCTAGCACCAAATACATCATATTCCGTGTTTTTAGAGTGCTATTTGCAGTTTTACAAACTTAGGAAAAGTCGAACTATCGCTTTTCCGCAAAGATTTTCACTATCAAAAAGTTCATATTCCTATTCAGGACCTCATAACAAGTATAAATCTATCGACAAAAACATCATATTTCGTGTTTTCAGAGCGCTATCTGCAGTTATATGAAGTTTGAAATAAGTCAAAACTACCACATTCTGAGCAGTTTCAAAGTATCGCAAATCACATAAATCTATCCAATACAACATAATACGCATGAATCCGTCCTCAAATGCTCAAAAGTATGCGTTTCCAGCGAGTTATCAGCGTTTTTTCTGAAACTCGTTGAGAAATTTTTGACTCTGTAATCTGCTCAGAAGCAAGATTTTGCTTTAAAAGTGCGTTATATGGCAGAATCTAGCACCAAATACATCATATTTTGTGTTTTTAGAGTGCTATTTGCAGTTTTACAAACTTTGGAATAAGTCAAGATCACGCTTTTCCGCGCAGATTTTCTCAATCAAAAAGTTCATAATCCTATTCAGGACCTCATAATATGTTTAATTCTATCGACAAAATCATCATATTTCGTGTTTCCAGAGCGCTATCTGCAGTTATATGAAGTTTGAAATAAGTCTAAATTACCACATTCTGAGCAGTTTCAAAGTATCGCAAATCACATAAAACTATCCAATACAACATAATACGCATGAATCTGTCCTCAAATGCACAAAATTTTGCGTTTCCAGCGAGTTATCAGCGTTTTTTCTGAGTCTTGTTGAGAAATTTTTGACTCTGTAATCTGCTCAGAAGCTAGATTTTGCTTTGAAAGTGCGTTATATAAAAGAATCTAGCACCAAATACATCATATTTAGTGTTTTTAGAGTGCTATTTGCAGTTCTACAAACTTTGGAATAAGTCGAAATCACGCTTTTCCGCGCAGATTTTCACAATCAAAAAGTTCATATTCCTATTTAGGACCTCATAATATGAAATCACATGAATCTATCCAATACAACATAATACGCATGAGTCCGTCCTCAAATGTACGAAATTTTGCGTTTCCATGGAGTTATCAACGTTTCTTCTGAGTCTTGTTGAGAAATTTTTGACTCTGCAATATGCTCAGAAGCAAGAATTTGCTTTAAAAGTGCGTTATATGACAGAATCTAGCATCAAAAACATCATATTTCGTGTCTTTAGAGTGCTATTTGCAGTTTTACAAACTTTGGAATAAGTCGAAATCACGCTTTGTCGCGTAGATTCTTACAATCAAAAAGTTCATATTCCTATTCAGGACCTCATGATATGTATGAATCTATCAACAAAAACATCATATTCCGTGTTTTCAGAGCGCTATCTGCAGTTATATGAAGTTTAAATTTAGTCAAAATTACCACATTCTGAGCAGTTTCAAAGTATCGCAGATCACATGAATCTATCCAGTACAACTTAATACGCATGAATCCGTCCTCAAATGCACAAAATTTTGCGTTTCCAGCGAGCTATCAGCGTTTTTTCTGTGTCTCGTTGAGAAATTTTTGACTCTGTGAATCTGCTCAGAAGCAAGATTTTGCTTCAAAAGTCTGTGATATGGCAGAATCCAGCACCAAATTCATCATATTACGTGTTTTTAGAGTGCTTTTGCAGTTTTACAAACTTTCGAATAAGTCGAAATCACGCTTTTCGGCGCAGATTTTCACGATCAAAAAGTTCATATTCCTATTCATGACCTCATAATATGTATAAATCTATCAACAAAAACATCATATTTCGTGTTTTCAGAGCGCTATCTGCAGTTATATGAAGTTTGAAATAAGTCAAAATTACCACATTCTGAGCAGTTTCAAAGTATCGCAAATCACATAAATCTATCCAATACAACATAATACGCATGCATCCGTCCTCAAATGCACAGAGTTTTGCGTTTTCAGCAAGTTATCAGCGCTTCTTTTAAGTCTTGTTGAGAATTTTTTGACTCTGTAAATCTGCTCAGAAGCAAGATTTTACTTTAAAAGTGCTCATATTGTCACATTTACTAGGTTTTAATGTTAACTTGGCCGCTCGTAAGTGCTCAAAAACGTGTCTCAACCTCACAAGATGTTCCTCGAATGTCCGACTAAAAACTATCACATCATCCAAATATACTAACATTTTCTTCTATTTTATTTCTTTGAATCCGGTATCAGCTTGATGCTGAAATGTAGCTGGTGCTGATGTTAAACCAAAACTTAAGACGTTAAATTCTTAATGACCATCGGGCGTTACAAACGCTGTTTTTTATTTATCCGTTTTCTTCACTGGTACTTGCCAGTATCCGCTAAATAAATCTAGACTCGTGGAATACGCCGAGCTCCCTAAGTAACTCATCATATCTTCTATTACCGGTAAGGGATATACATCGGGTTTGGTGATAGCGTTTACTTTTCGGTAATCAACACAGAAACGCCAGGAACCGAACTTCTGGAAAAGACCATGCACTCGAAGATGGTCTTATTATGTTATCTGCTAACATTTCTTTTACTTGTTCCTGGATAATTTCTTTTTCTTTATGCAAAACGCGATAGGGTTTCAAATGATCAGGCGGAGCGTCTCCTGTCGGAATTTCATGTACTACTAGGTCTGTTTATCCGATTCGTTTCGAATTCCATGCATAAATATCGCTAAATTCTTCTATTAATTGCATCAGCTTTTCTTTCTGCTGATCCGGCAAATTGGGGTTAATATTATGAACCATGTCTACCTTTTCAAAATCATCTAAATACAAAATGTCCGATGCTATCTTATCATTGTTACAACTACTATTATTACCTATATACCCTAAGGCTGTATGTTTAAAAAGTTTACGGGGCTCATATCTATTTATATTCTTTATTTTAACTAACCAGGTACCGAATTCAGATTCATGGGGCCAAATGTCGAAAATCTCTACTCCTAGCCTGTATTTGGCATCTGATCTTCCACTGATACTTGTGTGCATCGCAACTTGGGTTATATCTGGCTCGGTCAGATAGCAAATAATCTCAGCTGCCGCTGGAACCTTTACGTCCTATCTGAGCGATAATTTTACTTTTTCCTCGGTTGGGTTTTCATAATATGCTTGTGGTAATTCAGATATGTCATCACCGTAATTATATTCTGCGGTGGGTGCAGATAATTGCGCATTTTGTTCCAGATTTGCGTTCTCTAAATTGCAGCTACATTTTTTGAAGGGAATTTGTATATGCTTTCCAAATTTAATAATTTTGTTCTCTATATCTAGTATAGCTTTATGTTGTATTAAGAATTGCATGCCCAGTATAACGTCACAGGGTAAGTCTGGTACCACGAGGGTGGCTAAGTCTGAGGGCCACGTGCCCATCGTCAGAGACAGTATAGTACTCCCCAGAACGGGTATTAAACGCCCGCCTGCAGTGCGAAGCATTTTAACCGATGTCTGTTTGCAGTCAAGGGTTTGATCATTACCTACTACATTGTACACTGACCCTGTGTCCACGATGATGTCTACGGATTAGTTTCCCAATCTACCTACGACTGTCAGTACCTTTGGACTAATTTCCTCATTGGGCCCTGAATCTAATTCGTACACGACGCTACGGACCTCTTCTAGCGTCGTGAGACACCGTTTCCCTGCACATTGGTATTGCCCCTTTGAATATCTGGACAATCCTTCATCATATGACCGTGACGGGCGCACTGATGACAGATAATTCTGCCATCAGGAGTACGCGATAAGCGCTGAGTGTTAGGTAGTCTAAACGGCGCGTTTCGGGCAGTACCAACATTAATTTGCGGGGGTCGATAAGCAGGCCTATTATTCGGCTCTTGGAATCGAACTCGGTTTTGATTTTGCTGGAATCGGTTATCGTTATTATTATGTGGGGGTTGATTTTGGAAACGCATAGGCGGTCGATCCCCACGCATTTCGGCCCTGACACTCTGGGTAACTTTATCCTACATTTCCGTTAGTCGTCGCTCCAATCCGTCTCCCCGTATAGCGTCTTTATTTTCCATAGTCTAGTCTTTCGCGAGCCGACTGTACGCGCGATTCCGTTTCGAAAATTTTGTCTATCGCCGCTCCAAGTGCTCTTGAGCTTCTAAGCTCGCGCAACGCTAATTTTTCCTGTATGTCTGGCAAAAATCCAGCCTCTATCGTATTCTCGACCTGTTCCTCCGACAATTCACCAACTAAGCGATCGTAGATATCCAGCATCGCATAATAATACGCGCGCGGATCCTCACCTTCCACTTGGATTCGGCTCCGCCACAAATCCTGCAAGGATCTATCGTAGCCACTTGGGAAAAATTCGTTTTTAAATTCCCTGACTAAAACTTCATAGGTCGCGTTCGGATTACGCCCAGCGTATCCTCTATACCTTATTGTCGCACGCCCCTCTAAATGGAATATCTTAGTTTTTCTGCCGCGGCCCAATTATGTGCGTTGATCGATTCCTCGAAAATTTGTAAGAAATCAACCGCTGATAATTTTCCTTGTGGATCAAATCTCTCTGGTTCGCGTAATTTAGGTTGTATTCGTTCAGCAGCTATTTGCTCTGCGGCAATTGATCCGATAGTGGGTTGCTCCATTATTTCTCGCCAGAAATTAGGATACAAGGGTTGTAACGGGAATGGAGGAGGTGAAGGAATTGCTCGTCTTACTGTCTGCGGATCTGGAGGGTTTGCTTGTAGCTGATTTTCAGAAGTTTCTGGTGATAGATACAGGAGTCTTCGATTCGGGCCAAGAGGAGGTGATCATGCTGATGGCATAGCATGCTCATCTACGGATTGTCGAACTACTCGAAGTATACGGGCAGGGGTTATTCGAAATCGATAGCGTTCGGAATTCGACATGACATGACGCAAAGGGTAGCTTCTAGTTCTAAGTGGTCGAGCATTTTATTCGGGGATCGATTATTGTTCATTTAAGCCTCTACCCGGCGCCTCCACCCAATGTCACGTCTACAAAAGTCTTTGATTATTATTTCAGAATCAACTCGCTTGCAATGGCTATATTAGCACTCTTAGGTAGAACACTCGCACGTGACTGAAGGCTGCGACGAAGGTTTCGTAGAGGCATTATTATTTAAATGAACAGTAAACGAGTATGGGTTATAAAACATTTATTAGCGTCAATCATTAAACATAGCAATACGTCGGCAACTATCAATCTAACAGGAAAGTGAATATGTACTCACGTAGGTAGGACAAGACGAACCATGGTAACGGAGTCTTACTTGGTTGAGCGAAACAGTTTACTTAGTCGGTTGACGGATGGTCACCTGCTGACTTGGCGGTTGACGGCTGGTTACCACTGGTCACTGACTGATGACTGATCTGACGACTAGTCAGACTGATCCCGCGCCACTCTTTCGAGTGTCTTTCATGCTCTCTCGTTACCACAGTTCTTTGTTCTCTATCTACCACTATCATTCGTTTCCCGTCAAAAATATTATTCATACATGTATGCGTGGACACCATTTCCGTGATATTTTCCAAAAACAACGATACGTGGTTCATCCTCAAACACAGTATCCGCTAACTGTAGACACAAGGTCCAACAGTCCAACCATACATGACGATGATAGATTTCACGAATTGAAACAAATACGCATTTATGTTATATTACTTAATTATTAATAAGACACAAATAATAATTTCATTATAAACTATGATTAGAATGACTCAAACATTTCCGTTAATGCGGTAGGAGTTTGTCATGCTTGCTTCTCAATTGAAAGATAACTATCATTACTCGCGAACATATACATATATTTACCAAATAATTTCTAAGTAATTAGCAAGGGTTACAATATGGCAGAATCTAGCACCAAATGCATCATATTTCGTGTTTTTAGAGTGCTATTTGCAGTTTTACAAACTCTGGAATAAGTCGAAATCACGCTTTTCCGCGCAAATTTTCACGATCAGAAAATTCATATTCCTATTCAGGACCTCATAATATGTATGAATCTATCAATAAAAACATCATATTTCGTGTTTTCAGAGCGCTATCTGCAGTTATATGAAGTTTAAAATAAGTCAAAATTACCAGAATCTGAGCAGTTTCAAAGTATCGCAAATCACATAAATCTATCCAATACAACATAATACGCAAGAATCAGAATGACTCAAACATTTCCGTTAATGCGGTAGGAGTTTGTCATGCTTGCTTCTCAATCGATAGATAACTATTATTACTCTTGAATATATACATCTATTTACCAAATAATTACCAAGTAATTAGCAAGCGTGACATTCCCCCTTCCCCTCCCCTTTAGCTCATGTCGCCCTCGACATGCCAGGGAATATAGACATAGGGATATACCCTGACTCTGAGGGTTGAGCCCTTGCTTCCGTAACTGTCTCATAGTCCGGAGCTGTGCTGTATGGATGTATTGCCATGAATGTGTGATTATGTGGCGAGGTAGGAGTTATGTATGAACTTTCTGAGCTGTTCATGGACTCGTGATAAGACGGTGTCCTTGGCAAAGGCCATGGTTGTGCTCTAATTGTGCGTATATCAATGTTTAGCATATTTGTTTGTGCATGAATGTTAGTATGTGTCTGTAAGTATGGGTTAGTATTTTCAGGATATGGCAGTGGATAATTTGGCTCTCTCCGAAGTATCCTTTGGGCAATTAGGTCAGCATATGTCTCTCTCGTCCGTCTAATAGTACTTACATGTCTACAAATATGAATTATGAGAAATATAATTATTACAGGCCATGGAGTATATAGAAGAATTCTAGTACTTAGGTCAGAGTCATTTAATTTGACTGCCTCTTCATTCAAACATTCCTCCAGTCCATTAGAAACTAGATATTGTTGTTAATCAAATGGGGGTAAATTCAACGTTTTTGTTTTCGCCCAGGCGGCTGGAATAATTTGTTTATATTCAAACTTAATATCAAATAACACGCAAGGATATGTAGGATGAAGTGTAATTTTCCCATTTAATACGGCAGTGTGATTACACGGTAGTTGTATCCAGATTGCACCATATTCCGAATTATTTATTACTGTATAATTGCGTTCAGGAACGTAAATTTTATTTATATGTGTTAATAAAAATACATTGGTATTCACAACAGTCACTAACCGTGTATCTGGCTTAGCTGGATGACAGGTAATCGGACAGTGTTTGACAAATTCGTTGATGGATGCTCCCGTAAGAAGCAATTTTGCACAAGTGGCTGTCAACACATTTTCATGGTTTCTGGGAATTGCACATAGTCTATCTCGATGTGGATCACATTCGGGTGTCATGATATCTAAGGCATCGGTGCCCAAATAACTTACAACAGCTAAGTCCGCGTGTTCCGCTGACACAACGCACGTATTGTCAAGCCATGCCATGGGTGCAGGAATAAGTCACCGTAACTGCACTGAAGCGACCCGTTTCTTAAGAATTGATATGTGCACTCCTAAAATAGCATTTGTGCTTGTAATAAGACAATTGGTTAACGGGAGTCCGTAATAATGCCCTGCATTTGCAATAGCCAAACGATAATCGTTATTTTCGATCCGTATTTGGACTACGGTTAGATCTTGTTGGAATTTTTCCATATTGACAACTTCAAGGGATAAATGGCGTGCATGACATGCGCTTAATAACTGAGTGACTTGATAATGCAACATACCTGAATAAGCATTGATAAAATTTATATCACATGAATTGATCATAAGGGTCGGATTCATTGTTCGATTCTGAACTTCAAACTCAATTGGATATGTCTCAATTCTTTCTCTGAACACTACTAATTCTTCAGGAGTGGTAAACATTCTTTGAACATGATTTCTAGATGCAATTTGGAAATTCCACCCAGCCGATGTACCATCGATGGCTAAAATATTTTTTGTACTGTAATTTATTATTAATCCATCAATTATTGGTTGACATATTATAGACAAGGATGAATTTTGTTTGCAACAGCTGTCTATCGTTCTTTTTACTGAATTTGACATAAATTGAATGTCATAGATTAGAGGATTGGATGTTTCATATGAAATGACTTCGGGTAGCGCTTGAAGATGCGCTCCCGTGTTTACTTTTACTACTCCATGACTTATCTTACACAAGGTTACATATAATCAAAATAGAATGGTTATCATTTCTACTGGTTTACTAGCTAACTATTCATACCGTGCTAATTATTTGTTTACTTCCTAAACGATCATATTTTTATTACAGGGAATATTATCTTCCTTTATTCATATTTTCTCCATTTAAATACATATATTATTCAGTGATTATCATTTATCAATATTTTCTAATCTTTTGTCCCTAATTACTGCTTAGTCGTCTGAATTCAAATTGTTCCCACAAAAATTCAACAATTACTACTTTTACGTTTATTTTACTCAATTTGGAATCCCTTTTCATCTTTCCACGTATATCTCCGTATACTTCATTCCTTTAATAAATCATTACTTCTCTTTGACTTTAAACTATAGTGCTAATGTGCACAACAAACTTATTAGACAGTGACGGTGTCCACGCCCCCTGAATAAACTCAATACCATTCAAATATCACAGGCGTACTTCTTCGAGTACCCTGAGGGTTGAATAAAAATTATTTAACAAATACCTCGAGCTCGGAATTGAATTCAAAAAACATGTAGCAGCCCTACTACCCTATACATCCAATAATTGATCAGAAAATTGTCATATAGGATGACTGACATACAGGACACTAACATTTACCTCGCTCAGGTGCTCCACGGAAATGTTGCTTACTTCGGGGGAACAATTTTACCAAATAGTGGTGCTCCTATCCTAGGCCACCGGGTTTCGTGAGCAGGCATCAGTCAACCTCTGATCGACCCTCGGCACCGCGTTGTACCGATCCTGGCGAGCTTCATTTTCAATGCGTACCGGAACGTCCTTTGTTCCATTAATCGTAAGGGTTCCCTCTATGAATTCTTCTAACTTCATTCGCTTGGTTTCTTCTTCAACTCTTCCTTCGTTTTCTTGACGTAGCGGACAAAAGTGCTTGATTAATCTTCTAGCGATGCATCGGACCACTTTTACCAATATGAATAATACAATGGCGGTTAATGTAAAAGCATAAACACCATTTATAATGACCAGTGAGTGGTTAGCTTCTTGGGTTCCATCCCCTTTTACAGTGGGAATGACTGCTGTCGTCGCCACGAGTGTCTGGAGTCGTCCACTTTTCCACAATTTAATAACAAGGATTGTCAATGCAACGTTCCATAGATACAACACGATATCTCTGTGTTGTGAGTGGGTATGCAACCAATCGTTATACTGCAACTGCAATGGAGTAAATGCTTCTTCCCATTCCTTGGTGGTCCCACTGATTGCCGATAAATTCAGATGAGGAACTTGTTGTGTCCAATTGAAATTATGGCATTCGGATAGGTTATCATAGGTAGGATGAGCTTCTGGTTGGACAGGAATAATTTTAAAGGATTTTAACTTCAACCAAGTAGCTGGTAGAACGTGTGGAATCTCGAGATGACGGCTGTCTTCTCCACATGGAATTCGTGGTGGTATTATTCTTTCATTGCTCAGATACAACGAACAACTGCACGGCAACTGTACTTGAAGTGCCCCTGGCTGCTTCTCATCTAACATGTTGACGGAATGGTGTTCTACCGGACATCTAACTTCGGTTTCGGGTGGGGGATGCGTAATGACGTACGTATCTGGTTTCACTTCCGAAATTATTGTTTGGTGTGCTGGATAGCACCGGAAAGAGCAGTATTGAGTAATTTCGTCCACAATTGCTCCTTCGTACATTTTAAATGCACATTGTGGTCCGTACACCGCATCCGACGAAAACTGTGGTAGATAGCAGAGTTTGTCGTGATAAGGTCGACATTGATGTAACCCTGCGCCAGAAATAGGTCGCATGTTTTTTCCACTGACTGCCAGATACATTACGTCATGCATAATAGTACACGTGTCATTTCCTCAACCAAAAGGGGTTGTTGATAGTTCTACTAATTCCCACGTATGCTTTTTGGGACTGATAGGAATTTTCAGATGCAAAACTATTTTATCTTGACTGATGCCGCATTCCGCTATTGGTAATTCATAATATTGTGACAGCTCTTGACGAGGAACTGCAAGTTGCTTATCATATTTATTGAGGCGCACCTCCAATTTATCCAAATCTGTCGCCAGAATTCCAGGTGTGATTAATGCTGTAGGAATATTGTGACTCTTACAGGCACTTAATATTTCATTTTGACGAATTAAAGTCAAAGTATGGAGCGATCTTTGTATGGCCATAAAATCATTAAGCCACAATTCCTTCATTGATTCTTCTTTCTTATCCAATGTTCGTGCTGTTCTATCCGTTCTCTCTATAATCTTTACTATTACTGACATAATATTCTCCATAGTTGAGTGCATTTTTTCATCGTGGTTTTGAAAATGACTTGTTAACGATGTTAGGTGCTTGTACTGTTCATGAAGGCCAGTACGTAACTAGGATACATTTTGGGCGAGTTTTTGCTCATTCATTACGAAGTCTTTATCGCTTTAGTCGGTTGGTAGATCTTGAATTGCCCAATTCTGATTCCTTCTTCAGGTGGACTTCCAGCTCCTTGATAGACAATTGTTCAATATCCAGGAAATATCGTGGATATACCGAGTAATCCAATTTTTTGACTTAGTCATTATATAGCTCTCCCAATTCGTGAAGGCGATCCTTTGTTGTACAAACAATTGCTTTTCCACAACATTGACTTTGGTTATTTTGACGGAGTGGTTGTATATCTTGCGTACCCATCCATCCAGTTTCATAGGTTAACGGAATAGTGGCTTCATAAACGATCGTACGGGGTATTTTCTTCCAATATGCCCCCGCGACTACTAGGACTGGAACGGGACTGGTCGACACTCCTGTTACTAGGTATAGAGTGGTAAACAGCAAACTGTAAATTAAGCCATTGAATTAACAATTTTCCTCAACCTAGCCTTACATCTAAGAAGGGATCAGTTCCTTATTTATTCTTATTACCTCTATATATCTATAACTTAGGTCACTATTTTTGTTATTATTTTATTTTTTTTTCTTATGGGTTCTTTTTTATCACTTAGCAAAGTTTACCTTCTGATTCATGGGGCTGAACCGTGCCCATGGTAATTTCCCTGCTGAATATCTTTGATGTCGTTTCCATAGCTTATGCAACTGGCTTACCGCACAGTGCAACGGACATGGGATGAATTTCGTGTGATACCAGCATCTCATGGCTGAATCACTTGGGCTGGTCCAGGTTCCTCGGATCATTTGTCAAGAAACGATGGTGGCCAGCATCATTAGATTGTCTTGGTTCGCAGTCGTGTATATTAGGGATATCTGTCTTAGCGCTTTTCGGGCTATTGCGAATGCTGCGTCAGTAGGACATCCCTCTGGGTCGGTCGAGTAAGCCTCCTGGTGGAATGCCTGTACTGTCTCATCAAGAACATGCCGCATGTAGCGGTCGTACAAGGTTAGGTGCCACAGTGATCCCGAGTCCACCTTGACGGCGATCTCACAAGGGCAATATCGGTCGTCAAGCCGTGCTTCCGTTATCACTGCGTATGCATGCCTTGCCGGGCTTTCCAGTTCCGGTGGCATTCCAACCGTCAGCGCTACTTTGGCCTCTCGGTGAATTGCTATATTTTGGGCGTTTTTCTGAGCTTTGTTCTCACGGGTAACCACTTGCTTACTGCATAATGGCGCGCGATCGACGGTATCGTATCCAGTAGCATCTGAGTCGTCCGATGATGAGGACGAGACCAATAAGATGCTAGACTGTTTCTTCTTTCGCCAGGCAGGAGGTTTGGAAGGTCCTGGAGTCGGTGTTCTGGGCTGGCTGGTAGATGGTCCTACGCTAGTGGACGGCTCCCCGGCTTCTGCATCATCACCTACTCGCAGAAGCCTATCGTCGGAGGTCAGACTACGCGGCTTAGGCCCAGTCACTGCTAGATCCCCCATCCAACGTTCTGCCTTTCTATACAAATCGGTCCCCTCTTCGCTGTCCTCTCCTTCCGCACCGGACCCATTCACTGGATACGTATCTCCGCTGGCCATCAATTGTATGAGTTCTCCCGGAGTCATCCATGGAATATGTCCGTGGACGACCGGCCCCATAAATGCGTACGCCGCCACCATCATATGAAACGCAGCGTTGTAATCTGACCCCTCAAACAATCCCAGCAAATTTATCACCAGGTCAAGGCGTTCCAGTATTAGGGTCGTTTGTAGCGCCGCCACCTTTTCCGTCGGGGATAAATTCGGTTTTCCCCTTAGCAACTTCACCTCGTTCTCTAACTGACATAATATAGGCAACGCTGAAATTTGCAATACGGTAGCCCTAAATCTCCTTACTAGATTTTCAGGGTCCCCTATTGAAAGAAAGTTAATCTTTCCCCGTGGCTGGCCTATTAGATGTAGTATTTGGACCATCACAGCTGGCCACTTCCTATATTAAAATACTTTTCTGATAAGTTTTATTTCTTCATTATTATTAGTTTAAGCATGCTAAGCTGAGCGCTGCATTAGCAATTGATGCGAGATGCCATACGGAATCTAATGTTTTCTACCTTAATTCTAGGATTTATTCTAAATTACTCATTCCTCATCGGATTCATCATCGGAACTTACTTCCGGTCGTGATGTCTCCTCCACTAACTTATTACTTCGTAATCTACCTACTAATGGTACTGAGTCGTCGGGTAACCATGGTTCATAATGAGGTTTCATGCGGGCTATATGCACATTTTCCAACTTCTCTTTCTTGCCCTCTCCTTTTTGTACTACATAATTCACATCCGACAATTTTTTTACTACCTCATACGGACCAAACTATTTCAACAATAGGTTGTCGGTTTTTCCTACGTGCCGTTCCGGATCATAAACTTCAACTTTTTGACCGACTTGATATTCCATATGTCTGTGCTTATTATCATAGCGTTTCTTATCACGCTCCTGTTTTCGTTCTATATTATTCTTTGCTTGTTCCCGAATCTGTTTCAACCGTTCCTGTGTTTTAACTACCATTTCTGTTTCGACCGGTTCACTCAGTTGTGCTTCTGATGGTAAGACCGGTTGTCTGCCATATGATAACTCAAAAGGTGTCATTTTAGTGCTTTCTTGTAACGCCGTATTATACGCGAATGTAACGTGAGTCAGATATTTGTCCCAATCTGTTTGTGCAGTGTTCACATACATACTCAACATATTTGCTGATGTTTTGTTCAACCGCTCAGTTAAACCATTTGTTTGTGGCCTATAAGCAGTTGTAAATTTATTACTTGTTCCCATTATGCGTAACAGTTCGGCTACTACCGCTGACTGAAAGACAGCGCCGCGGTCACTTAGCAGTGCTCGTGGGGCACCATGTCTACCGATTATATTATTCAAAATGAATTTTGCTACTGGCTCAATTTTACCATTGGGTATAGCTTTAGTTTCAGCCCAACGAGTGGCATAATCGGTCGCTACTATTATATATTTATTTCCAGATCTACTACGCTTGAACAGACCTAACAAGTAAATACCTACCCGATCAAACGGCTGACCGATTGATAATGGATATAATAATCCCGCAGGTTTTGCGTTGGTCACTTCTTCTCTAGCCTGACAGTCTGAACATCCCTGTACGTACTTAATTATTTTTTTCGCATGTTTGTCCAAAAATATCTACTTGAAATTCGATGAATTGTTTTTGCTAATCCCAAATGACCTGCCAACGGTTCATCGTGATTACTATACAGAATTTCTACGACTAAATTCCGTGAAATCACTATTGAATTTTGCATACCAGGCTGGGAACTTATTCTATATAAGACATTATTTTGCAATCTAAAATTTTTAGCACGCCTCTGTAACAGTGTACTACCATATTCAGGGTCGCTGATAGCTTGAATTATCCCTTTTAATTCATCATCTTGCCGCTGACTATTTTCAATATTTAGCTGATCGAGTGTGTAGGTGGGAACATCAACGGCATTCTCTTCGTCTTGTTTGGAGACTGCCCCACAAGGATAGCGTGACAAACAGTCAGCATCCGTGTGTGCTTTCCCACTTTTATGGAGAATCTCATATTGATAATCCTGAACCTTGACACTCCATCGCGTTGGGCGGCCTACAGGATCCATTACTGTTTTCAACCAGCATAAAGCATGATGTCTGTTGCAACTCTGAATTTCATACCCCAAATATATGGACGCCACTGTGTCAGTGCGTACACAAATGCTGAACATTCTTTTTCAGTTATCGAATAGTTCATTCCCGCTTGTGTTAGTTTTCGCGACGTATATACTATTGGGTGCCACTGATTATTTATATTTTGTAACAAGACACCAACCAATCCGATGCCGCACGCGTCAACTCGTATTTCAATGTCAGCTGTTGGATTGAAGTGCGTCAATACAGGAGCAGTAGTTAATTTTTCTTTCAATGTTTCAATCGCATTCATTTCTTTTTGTGTTGGAACAAACTTAACGTCTTTCTTAGATAAAACATATAAGGGTCGGGCTATTCGAGCAAAGTCTTGGATAAATTTTCTATAATAGTTACAAAGTCCAAAGAAACTTTGTATGTCTTTTACTTTTTTCGGTAAAGGGAATTCCCTTATTGCTATCAACTTCTTGTCATCGGGCGCTAACCCTTTTTCCGACACTTTAAAGCCTAACAGATCAATTTCTGTTTGCAAATAAGTGCATTTACTAGGTTTCAATGTTGACTTGGCCGCTCGTAAGCGCTCAAAAACGTGTCTCAACCTCACAAGATGTTCCTCGAATGTCCAACTGAAAACTATCACATCATCCAAATATACTAACACTTTCTTCCATTTTATCTCTTTAAATACGGCATCAGCGTGATGCTGAAACGTAGCTGGTGCTGATGTCAAACCAAACCTCAAGACGTTAAATTCATAATGACCATCGGGCGTTACAAACGCTGTTTTTTGTTTATCCGTTTCCTTCACTGGTACTTGCCAGTATCCGCTGAATAAATCTAGACTCGTGAAATACGCCGAGTTCCCTAAGTAACTCATCATATCTTCTATTACCGGTAAGGGATATGCATCGGGTTTGGTGATAGCGTTTACTTTTCGGTGATCAACACAGAAACCCCAGGAACCGTCTTTTTTCTTAACTAAAACTACTGGGGAAGACCATGCACTCGAAGATGGTCTTATTATGTTATCTGCTAACATTTCTTTTACTTGTTCCTGGATAATTTCTTTTTCTTTATGCGAAACGCGATGGGGTTTCAAATGAACAGGAGGAGCGTCTCCTGTCGGAATTTCATGTACTACTAGGTCTGTTGCTCCGATTTGTTTCGAGTTCCATGCATAAATATCGCCAAATTCTTCTATTAATTGCATCAGCTTTTCTTTCTGCTGATCCGGCAAATTAGGGTTGATATTATGAACCATGTCTACTTTTTCGAAATCATCTAAATACAAAATGTCCGATGCTATCTTATCATTGTTACAACTACTATTATTACCTATATACCCTAAGGCTGTATGTTTAAAAAGTTTACGGGGCTTATATCTATTTATATTCTTTATTTTAACTAACCAGGTAACGAATTCAGATTCATGGGGCCAAATGTCAAAAATCTCTACTCCTAGCCTGTATTTGGCATCTGATCTTCCACTGATACTTCCCGTGTGCATCGCAACTTGGGTTATATCTGGCTCGGTCAGATAGCAAATAATCTAAGCTGCCGCTGGAACCTCTACGTCCTATCTGAGCGATAATTTTACTTTTTCCTCGGTTGGGTTTTCATGATATGCTTGTGGTAATTCAGATATGTCATCACCGTAATTATATTCTGCGGTGGGTGCAGATAATTGCGCATTTTGTTCCAGATTTGCGTTCTCTAAATTGCAGCTACATTTCTTGGAGGGAATTTGTATATGCTTTCCAAATTCAATAATTTTGTTCTCTATATCTAGTATAGCTTTATGTTGTATCAAGAATTGCTTGCCCAGTATAACGTCACAGGGTAAGTCTGGTACCACAAGGGTGGCTAAGTCTGTGGTCCACGTGCTCATCGTCAGAGACAGTATAGTACTC
Organism: Dromius quadrimaculatus; assembly: GCA_963989225.1. NCBI lineage: Eukaryota > Metazoa > Arthropoda > Insecta > Coleoptera > Carabidae > Dromius > Dromius quadrimaculatus. The sequence goes on from OZ022335.1 coordinate 25,617,989, forward strand.
CCCAGAACGGGTATTAAACGCCCGCCTGCAGTGCGAAGCATTTTAACCGACGTCTGTTTGCAGTCAAGGGTTTGATCATTACCTACTACATTGTACACTGACCCTGTGTCCACGATGATGTCTACGGATTGGTTTCCCAATCTACCTACGACTGTCAGTACCTTTGGACTAATTTCCTCATTGGGCACTGAATCTAATTCGTACACGACGCTACGGACCTCTTCTAGCGTCGTGAGGCACCGTTTCCCTGCACATTAGTATTGCCCCTTTGAATATCTGGACAATCCTTCATCATATGACCGGGACGGGCGCACTGATGACAGATAATTCGACCATCAGGAGTACGCGATAAGCGCTGAGTGTTGGGTAGGCTAAACGGCGCGTTTCGGGCAGTACCAACATTATTTTGCGGGGGTCGATAAGCAGGCCTATTATTCAGCTCTTGGAATCGAACTCGGTTTTGATTGAGCTGGAATCGGCTATCGTTATTAATATATCGCGGTACCGCTTTCTGATAACGGGGTGGCTGTGTGTTATCATTACTCCCATAACGGGTTATAGGATTTTGATACCGTGGGGGATGATTTTGAGAACGCATAGGCGATCGATCCCTACGCATTTCGGCCCTGACACTCTGGGTAATTTTATCCTGCATTGCCGTTAGTCGTCGCTCTAATTCGTCTCCCCGTATAGCGTTTTTATTTTCCATAGCAACTAGTCTTTCGCGAGCCGACTGTACACGCGATTCCGTTCTGCAAATTTTGTCTATCGCCGCTTTAAGTTCTCTTAAGCTTCTAGGCTCTCGCAACGCTAGTTTTTCCTGTATGTCTGGCAAAAATTCAGCCTCTATCGTATTCTCGACCTGTTCCTCCGACAATTCACCACCCAAGCGATCGTAGATATCCAGCATCGCATAATAATACGCGCGCGGATCCTCACCTTTTACAAGGATTCGGCTCCGCCACAAACCCTGCAAGGATCCATCGTAGCCACTTTGGAAAAATTCGTTTTCAAATTCCCTGACTGAAAGTTCATAGGTCGCGTTCGGATCACGCCTAGCGTTCGTTTATACCAAATCGTCGCACGCCCCTCTTAATAAAGATTGAAATATCTTAGTTTTTCTGCCGCGGCCCAATTATGTGCGTTGGCCGATTCCTCGAAAATTTGTAAGAAATCAACCGCTGATAATTTTTCTTGTGGATCAAATCTCTCAGGTTCGCGTAATTTAGGTTGTAATCGTTCAGCAGCTATTTGCTCTGCGGCAATCGATCCGATAGTGGGTTGTTCCATTATTTCCCGCCAGAAATTAGGATACAAGGGTTGTAACGGGAATGGAGGAGGTGAAGGAATTGCTCGTCTTACTGTCTGCGGATCTGAAAGGTTTGCTTTCAGCTGATTTTAAGGAGTTTCTGGAGATAGATACGGGAGTCTTTGATTTGGGCCAAGAGGAGGTGATCGTGCTAATGGCACAGCATGCTCATCTACTGATTGTCGAACTACTCGAAGTATACAAGCAGAGGTTATTCGAAATCGATAGCGTTCGGAATTTGACATAACATGACGCAAAGGGTAGCTTCAAGTTCTAAGCGGTCGAGCATTTTATTCGGGGATCGATTATTGTTCATTTAAGCCTTTACCTGGCGCCTCCACCAAATAGGACGTGCCTCAAACACAGTATCCGATAACTATAGACACAAGGTCCAACAGTCCAATCATACATGACGGTAATAGATTTCACGAATTGAAACAAATACGCATTTATGTTATATTACTTAATTATTAATAAGACACAAATTATAATTCAATTATAAACTATGATTAGAATGACTCAAACATTTCCGTTAATGCGGTAGGAGTTTGTCATGCTGCTCCTCAATTGAAAGATAACTATTATTACTCGCGAACATATACATATATTCACCAAATAATCACTAAGTGATTAGCAAGCGTCACAATATGGCAGAATCTAGCACCAAATGCATCATATCTCGTGTTTTTAGAGTGCTATTTGCAGTTTTACAAACTTTGGAATAAGTCGAAATCACGCTTTTCCGCGCAAATTTTTACGATCAAAAAGTTCATATTTCTATTCAAGACCTCATAATATGTATGAATCTATCAATAAAAACATCATAATCCGTGTTTTCAGAGCGCTATCTGCAGTTATATGAAGTTTGAAATAAGTCAAAATTACCAGAATCTGAGCAGTTTCAAAGTATCGCAAATCACATAAATCTATCCGAAACAACATAATACGCATAAATTCGTCCTCAAATGCACATAATTTTGCGTTTCCAGCGAGTTAACAGCGTTTTTTCTGAGTCTTGTTGCGAAATTTTTGACTCTGTAAATCCGCTCAGAAGCAAGTTCCTGCTTCAAAAGTGCGTTATATGGCAAAATCTAGCACCAAATACATCATATTTTGTGTTTTTGGAGTGATATTTGCAGTTTTACAAACTTTGGAATAAGTCGAAATCACGTTTTCCCGCGCAGATTTTCACAATCAAAAAGTTCATATTCCTTTTCAGGACCTCATAATATGTATGAATCTATCGACAAAAACATCATATTTCGTGTTTTCAGAGCGCTATCTGCAGTTATGTGAAGTTTGAAATAAGTCAAAATTACCACATCTCGAGCAGTTTCAAAGTATCGCAAATCACATAAATCTATCCAATACAACATAATACGCATGAATCCGTTCCCAAATGTACAAAATCCTGCGTTTCCAGCGAGTCATCAGCGTTTCTTCTGAGTCTCGTTGAGAAATTTTTGACTCTGTAAATCTGCTCAGAAGCAAGATTTTGCTTCAAAAGTGCTTTATATTGCAGAACCTAGCACCAAATACATCATATTTCGTGGTTTTAGAGTGCTATTTGCAGTTTTACAAACTTTGGAATAAGTCGAAATCACGCTTTCCCGCGCAGATTCTCACAATCAAAAAGTTTATATTCTTATTCAGGATCTCATAGTATGTATGAATCTATCGACAAAAACATCATATTTCGTGTTTTCAGAGCGCTATCCGCAGTTATATGAAGTTTGGAATAATTCAAAATTACCACATTCTGAGCAGCTTCAAAGTATCGCAAATCACATAAATCTATCCAATACAACATAATACGCATTAATCCGTCCTCAAATGCACAAAATTTTGCGTTTCCAGCGAGTTATCGGCGTTTTTTCTGAGTCTCGTTGAGAAATTTTTGACTCTGTAAATCTGCTCAGAAGTAATATTTTGCTTCAAAAGTGCGTTATATGGCAGAATCTGGCACCAAATACATCATATTGCGTGTTTTCAGAGTGCTATCTGCAGTTTCACAAACTCTGGAATAAGTCGAAATCACGCTTTTCCGCGCACATTTTCACAATCAAAAAGTTCATATTCCTATTCAGAACCTCATAATATGTATGAATCTATCGGCAAAAACATCATATTGCGTGTTTCCAGAGCGCTATCTGCAGTTATATGAAGTTTGAATTAAGTCAGAATTACCACATTCTGAGCAGTTTGAAAGTATCGCAAATCACATTAAACTATCCAATACAACATTATACGCATGAATTCGTCCTCAAATGCACAAAATTTTGCGTTTCAAGCCAGTTATCTGCGTTTTTTCTGATTCTTTTTGAGAAATTTCGACTCTGTAAATCTGCTCAGGAGCAAGATTTTGCTTCAAAAGTGCGTTATATGGCAGAACCTAGCACCAAATACATCATATTTCGTGTGTTTAGAGTGCTATCTGCAGTTTTACAAACTTTGGAATAAGTCGAAATCACGCTTTTCCGCACGGATTTTCACAATCAAAAAAACTCAGGACCTCATAATATGTATGAATCTATCGACAAAAACATCTTATTCCGTGGTTTTGGAGCGCTATCTGCAGTTATATGAAGTTTGAAATAAGTCAAAATTACCACATTATGAGCAGTTTTGAAGTATCGCAAATCACATAAATCTATCCAATACAAAATAATACGCATGAATTCGTCCTCGACTGCACAAAATTTTGCGTTTCCAGCGAGTTATCGGCGTTTTATCTGAGTCTCGTTGTGAAATTTTTGACTCTGTAAATCTGCTCAGAAGTAAGATTTTGCTTCAAAAGTGCGTTATATGACAGAATCTTGCACCAAATACATTATATTCTGTGTTTGCAGAGTGCTATTTGCAGTTTTACAAACTTTGGAATGAGTCGGAATCACGCTTTTCCGCGCACATTTCCACAATCAGAAATTTCATATTCCTATTCAGGACCTCATAATATGTATGAATCTATCGACAAAAACATCATATTGCGTGTCTCCAGAGCGCTATCTGCAGTTATATGAAGTTTGAAATAAGTCAAAATTACCACATTCTGAGCAGTTTGAAAGTATCGCAAATCACATTATTCTATCCATTATAACATAATACGCATGACACCGTCCTCTATTGCACAAAATTTTGCGTTTCAAGCGAGTTATCAGCGTTTTTTCTGAGTCTTGTTGAGAAATTTTTGACTCTGTTAATCTGCTTAGAAGCAAGATTTTGCTCCAAAAGTGCGTTATACGGCGGAATCTAGCACCAAATACATCATATTTCGTGTTTTTAGAGCGCTCCTTGCAGTTTTACAAACTCTGGAATGAGTCGAAATCACGCTTTTCCGCGCAGAATTTCACGATCAAAAAGTTCATATTCCTATTCAGGACCTCATAATATGTATGAATCTATCGACAAAAACATCATTTTTCAAAAAATTACCACATTCTGAGCAGATTCAAAGTATCGCAAATCACATAAATCTATCCAATACAACATAATACGCATGAATCCGTCCTCAAATGCACAAAATTTTGCGTTTCCTGCGGGTTATCAGCGTTTTTTCTGAGTCTCGTTGAGAAATTTTTGACTCTGTAAATCTGCCCAGAAGCAAGATTTTGCTTCAAAAGTGCGTTATATTGCAGAATCTAGCACCAAATACATCATATTTTGTGTTTTTAGAGTGCTATTTGCAGTTTTACAAACTTTGGAGTAAGTCAAAATCACACTTTCCCGCGCAGATTTTCACAATCAAAAAGTTCATATTCCTATTCAGGACCTCATAGTATGTATGAATCTATCGACAAGAACATAATATTTCGTATTTTCAGAGCGCTATCTGCAGTTATATGAAGTTTAAAATAAGTCAAAATTACCACATTCTTAGCAGTTTCAAAGTATCGCAAATCACATAAATCTATCCAATACAACATAATACGCATTCATCCGTCCTCAAATGTACAAAATTTTGCGTTTCCAGCGAGCTATCAGCGTTTTTTCCTGAGTCTCGTTGAGAAATTTTTGACTCTGTAAATCTGCTCAGAAGCAAGATTTTGCTTTAGACGTGCGTTATATGGCAGAATCTAGCACCAAATACATCATATTCCGTGTTTTTAGAGCGCTCCTTGCTGTTTTACAAACTTTGGAATAAGTCGGAATCACGCTTTTCCGCGCAAATTTTCACAATAAGAAAGTTCATAATCCTATTCAATACCTCTTAATATGAATCTATCAACAAGAACATCATATTCCGTGTTTTCAGAGCGCTATCTGCAGTTATATGAAGTTTGAAATAAGTCAGAATTACCACATCATGAGCAGTTCCAAAGTATCGCAAATCACATAAATCTATCCAATACAACATAATACGCATGAATCCGTCCTCAAATGCACAAAATTTTGCGTTTCCAGCGAGTTATCAGCGTTTTTTCTGAGTCTCGTTGAGAAATTTTTGACTCTGTAAATCAGCTCGGAAGCAGGATTTTGCTCCAAAAGTGCGTAATATGGCAGAATCTAGCACCAAATACATCATATTTTGTGTTTTTAGAGTGCTCTTTGCAGTTTTACAGACTTTGGAATAAGTCGGAATCACGCTTTTCCGCGCAGACATTCACAATCAAAAAGTTCATACTCCTATTAAGGACCTCATAATATGTATGAATCTATCGACAAAATCATCATTTTTCGTGTTTTCAGAGCGCTATCGGCAGTTATATGAAGTTTGGAATAAGTCAAATTTACCACATTCTGAGCAGTTTCAAAGTATCGCAAATCACATAAATCTATCCAATACAATATGATACGCATGAATCCGTCTTTGAATGCACAAATTTTGCGTTTCTAGCGAGTTATCAGCGTTTTTTCTGAGTCTTGTTGAGAAATTTTTGACTATGTAAATCTGCTCAGAAGCAAGATTTTGCTTCAAAATTGCGTTATATGGCAAAATCTAGCACCAAATACAACATATTTTGTGTTTTTAGAGTGCTATCTGCAGTTTTACAAACTTTGGAATAAGTCGAAATCACGCTTTTCCGCGCAGACATTCACAATCAAAAAGTTCATACTCCTATTAAGGACCTCATAATATGTATGAATCTATTGACAAAATCATCATTTTTCGTGTTTTCAGAGCGCTATCGGCAGTTATATGAAGTTTGGAATAAGTCAAATTTACCACATTCTGAGCAGTTCCAAAGTATTGCACATCACATAAATCTATCCAATACAACATAGTACGCATGTATCCGTCCTCAAATGCACAAAATTTTGCGTTTCTAGCGGGTTATCAGCGTTTTTTTTGAGTCTCGTTGAGGAATTTTTGACTCTGTAAATCTGCTCAGAAGCAAGATTTTGCTTCAAAAGTGCGTTATATTGCAGAACCTAGCACCAAATACATCATATTTCGTGTTTTTAGAGTGCTATTCGCAGTTTCACAAACTTTGGAATAAGTCGAAATTACGTTTTTCCGCGCAGATTTTCACAATCAAAAAGTTCATATTCCTATTCAGGACCTAATAGTATGTATGAATCTATCGACAAAAACATCATATTCCGTGTTTTCAGAGCGCTATCTGCAGTTACATGAAGTTTGGATAAGTCAAAATTACCACATTCTGAGCAGCTTCAAAGTATCGTAAATCACATAGATCAATCCAATACAACATAATACGCATGAATCCGTCCTAAAATGCACAAAATTTTGCGTTTCCAGCGAGTTATCAGCGTTTTTTCTGAGTCTCGTTGAGGAATTTTTGACTCCGTTAATCTGCTTAGAAACAAGATTTTGCTTCAGAAGTGCGTTATAGGGCAGAATCTAGCACCAAGTACATCATATTTCGTGTTTTTAGAGTGCTATTTGCAGTTTTACTAACTCTGGACTAAGTCGAAATCACGCTTTTCCGCGCAGATTTACACAATCAAAAAGTCCATATTCCTATTCAGGACTTCATAGTATGTATGAATCAATCGACAAAAACATCATATTTCGTGTTTTCAGAGCGCTATCTGCAGTTATATGAAGTTTGAAATAAGTCAAAATTACCACATTCTGAGCAGTTTCAAAGTATCGTAAATCACATAAATCGATCCAGTACAACATAATACGCGTGAATCCGTCCTCGAATGCACAAAATTTTGCGTTTCCAGCGAGTTATCAGCGTTTTTTCTGAGTCTCGTTGAGAAATTTTTGACTCTGTAAATCTGCTCAGAAGCAAGATTTTGCTCCAAAGGTGCGTTATATGGCAGAATCTAACACTAAATACATCATATTTCGTGTTTTTAGAGTGCTATCTGCAGTTTCACAAACTTTGAACAAAGTCGAAATCACGCTCCTCCGCGCAGATTTTAGCAATCAAAAAGCTCATATTCCTATTCAGGATCTCATAATATATATGAATCTATCGACAAAAACATAATATTTCGTGTTTTCAGAGAGCTATCTGCAGTTATATGAAGTTTGAAATAAGTCAAAATTACCACATTCTGAGCAGTTTCAAAGTATCGCAAATCACATTAATCTATCCAATACAATATAATACGCATGAATTCGTCCTCAAATGTACAGAATTTTGAGTTTCCAGCAAGTTATAAGCGTTTTTTCTGAGTCTCGTTGAGAAATTTCTGACTCTGTAAATCTGCTCAGAAGCAAGATTTTGCTTCAAAAGTGCGTTATATGGCAGAATCTAGCACCAAATACATCATATACTGTGGTTTTAGAGTGCTATTTGCAGTTTGACAAACTTTGGAATAAGTCAAAATCACGCTTTTCCGCGCAGATTTTCACAATCAAAAAGTTCATATTCCTATCCAGGTCCTCGTAATATGTATAAATCTATCGACAAAAACATCATATTTCGTGTTTCCAGAGCGCTATCTGCAGTTATATGAAGATTGAAATAAGTCAAAATTACCACATTCTGAGCAGTTTCAAAGTATCGCAAATCACATAAATCTATCCAATACAACATAATACGCATTCATCCGTCCTCAAATGCACAAAATTTTGCGCTTCCAGCGTGTTATCAGCGTTTTTTCTGAGTCTCGTTGAGAAATTTTTGACTCTGTAAATCTGCTCAGAAGTAAGATTTTGCTTCAAAAGTGCGTTATATGGCAGAATCTAGCACCAAATACATCATATTGCGTGTTTTTAGAGTGCTATTTGCAGTTTCACAAACTCTGGAATAAGTCGAAATCACGCTTTTCCGCGCACATTTTCACAATCAAAAAGTTCATATTCCTATTCAGAACCTCATAATATGTATGAATCTATCGGCAAAAACATCATATTGCGTGTTTCCAGAGCGCTATCTGCAGTTATATGAAGTTTGAATTAAGTCAGAATTACCACATTCTAAGCAGTTTGAAAGTATCGCAAATCACATTAAACTATCCAATACAACATTTTACGCATGAATCCGTCCTCGAATGCACAAAATTTTGCGTTTCAAGCCAGATATCTGCGTTTTTTCTGAGTCTTTTTGAGAAATTTTTGACTCTGTAAATCAGTTCAGAAGCAAGATTTTGCTCCAAAAGTGCGTTATATGGCAGGATCTAGCACCAAATACATCATATTTCGTGTTTATAGAGCGCTCCTTGCAGTTTTACAAACTTTGGAATAAGTCGGAATCACGCTTTTTCGCGCAGATTTTCACAATCAACAAGTTCATAATCCTATTCAGGACCTCATAATATGTATGAATCTATCGACAGAAACATCATTTTTTGTGTTTTCAAAGCGCTATCTGCAGTTATATGAAGTTTGAAATAAGTCAAAATTACCACATTCTGAGCAGTTCCAAAGTATCGCAAATCACATAAATCTATCCAATACAACATAATACGCATGAATCCGTCCTCAAATGCACAAAATTTTGCGTTTCCTGCGGGTTATCAGCGTTTTTTCCGAGTCTCGTTGAGAAATTCTTGACTCTGTAAATCTGCCCAGAAGCAAGATTTTGCTTCAAAAGTGCGTTATATTGCAGAATCTAGCACCAAATACATCATATTTCGTGTTTTTAGAGCGCTATTTGCAGTTTTACAAACTTTGGAGTAAGTCGAAATCACGCTTTTCCGCGCAGATTTTCACAATCAAAAAGTTCATATTCCTATTCAGGACCTCATAGTATGTATGAATCTATCGACAAGAACATAATATTTCGTGTTTTCAGAGCGCTATCTGCAGTTATATGAATTTTTAAAATAAGTCAAAATTACCCCATTCTTAGCAGTTTCAAAGTATCGCAAATCACATAAATCTATCCAATACAACATAGTACGCATGAATCCGTCCTCAAATGTACAAAATTTTGCGTTTCCAGCGAGTTATCAGCGTTTTTTCTGAGTCTCGTTGAGAAATTTTTGACTCTGTAAATCTGCTCAGAAGCAAGATTTTGCTCCAAAGGTGCGTTATATGGCAGAATCTAACACTAAATACATCATATTTCGTGTTTTTAGAGTGCTATCTGCAGTTTCACAAACTTTGAACAAAGTCGAAATCACGCTCCTCCGCGCAGATTTTAGCAATCAAAAAGCTCATATTCCTATTCAGGATCTCATAATATATATGAATCTATCGACAAAAACATAATATTTCGTGTTTTCAGAGAGCTATCTGCAGTTATATGAAGTTTGAAATAAGTCAAAATTACCACATTCTGAGCAGTTTCAAAGTATCGCAAATCACATTAATCTATCCAATACAATATAATACGCATGAATTCGTCCTCAAATGTACAGAATTTTGAGTTTCCAGCAAGTTATAAGCGTTTTTTCTGAGTCTCGTTGAGAAATTTCTGACTCTGTAAATCTGCTCAGAAGCAAGATTTTGCTTCAAAAGTGCGTTATATGGCAGAATCTAGCACCAAATACATCATATACTGTGGTTTTAGAGTGCTATTTGCAGTTTGACAAACTTTGGAATAAGTCAAAATCACGCTTTTCCGCGCAGATTTTCACAATCAAAAAGTTCATATTCCTATCCAGGTCCTCGTAATATGTATAAATCTATCGACAAAAACATCATATTTCGTGTTTCCAGAGCGCTATCTGCAGTTATATGAAGATTGAAATAAGTCAAAATTACCACATTCTGAGCAGTTTCAAAGTATCGCAAATCACATAAATCTATCCAATACAACATAATACGCATTCATCCGTCCTCAAATGCACAAAATTTTGCGCTTCCAGCGTGTTATCAGCGTTTTTTCTGAGTCTCGTTGAGAAATTTTTGACTCTGTAAATCTGCTCAGAAGTAAGATTTTGCTTCAAAAGTGCGTTATATGGCAGAATCTAGCACCAAATACATCATATTGCGTGTTTTTAGAGTGCTATTTGCAGTTTCACAAACTCTGGAATAAGTCGAAATCACGCTTTTCCGCGCACATTTTCACAATCAAAAAGTTCATATTCCTATTCAGAACCTCATAATATGTATGAATCTATCGGCAAAAACATCATATTGCGTGTTTCCAGAGCGCTATCTGCAGTTATATGAAGTTTGAATTAAGTCAGAATTACCACATTCTAAGCAGTTTGAAAGTATCGCAAATCACATTAAACTATCCAATACAACATTTTACGCATGAATCCGTCCTCGAATGCACAAAATTTTGCGTTTCAAGCCAGATATCTGCGTTTTTTCTGAGTCTTTTTGAGAAATTTTTGACTCTGTAAATCAGTTCAGAAGCAAGATTTTGCTCCAAAAGTGCGTTATATGGCAGGATCTAGCACCAAATACATCATATTTCGTGTTTATAGAGCGCTCCTTGCAGTTTTACAAACTTTGGAATAAGTCGGAATCACGCTTTTTCGCGCAGATTTTCACAATCAACAAGTTCATAATCCTATTCAGGACCTCATAATATGTATGAATCTATCGACAGAAACATCATTTTTTGTGTTTTCAAAGCGCTATCTGCAGTTATATGAAGTTTGAAATAAGTCAAAATTACCACATTCTGAGCAGTTCCAAAGTATCGCAAATCACATAAATCTATCCAATACAACATAATACGCATGAATCCGTCCTCAAATGCACAAAATTTTGCGTTTCCTGCGGGTTATCAGCGTTTTTTCCGAGTCTCGTTGAGAAATTCTTGACTCTGTAAATCTGCCCAGAAGCAAGATTTTGCTTCAAAAGTGCGTTATATTGCAGAATCTAGCACCAAATACATCATATTTCGTGTTTTTAGAGCGCTATTTGCAGTTTTACAAACTTTGGAGTAAGTCGAAATCACGCTTTTCCGCGCAGATTTTCACAATCAAAAAGTTCATATTCCTATTCAGGACCTCATAGTATGTATGAATCTATCGACAAGAACATAATATTTCGTGTTTTCAGAGCGCTATCTGCAGTTATATGAATTTTTAAAATAAGTCAAAATTACCACATTCTTAGCAGTTTCAAAGTATCGCAAATCACATAAATCTATCCAATACAACATAGTACGCATGAATCCGTCCTCAAATGTACAAAATTTTGCGTTTCCAGCGAGTTATCAGCGTTTTTTCTGAGTCTCGTTGAGAAATTTTTGACTCCGCAAATCTGCTTAGAAGTGAGATTTTGCTTCAAAAGTGCGTTATATAGCAGAATCTAACACCAAATACATCATATTTCGTGTTTTTAGAGTGCTGTTTGCAGTTTTAAAACTTTGGAATGAGTCGAAATCACGCTTTTACGCGCAGATCCTTACAATCAAAAAGTCTATATTCCTATTCAGGACCTCATAGTATGTATGAATCTATCGACAAAAACATCATATTTTGTGTTTTCAGAGCGCTATCTGCAGTTATATGTAGTTTAAATTAAGTCAAAATTACCACATTCTGAGCAGTTTTAAAGTATCGTAAATCACATAAATCTATCCAATATAACATAATACGCATGAATCCGTCCTCAAATGCACAAAATTTTGCGTTTCCAGCAAGTTTTCAGCGTTTTTTCTGAGTCTCGTTGAGAAATTTTTGACTCTGTAAATCTGCTCAGAAGCAAGATTTTGCTCCAGACGTGCGTTATATGTCAGAATCTAGCACCAAATCCATCATATTCCGTGTTTTTAGAGCGCTCCTTGCTGTTTTACAAACTTTGGAATAAGTCGGAATCACGCTTTTCCGCGCAAATTTTCACAATCAGAAAGTTCATAATCCAATTCAGGACCTCATAATATGTATGAATCTATCAATAGAAACATCATATTCTGTGTTTTCAGGGCACTATCTGCAGTTATATAAAGTTTGAAATAAGTCAGAATTACCACATCATGAGCAGTTTCAAAGTATCGCAAATCACATAAATCTATCCAATACAACATAATACGCATGAATCCGCCCTCAAATGCACAAAATTTTGCGTTTTCAGCGAGTTATCAGCGTTTTCTCTGAGTCTCGTTGAGAAATTTTTGACTCTGTAAATCAGCTCGGAAGCAAGATTTTGCTTCAAAAGTGCGTTATATGGCAAAATCTAGCACCAAATACAACATATTTCGTGTTTTTAGAGTGCTATTTGCAGTTTTACAAACTTTGGAATAAGTTGAAATCACGCTTTTCCGCGCAGATTTTCACGATCAAAAAGTTCATATTCCTATTCAGGACCTCATAATATGTATATATCTATCGACAAAAACATCATATTTCGTGTATTCAGAGCGCTATCTGCAGTTTATGAAGATTGAAATAAGTCAAAATTACCACATTCTGAGCAGTTTCATAGTATCGCAAATCACATGAATCTATCCAATACAACATAATATGCATGAATCCGTCCTCAAATGCACAAAATTTTGTGTTTCCAGCGAGTTATCAGCGTTTTTTCTGAGTCTCGTTGAGAAATTTTTGACTCTGTAAATCTGCTCAGAAGTAAGATTTTGCTTCAAAAGTGCGTTATATGGCAAAATCTAGCACCAAATACAACATATTTCGTGTTTAGGAGTGCTATTTGCAGTTTTACAAACTTTTGAATAAGTCGGAATCACGCTTTTCCGCGCAGATTTTCAAAATCAAAAAGTTCATATTCCTATTCAGGACCTCATAATATGTACGAATCTATCGACAAAAACATCATATTTCGTGTTTTCAGAGCGCTATCTGCAGTTATATGAAGTTTGAAATAAGTCAAAATTACCACATCCCGAGATTTTTCAAAGTATCGCAAATCACATAAATCTATCCAATACAACATAATACGCATGAATCCGTCCTTATATGCACAAAATTTTCTGTTTCCAGCAAGTTATCAGCGTTTTTCATGAGTCCCGTTGCGAAATTTTTGACTCTGTAAATCTGCTCAAAAGCAAGATTTTTCTTCAAATGTGCGTTATATGGCAGAATCTAGCACCAAATACATCATATTCCGTGTTTTCAGAGCGCTCCTTGCTGTTTTACAAACTTTGGAATAAGTCGGAATCACGCTTTTCCGCGCAGATTTTCAAAATCAAAAAGTTCATATTCCTATTCAGGACCTCATAATATGTACGAATCTATCGACAAAAACATCATATTTCGTGTTTTCAGAGCGCTATCTGCAGTTATATGAAGTTTGAAATAAGTCAAAATTACCACATTTCGAGCAGTTTCAAAGTATCGCAAATCACATAAATCTATCCAATACAACATAATACGCATGAATCCGTCCTCAAATGCACAAAATTTTTTGTTTCCAGCAAGTTATCAGCGTTTTTTATGAGTCTCGTTGCGAAATTTTTGACTCTGTAAATCTGCTCAGAAGCAAGATTTTTCTTCAAATGTGCGTTATATGGCAGAATCTAGCACCAAATACATCATATTCCGTGTTTTTAGAGTGCTATTTGCAGTTTTACAAACTTTGAAATAAGTCGAAATCACGGTTTTCCGCGCAGATTTTCACAATCAAAAAGTTCATATTCTAGTCCGTGAGACAGCGCCTAAATTTTTTGTTGATTACCGCTCATTTGAAACTTTGTGAGTGGCTTCATTGTGATGAGTCCGACAACTTTTTCATTTAGCAAAATTCTAGATTTGGGGGCGTTTTCAAGCGAGGGCTAATTAATTGAAAGAATATTGCCGTAATGCTGATCTGTACACTAATCGAAAGATTTTTTGATAATAAAATGAAGGAAAAATATTGCCCGACATGAATATTGAGGCTACCGGTGAGTCCGACTTGTCATAAGTACCAACATACTTATCCTTAGTACCAACATACTTATGACAAGTGCGGTTTGTCGGATTCACCGGTAGCCTCAATATACATGTCGGACAATATTTTTCCTTCATTTTATTATCAAAAAATCTTTCGATTAGTGTAAAGGTCAGTATTACGGTAATATTCTTTTAATTAATTAGCCCTCGCGGGTAAACGCCCCCAAATCTAGAATTTTGCCAAATGAAAAAGTTGTCGGACTCATCACAATAAAGCCACTTACAAAGTTTCAAGTGAGCGGTAAACAACAAAAAATTTATGCGCTGTCTCACGGACTATTCCTATTCAGGACCTCATAATATGTATGAATCTATCGACAAAAACATCATATTCCGTGTATTCAGAGCGCTATCTGCAGTTATATGAAGTTTGAAATAAGTCAAAATTACTACATTCTCAACGGTTTCAAAGTATCGCAAATCACATAAATCTATCCAATACAACATAATACGCATGAATCCGTCCTCAAATGCACAAAATTCTGCGTTTCCAGCGAGTTATCAGCGTTTTTTTCTGAGTCTCGTTGAGAAATTTTTGACTCTGTAAATCTTCTCAGAAGCAAGATTTTGCTTCAAAAGTGCGTTATATGGCAGAATTTAACACCAAATACATCATATTTCGTGTTTTTAGAGTGCTTTTTGCAGTTTTACAAACTTTGGAATAAGTCGAAATCACGCTTCTCAGCTCAAATTTTCGCAATCAAAAAGTTCATATTCCTATTCAGGACCTCATAATATGTATGAATCTATCGACAAAAACATCATATTTCGTGTTTTCAGAGCGCTATCTGCAGTTATATGAAGTTTGAAATAAGTCAAAATTACCACATTCTAAGCAGTTTTAAAGTATTGCAAATCACATAAATCTATCCAATACAACATAATACGCATGAATCCGTCCTCAAATGCACAAAATTTTGCGTTTCCAGTGAGTTATCAGCGTTTTCTCTGAGTCTCGTTGAGAAATTTTTGACTCTGTAAATCTGCTCAGAAGCAAGATTTTGCTCCAGACGTGCGTTATATGGCAGAATCTAGCACCAAATACATCATATTCCGTGTTTTTAGAGCGCTCCTTGCTGTTTTACAAACTTTGGAATAGGTCGGAATCACGCTTTTCCGCGCAAATTCTCACAATCAGAAAGTTCATAATCCTATTCAGGACCTCATAATATGTATGAATCTAACGACAAAAACGTCATATTCCGTGTTTTCAGAGCGCTATCTGCAGTTATATGAAGTTTGAAATAAGTCAGAATTACCACATCATGAGCAGTTTCAAAGTATCGCAAATCACATAAATCTATCCAATACAACATAATACGCATGAATTCGTACTCAAATGCACAAAAATCTGCGTTTCCACTGAGTTTTTTCTGAGTCTCGTTGAGAAATTTTTGACTCTGTAAATCTGCTCAGAGCAAGATTTTGCTTCATAAGTGCGTTATATGGCAGAATCTATCACCAAATACATCATATTTCGTGTTTTCAGAGTGCTATTCGCAGTTTTACAAACTTTGGGATAAGTCGAAATCACGCTTTTCCGCGCAGATTTTCACAATCAAAAAGTTCATATTCTTATTAAGGACCTCATAATATATATGAATCTATCAAAAAAAAACATCATATTTCGTGTTTTCAGAGCGCTATCTTTAGTTATATGAAGTTTGAAATAAGTCAAAATTACCACATTCTGAGCAGTCTCATAGTATCGCAAATTACATAAATCTATCCAATGCAACATAATACGCATGAATCCGCCCTCAAATGCACAAAATTTTGCGTTTCCAGCAAGTTATCGGCGTTTCTTCTGAGTCTCGTTGAGAAATTTTTGCCTCTGTAAATCTGCTCAGAAGTAAGATTTTGCTTCAAAAGTGCTTTATATGGCAGAATCTAGCACCAAACACATCATATTTTGTGTTTTTAGAGTGCTATTCGCAGTTTTACAAACTTTGGAATAAGTCGAAGTCACGCTTGTCCGCGCCGATTTTCACAATCAGAAAGATCATATTCCTTTTCAGGACCTCATAATATGTATGAATCTATCGACAAAAACATCATATTTCGTGTTTCCAGAGCGCTATCTGCAGTTATATGAAGTTTGAAATAAGTCAAAATTACCACATTAAAAGCAGTTTCACAGTATCGCAAACCACATAAATCTATCCAATACAACATAATACGCATGAATCCGTCCTTGAATGCACGAAATTTTGCGTTTTTAGCGAGATATCATCGTTTTTTCGGAGTCTCGTTGAGAAATTTTTGACTCTGTAAATCTGCTCAGAAGCAAGATTTTGCTTCAAAAGTGCGTTCTATGGCAGAATATAGCTACAAATACATCATATTTCGTGTTTTTAGAGTTCTATTTGCAGTTTCACAAACTTTGGAATAAGTCGAAATCACGCTTTTCCGCGCAGATTTTCACAATCAAAAAGTTCATATTCCCATTCAGGACCTCATAATATGTATGAATCTATCAACAGAAACATCATATTTCGTATTTTCAGAGCGCTATCTGCAGTTATATGAAGTTTGAAATAAGTCAAAATTACCACATTCTGAGCAGATTCAAAGTATCGCAAATCTCATAAATCTATCCAATACAACATAATACGCATAAATCCATCCTTAGATGCACAGAATTCTGCGTTTCCAGCGAGTTATCAGCGTTTTTTCTGAGTCTCGTTAAGAAATTTCTGACTCTGTAAATCTGCTAAGAAGCAAGATTTTGCTGAGAAAGTGAGTTATATGGCAGAATCTAGCACCAAATACATCATATTTATTGTTTTCAGAGTGCTATTTGCAGTTCTACAAACTTTTGAATAAGTCGAAATCACGCTTTCCCGCGCAGATGTTCACAATCAAAAAGTGCATATTCCTATTCAGGACCTCATTATATGTATGAATCTATCGACAAAAACATCATATTTCGTGTTTTCAGAGCGCTATCTGCAGTTATATGATGTTTGAAATAAGACAAAATTACCACATTCTGAGCAGTTCCAACGTATCGCAAATCAAATAGATCTATCCAATACAACATAATACGCATGAATCCGTCCTCAAATGCACAAAATTTTGCGTTTCCAGCGAGTTATCAGCGTTTTTTTCTTAGCCATGTTGAGGAATTTTTGACTCTGTAAATCTGCTCAGAAGCAAGATTTTGCTTCAAAAGTGCGTTATATGGCAGAATCTAGCACCAAAAACATCATATTCCGTGTTTTTAGAGTGCTATTCGCAGTTTTACAAACTTTGAAATGTGTCGGAATCACGCTTCTCCGCGCAGATTTTCACAATCAAAAAGTTCATATTCCTATTCAGGACCTCATAATATGCATGAATCTATCAACAAAAACATCATATTTCGTGTTTCCAGAGCGCTATCTGCAATTATATGAAGTTTGAAATAAGTAAAAATTACCACATTCTGAGCAGTTTCAAAGTATCGCAAATCACATAAATCTATCCAATACAACATAATACGCAAGAATCCGTCCTCAAATGCACAAAATTTTGCGTTTCCAGCGAGTTATCAGCGTTTTTTCTGAGTCTCGTTGAGAAATTTTTGATTCTGTAAATCTGCTCAGAAGTAAGATTTTGCTTCAGATGTGCGTTATATGGCAGAATCTAGCACCAAATACATCATATTTCGTGTTCTTGGAGTGCTATTTGCAGTTTTACAAACTTTGGAATAAGTCGAAATCACGCTTTTCCGCGCAGATTTTCACAATCAAAAAAGTTCATATTCCTATTCAAGACCTCATAATATGTATTAATCTATCGACAAAAACATCATATTTCATGTTTTCATAGCGCTATCTGCAGTTATATGAAGTTCGAAATAAGTCAGAATTACCACATTCTGAGCAGATTCAAACTATCGCAAATCACATAAATCTATCCAATACAACATGATACGCATGAATCCGTCCTCAGATGCACAAAATTTTGCGTTTTAAGCGAGTTATCAGCGTTTTTTCTTAGTCTCGTTAAGAAATTTTTGACTCTGTAAATCTGGTCAGAAGCAAGATTTTGCTTCAAAAGTGCGTTATATGGCAGAATCTAGCACCAAATACATCATATATCGTGTTTTTAGAGTGCTATTTGCAGTTCTACAAACTTTGGAATAAGTCGGAATCACGCTTTTCCGCGCAGATTTTCACAATCAAAAAGTTCATATTTACTATTCAAGACCTTATAATATGTATGAATATATCGACAAAAACATCATATCTCATGTTATCATAGCGCTATCTGCAGTTATATGAAGTATGAAATAAGTCAGAATTACCACATTCTGAGCAGTTTCAAAGTATTGCAAATCACATGAATCTATCCAATACAACATAATACGCATGAATCCGTCCGCAAATGCACAAAATTTTGCGTTTACAGCAAATTATCAGCGTTCTTTCTGAGTCTCGTTGAGAGATTTTTGACCCTGTAAATCTGTTCAGGAGCAGAATTTTGCTTCAAAAGTGCGTTATATGGCAGAATCTAGCACCAGATACATCATATTTCGTGTTTTCAGAGTGCTGTTTGCCGTTTTACGAATTTTGGAGTAAGTCGACACGCTTTTCCGCGCAGATTTTCACGATCAAAAAGTTCATATTCCTATTCAAGACCTCATAATATGTATGAATCTATCGACAAAAACATCATATTTTATGTTTTTAAAGCGCTATCTGCAGTTATATGAAGTTTGAAATAAGTAGAAATTACCACATTCTGAGCAGTTTCAAAGTATCGCAAATCACATAAGTCTATCCGATACAACATAACACGCATGAATCCGTCCTTAAATGCACAAAATTTTGCGTTCCCAGCGAGTTATCTGCGTTTTTTCTGAGTCTCGTTGAGAAATTTTTGACTCTGTAAATCTGCTCAGAAGCAAGATTTCGCTTTAAAGGTGCGTCATATGGCAGAATCTAGCACCAAATACATCATATGTCGTGTTCATCAGCGTTTTTTCTGAGTCTCGTTGAGAAATTTTTGATTCTGTAAATCTGCTCAGAAGCAAGATTTTGCTTCAGATGTGCGTTATATGGCAGAATCTAGCACCAAATACATCATATTTTGTGTTCTTAGAGTGCTATTTGCAGTTTAACAAACTTTGGAATAAGTCGAAATCACGCTTTTCCGCGCAGATTTTCACAATCAAAAAGTTCATATTCCTATTCAAGACCTCATAATATGTATGAATCTTTCGACAAAAACATCATATTCCATGTTTTCATAGCGCTATCTGCAGTTATATGAAGTTCGAAATAAGTCAGGATTACCACATTCTGAGCAGTTTCAAACTATCGCAAATGACAAAAATCTATCCAATACAACATAATACGCATGAATCCGTCCGCAAATGCACAAAATTTTGCGTTTCCAGCGAGTTTTTAGCGTTTTTGCTGAGTCTCGTTGAGAAATTTTTGACTCTGTAAATCTTCTCAGAAGCAAGATTTTGCTTCAGATGTGCGTTATATGGCAGAATCTAGCACCAAATACATCATATTTCGTGTTTTTAGAATTCTATTCGCAGTTTCACAAACCTTGGGATAAGTCGAAATCACGCTTTTCCGCGCAGATTTTCACAATCAAAAAGTTCATATTTTCTATTCAAGACCTCATAATATGTATGAATCTATCGACAAAAACATCATATTTCGTGTTTTCCGAGCGCTATCTGCAGTTATATAAAGTTTGAAATAAGTCAAAATTACCACATTCTGAGCAGTTTCAAAGTATCGCAAATCACATAAATCCATCCAATACAACATAATACGCATGAATCCGTCCTCAAATGCACAAAATTATGCGTTTTTTCTGAGTCTCGTTGAGAAATTTTTGACTCTGTAAATCTGCTCAGAAGCAAGATTTCGCTTCAAAGGTGCGTCATATGGCAGAATCTAGCATCAAATACATCATATGTCGTGTTTTTAGAGTGCTATTTGCAGTTTTACAAACTTTTGGATAAGTCGAAATTACGCTTTCCCGCGCAGATGTTCACAATCAAAAAGTTCATATTCCTATTCAGGACCTCATTATATGTATGAATCTATCGACAAAAACATCATATTTCGTGTTTTCAGAGCGCTATCTGCAGTTATATGAAGTTTGAAATAAGTCAAAATTACCACATTCTGAGCAGTTCCAAAGTATCGCAAATCACATAAATCTATCCAATACAACATAATACGCATGAATCCGTCCTCAAATGCACAAAATTTTGTGTTTCCAGCGAGTTATCAGCGTTCTCTCCGAGTCTTGTTGAGAAATTTTCGACTCTGTAAATCAGCTCGGAAGCTAGATTTTGCTTTAAAAGTGCGTAATATGGCAGAATCTAGCACCAAATACATCATATTTTGTATTTTTAGAGTGCTATTTGCAGTTTTACGAACTTTGGAATAAGTCGAAATCACGCTTTTCCGCGCAAATTTTCACAATCAAAAAGTTCATATTCCTATTCAGATCTTCATAATATGTATGAATCTATCAACAAAAACATCATATTCCGTGTTTTCACAGCGCTATCTGCAGTTATATGAAGTTTGAAATAAGTAAAAATTACCACATTCTGAGCAGTTTCAAAGTATCGCAAATCACATAAATCTATCCAATACAACATAACACGCAAGAATCCGTCCTTAAATGCACAAAATTTTGCATTTCCCGCGAGTTATCAGCGTTTCTTCTGAGTCTCGTTGAGAAATTTTTGACTCTGTAAATCTGCTCAGAAGCAAGATTTCGCTTCAAAGGTGCGTCATATGGCAGAATCTAGCACCAAATACATCATATGTCTTATTCATCAGCGTTTTTTTTCAGTCTCGTTGAGAAATTTTTGACTCTGATTAACCTACTCAGAAGCAAGATTTTGCTTGAAAAGTGCGTTATATGGCAGAATCTAGCACCAAATACATCATATTTCGCGTTTTTAGAGTGCTATTTGCAGTTCTACAAACTCTGGAATAAGTCGAAATCACGCTTCTCCGCGCAGATTTTCACAATCAAAAAGTTCATATTCCGATTCGGGACCTCATGATATGTATGAATCTATCGACAAAAACATCATATTTTGTGTTTTCAAAGCGCTATCTGCAGTATATGAAGTTGGAGATAAGTCAAAATTACCACATTATGAGCAGTTCCAAAGTATCGCAAATCACATTAATCTATCCAATACAACATAATACGCATGAATCCGTCCTTAAATGCACAAAATTTCGCGTTTCCAGCGAGTTATCAGCGTTTTTTTTGAGTCTCGTTGAGAAATTTATGATTCTGTAAATTTGCTCAGAAGCAGGATTTTGCTTCAAAAGTGCGTTATATGGCAGAGTCTAGCACCAAATACATCATATTTTGTGTTTTTAGAGTGCTATTCGCAGTTTTACAAACTTTGGAATAAGTTGAAATCACGCTTTTCCGCGCAGATTTTCACAATCAAAAAGTTTATATTCCTATTCAGGACCTCATAATATGTATGAATCTATCGACAAAAACATCATATTCCGTGTTTTCAGAGCGCTATCTGCAGTTATATGAAGTTTGAAATAAGTCAAAATTACCACATTCTGAGCAGTTTCAAAGTATCGCAGATCACATAAATCTATCCAATGCAACATAATACGCATGAGTCTGTCTCCAAATGCACAAAATATTGCGTTTCCAGCAAGTTATCAGCGTTCTTTCTGAGTCTCGTTGAGAGATTTTTGACTCTGTAAATCTGTTCAGGAGCAGAATTTTGCTCCAAAAGTGCGTTATATGGCAGAATCTAGCACCAGATACATCATATTCCGTGTTTTCAGAGTGCTGTTTGCAGTTTTACAAACTTTGGAATAAGTCGACACGCTTTTCCGCGCAGATTTTCACAATCAAAAAGTTCATATTCCTATTCAAGACCTTATAATATGTATGAATCTATCGACAAAATATTATATTTCATGTTATCATAGCGCTATCTGCAGTTATATGAAGTTTGAAATAAGTCAGAATTGCCACATTCTGAGCAGTTTCAAAGTATCGCAAATCACATAAATCTATCCAATACAACATAATACGCATGAATCCGTCCTGGAATGCACAAAATTTCGCGTTTCCAGCGAGATATCAGCGTTTTTTCTGAGTCTCGTTGAGAGATTTTTGACTCTGTAAATCAGCTCAGAAGCAAGATTCTGCTTCAAAAGTGCGTTATATGGCAGAATCTAGCACCAAATACATACATACAAATAAATTTCGTGATTTTAGAGTGCTATTAGCAGTTTTACAAACTTTGGAATGAGTCGAAATCACGCTTTTCCGCGCAGATTTTCACAATCAAAAAGTTCATATTTCTATCCAAGACCTTATAATATGTATGAATCTATCAACAAAAACATCATATTTCATGTTATCATAGCGCTATCTGCAGTTATATGAAGTTTGGATAAGTCAGGAAAACCACATTCTGAGCAGTTTCAAACTATCGCAAATCACATAAATCTATCCAATACAACATAATACGCATGAATCCGTCCGCAAATGCACAAAATTTTGCGTTTCCAGCGAGTTTTCAGCGTTTTTGCTGAGTCTCGTTGAGAAATTTTTGACTCTGTAAATCTTCTTAGAAGCAAGATTTTGCTTCAGATGTGCGTTATATGGCAGAATCTAGCACCAAATACATCATATTTCGTGTTTTTAGAATTCTATTCGCAGTTTCACAAACCTTGGGATAAGTCGAAATCACGCTTTTCCGCGCAGATTTTCACAATCAAAAAGTTCATATTTTCTATTCAAGACCTCATAATATGTATGAATCTATCGACAAAAACATCATATTTCGTGTTTTCCGAGCGCTATCTGCAGTTATATGAAGTTTGAAATAAGTCAAAATTACCACATTCTGAGCAGTTTCAAAGTATCGCAAATCATATAAATCCATCCAATACAACATAATACGCATGAATCCGTCCTCAAATGCACAAAATTATGCGTTTTTTCTGAGTCTCGTTGAGAAATTTTTGACTCTGTAAATCTGCTCAGAAGCAAGATTTCGCTTCAAAGGTGCGTCATATGGCAGAATCTAGCATCAAATACATCATATGTCGTGTTTTTAGAGTGCAATTTGCAGTTTAACAAACTTTTGAATAAGTCGAAATTACGCTTTCCCGCGCAGATGTTCACAATCAAAAAGTTCATATTCCTATTCAGGACCTCATTATATGTATGAATCTATCGACAAAAACATCATATTTCGTGTTTTCAGAGCGCTATCTGCAGTTATATGAAGTTTGAAATAAGTCAAAATTACCACATTCTGAGCAGTTCCAAAGTATCGCAAATCACATAAATCTATCCAATACAACATAATACGCATGAATCCGTCCTCAAATGCACAAAATTTTGTGTTTCCAGCGAGTTATCAGCGTTCTCTCCGAGTCTCGTTGAGAAATTTTCGACTCTGTAAATCAGCTCGGAAGCTAGATTTTGCTTTAAAAGTGCGTAATATGGCAGAATCTAGCACCAAATACATCATATTTTGTATTTTTAGAGTGCTATTTGCAGTTTTACGAACTTTGGAATAAGTCGAAATCACGCTTTTCCGCGCGGATTTTCACAATCAAAAAGTTCATATTCCTATTCAGGTCTTCATAATATGTATGAATCTATCAACAAAAACATCATATTTTGTGTTTTCACAGCGCTATCTGCAGTTATATGAAGTTTGAAATAAGTAAAAATTACCACATTCTGAGCAGTTTCAAAGTATCGCAAATCACATAAATCCATCCAATACAACATAACACGCAAGAATCCGTCCTTAAATGCACAAAATTTTGCATTTCCCGCGAGTTATCAGCGTTTCTTCTGAGTCTCGTTGAGAAATTTTTGACTCTGTAAATCTGCTCAGAAGCAAGATTTCGCTTCAAAGGTGCGTCATATGGCAGAATCTAGCACCAAATACATCATATGTCTTATTCATCAGCGTTTTTTCTGAGTCTCGTTGAGAAATTTTTTACTCTGATTAACCTACTCAGAAGCAAGATTTTGCTTTAAAAGTGCGTTATATGGCAGAATCTAGCACCAAATACATCATATTTTGCGTTGTTAGAGTGCTATTTGCAGTTCTACAAACTCTGGAATAAGTCGAAATCACGCTTCTCCGCGCAGATTTTCACAATCAAAAAGTTCATATTCCGATTCGGGACCTCATAATATGTATGAATCTATCGACAAAAACATCATATTTTGTGTTTTCAAAGCGCTATCTGCAGTATATGAAGTTGGAAATAAGTCAAAATTACCACATTATGAGCAGTTCCAAAGTATCGCAAATCACATTAATCTATCCAATACAACATAATACGCATGAATCCGTCCTTAAATGCACAAAATTTCGCGTTTCCAGCGAGTTATCAGCGTTTTTTTTGAGTCTCGTTGAGAAATTTATGATTCTGTAAATTTGCTCAGAAGCAGGATTTTGCTTCAAAAGTGCGTTATATGGCAGAGTCTAGCACCAAATACATCATATTTTGTGTTTTTAGAGTGCTATTCGCAGTTTTACAAACTTTGGAATAAGTTGAAATCACGCTTTTCCGCGCAGATTTTCACAATCAAAAAGTTTATATTCCTATTCAGGACCTCATAATATGTATGAATCTATCGACAAAAACATCATATTCCGTGTTTTCAGAGCGCTATCTGCAGTTATATGAAGTTTGAAATAAGTCAAAATTACCACATTCTGAGCAGTTTCAAAGTATCGCAGATCACATAAATCTATCCAATGCAACATAATACGCATGAGTCTGTCTCCAAATGCACAAAATTTTGCGTTTCCAGCAAGTTATCAGCGTTCTTTCTGAGTCTCGTTGAGAGATTTTTGACTCTGTAAATCTGTTCAGGAGCAGAATTTTGCTCCAAAAGTGCGTTATATGGCAGAATCTAGCACCAGATACATCATATTTCGTGTGTTCAGAGTGCTGTTTGCAGTTTTACAAACTTTGGAATAAGTCAACACGCTTTTCCGCGCAGATTTTCACAATCAAAAAGTTCATATTCCTATTCAAGACCTTATAATATGTATGAATCTATCGACAAAATATCATATTTCATGTTATCATAGCGCTATCTGCAGTTATATGAAGTTTGAAATAAGTCAGAATTACCACATTCTGAGCAGTTTCAAAGTATCGCAAATCACATAAATCTATCCAATACAACATAATACGCATGAATCCGTCCTGGAATGCACAAAATTTTGCGTTTCCAGCGAGTTATCAGCGTTTTTTCTGAGTCTCGTTGAGAGATTTTTGACTCTGTAAATCAGCTCAGAATCAAGATTTTGCTTCAAAAGTGCGTTATATGGCAGAATCTAGCACCAAATACATACATACAAATAAATTTCGTGATTTTAGAGTGCTATTAGCAGTTTTACAAACTTTGGAATGAGTCGAAATCACGCTTTTCCAGGCAGATTTTTACAATCAAAAAGTTCATATTTCTATCCAAGACCTTATAATATGTATGAATCTATCAACAAAAACATCATATTTTATGTTATCATAGCGCTATCTGCAGTTATATGAAGTTTGAATAAGTCAGAATTACCACATTCTGAGCGGTTTCAAAGTATCGCAAATCACATAAATCTATCCAATACAACATAATACGCACGAATCCGTCTTCAAATGTACAAAATTTTGCGTTTCCAGCGAGCAATCCGCGTTTTTCCTGAGTTTCGTCGAGAAATTTTCGACTCTGTTAATCTGCTCAGAAGCAAGATTTTGCTTCAGATGTGCGTTATATGGCAGAATCTAGCACCAAATACATCATATTTCGTGTTCTTGGAGTGCTATTTGCAGTTTTACAAACTTTGGAATAAGTCGAAATCACGCTTTTCCGCGCAGATTTTCACAATCAAAAAGTTCATATTCCTATTCAAGACCTCATAATATGTATTAATCTATCGACAAAAACATCATATTTCATGTTTTCATAGCGCTATCTGCAGTTATATGAAGTTCGAAATAAGTCAGAATTACCACATTCTGAGCAGATTCAAACTATCGCAAATCACATAAATCTATCCAATACAACATAATACGCATGAATCCGTCCTCAGATGCACAAAATTTTGCGTTTTAAGCGAGTTATCAGCGTTTTTTCTTAGTCTCGTTAAGAAATTTTTGACTCTGTAAATCTGGTCAGAAGCAAGATTTTGCTTCAAAAGTGCGTTATATGGCAGAATCTAGCACCAAATACATCATATATCGTGTTTTTAGAGTGCTATTTGCAGTTCTACAAACTTTGGAATAAGTCGGAATCACGCTTTTCCGCGCAGATTTTCACAATCAAAAAGTTCATATCCCTATTCAAGACCTTATGATATGTATGAATATATCGACAAAAACATCATATCTCATGTTATCATAGCGCTATCTGCAGTTATATGAAGTATGAAATAAGTCAGAATTATCACATTCTGAGCAGTTTCAATGTATCGCAAACCACATGAATCTATCCAATACAACATAATACGCATGAATCCGTCCGCAAATGCACAAAATTTTGCGTTTCCAGCAAGTTATCAGCGTTCTTTCTGAGTCTCGTTGAGAGATTTTTGACTCTGTAAATCTGTTCAGGAGCAGAATTTTGCTTCAAAAGTGCGTTATATGGCAGAATCTAGCACCAGATACATCATATTTCGTGTTTTCAGAGTGCTGTTTGCCGTTTTACAAATTTTGGAGTAAGTCGACACGCTTTTCCGCGCAGATTTTCACGATCAAAAAGTTCATATTCCTATTCAAGACCTCATAATATGTATGAATCTATCGACAAAAACATCATATTCCGTGTTTTCAGAGCGCTATCTGCAGTTATATGAAGTTTGAAATAAGTCAAAATTACCACATTCTGAGCAGTTTCAAAGTATCGCAAATCACATTAATCTATCCAATACAACATAATACGCATGAATCCGTCCTCGAATGCACAAAATTTTGCGTTTCCAAAGAGTTATCAGCGTTAGTTCTGAGTCTCGTTGAGAAATTTTTTGACTCTGAAAATCTGCTCAGAAACAAGATTTTGCTTCAAAAGTGCGTTATATGGCAGAATCTAGCACCAAAAACATCATATTTTGTGTTTTTAGAGTGCTATTTGCAGTTTTACAAACTTTGGGATAAGTCGAAATCACGCTTTTCCGCGCAGATTTTCACAATTAAAAAGTTCATATTCCTATTCAAGACCTCATAATATGTATGAATCTTTCGACAAAAACATCATATTTTGTGTTTCCAGAGCGCTATCTGCAGTTATATGAAGTTTGTAATAAGTCAAAATTACCACATTCTGAGCAGTTTCAAAGTATCGCAAATCACATAAATCTATCCAATACAAAATAATACGCATGAATCCGTCCCTAAATGCACAAAATTTTGCGTTTCCAGCGAGTTTTCAGCGTTTTTTTTGAGTCTCGTTGAGAAATTTTTGACTCTGTAAATCTGCTCAGAAGCAAGATTTTGCTTCAAAAGTGAATTATATATGGCAGAATCTAGCACCAAATACATCATATTCCGTGTTTATAGAGTGCTATTTGCAGTTTTACAAACTTTGGAATAAGTCGAAATCACCCTTTTCCGCGCAGATTTTTTACAATCAAAAAGTTCATATTCCTATTCAGGACCTCATAATATGTATGAATCTATCGACAAAAACATCATATTTTCGTGTTTTCAGAGCGCTATCTGCAGTTATATGAAGTTTGAAATAAGTCAAAATTACCACATCCTGAGCAGTTTCAAAGTATCGCAAATCACATGAATCTCTCCAATAAAACATAATACGCATGAATCCGTCTTCAAATGCACAAAATTTTGCGTTTCCAGCGAGTTATCAGCGTTTTTTCTGAGTCTCGTTGAGAAATCTTTGACTCTGTAAATCTGTTCAGGAGCAGAATTTTGCTTCAAAAGTGCGTTATATGGCAGAATCTAGCACCAAAAACATCATATTTTGTGTTTTTAGAGTGCTATTTGCAGTTTTACAAACTTTGGGATAAGTCGAAATCACGCTTTTCCGCGCAGATTTTCACAATTAAAAAGTTCATATTCCTATTCAAGACCTCATAATATGTATGAATCTTTCGACAAAAACATCATATTTTGTGTTTCCAGAGCGCTATCTGCAGTTATATGAAGTTTGTAATAAGTCAAAATTACCACATTCTGAGCAGTTTCAAAGTATCGCAAATCACATAAATCTATCCAATACAAAATAATACGCATGGATCCGTCCCTAAATGCACAAAATTTTGCGTTTCCAGCGAGTTTTCAGCGATTTTTTTGAGTCTCGTTGAGAAATTTTTGACTCTGTAAATCTGCTCAGAAGCAAGATTTTGCTTCAAAAGTGAATTATATATGGCAGAATCTAGCACCAAATACATCATATTCCGTGTTTATAGAGTGCTATTTGCAGTTTTACAAACTTTGGAATAAGTCGAAATCACCCTTTTCCGCGCAGATTTTTACAATCAAAAAGCTCATATTCCTATTCAGGACCTCATAATATGTATGAATCTATCGACAAAAACATCATATTTCGTGTTTTCAGAGCGCTATCTGCAGTTATATGAAGTTTGAAATAAGTCAAAATTACCACATCCTGAGCAGTTTCAAAGTATCGCAAATCACATGAATCTCTCCAATAAAACATAATACGCATGAATCCGTCTTCAAATGCACAAAATTTTGCGTTTCCAGCGAGTTATCAGCGTTTTTTCTGAGTCTCGTTGAGAAATCTTTGACTCTGTAAATCTGCTCAGAAGCAAGATTTTGCTTTAAAAGTGCGTTATATGGCAGAATCTAGCACCAAATACATCATATTCCGTGTTTTTGAGATCTATTTGCAGTTTTACAAACTTTGGAATAAGTCAAAATCACGCTTTTCCGCGCAGATTTCCACAATTAAAAAGGTCATATTCCTATTCAGGACCTTATAATATGTATGAATCTTCCGACAAAAACATCATATTTCGTGTTTTCAGAGCGCTATCTGCAGTTATATGAAGTTTGAAATAAGTCAAAATTATCACATTCTGAGCAGATTCAGAGTATCGCAAATCACATAAATCTATCCAATACAACATAATACGCATGAATCCGTCCTCAAATGCACGAAATTCTGCGTTTCCAGCGGGTTATCAGCGTTTTTTCTGAGCCTCGTTGAGAAATTTTTGACTCTGTAAATCTGCTTAGAAGCAAGATTTTGCTTCAAAAGTGCGTTATATGGTAGAATCTAGCACCAAATACATCATACTTCGTGATTTAGAGTGCTATTCGCAGTTTTACAAACTTTGGGATAAGTCGAAATCACGCTTTCCCGCGCAGA
The DNA here is from genome assembly GCA_963989225.1 of Dromius quadrimaculatus. Taxonomy (NCBI): domain Eukaryota; kingdom Metazoa; phylum Arthropoda; class Insecta; order Coleoptera; family Carabidae; genus Dromius; species Dromius quadrimaculatus. The sequence continues at coordinate 25,647,813 of OZ022335.1, forward strand.
TTTTCACGATCAAAAAGTTCATATTTCCATTCAGGACATTCATAATATGTATGAATCTATCGACAAAAACATCATATTCCGTGTTTTCAGAGCGCTATCTGCAGTTATATGAAGTATGAAATGAGTCAAAATTACCACATTCTGAGCAGTTTCAAAGTATCGCAAATCACATAAATCTATTCAATACAACATAATACGCATGACTCCGTCCTCAAATGCACAAAATTTTGCGTTTCCAGCAAGTTATCAGCGTTTTTTCTGAGTCTCGTTGAGAAATTCTTGACTCTGTAAATCTGCTCAGAAGCAGGAGTTTGCTTCAGAGGTGCGTTATATGGCAGAATCTAGCACCAGATACATCATATTTCGTGTTTTCAGAGTGCTATCTGCAGTTTTACAAACTTTAGAATAGGTCGAGATCACGCTTTTCCGCGCAGACAGATTTTCACAATCAAAAAGTTCATATTTCTCTTCAAAACCTCATAATATGTATGAATCTAACGACAAAAACATCATATTTCGTGTTTTCAGAGCGCTATCTGCAGTTATATGAAGTTTGAAATAAGTCAGAATTACCACATTCTGAGCAGTTTCAAAGTATCGCAAATCACATAAATCTATCCAATACAACATAATGCGCATGAATCCGTCCTCGAATGCACAAAATTTTGCGTTTCCAGCGAGTTATCAGCGTTTTTTCTGAGTCTCGTTGAGAAATTTTTGACTCTGTAAATCTGCTCAGAAGCAGGATTTTGCTCCAAAAGTGCGTTATATGGCAGAATCTAGCACCAAATACATCATATCTCGTGTTCTTAGAGTGCTATTTGCAGTTCTACAAACTTTGGAATGAGTCGAAATCACGCTTTTCCGCACAGATTTTCACAATCAAAAAGTTCATATTCCTATTCAGGACCTCAAAACATGTATGAATCTATCGACAAAAACATCATATTTCGTGTTTTCAGAGCGATATCTGCAGTTATATGAAGTTTGAAATAACTCAAAATTACCACATACTGAGCAGTTTGAACGTATAGCAAATCACATAAGTCTATCCAATACAACATAATACGCATGAATCCGTCCTCAAATGCACAGAATTTTGCTTTTCCAGCGAGTTATCAGCGTTATTTCTGAGTCTGGTTGAGGAATTTTTTGACTCTGTAAATCTGCTCAGAAGCCAGATTTTGCTCCAAAAGGGCGTTATATGGCAGAATCTAGCACCAAATACATCGTATTTCGTGTTTTTTAGAGTGCTATTTGCAGTTTTACAAACTTTGGAATGAGTCGAAATCACGCTTTTCCGCGCAGATTTTCACAAACAAAGAGTTCATATTCCCATTCCGGACCTCATAATATGTATGAATCTATCGACAGAAACATCATATATCGTGTTTTCAGAGCGCTATCTGCAGTTATATGAAGTTCGAAATAAGTCAAAATTACCACATTCTGAGCAGTTTTCAAAGTATCGCAAATCGCATAAATCTTTCTAACACAACATAATACGCATGAATCCGTCCTTAAATGCACAAAATTCTGGGTTTCCAGCGGGTTATCAGCGTTTCTTCTTAGTCTCGATGAGAAAATTTTAGACTCTGTAAATCTGCTCAGAAGCAAGATTTTGCTTCAAAAGTGCGTTATAAGGCAGAATCTAGCAACAAATACACCATATTTCGTGTTTTTAGAGTGCTATCTGTAGTTTTACAAACTTTGGGATGTGTCGAAATCACGCTTTCCCGCGCCGATTTTCACGAACAAAAAGCTCATATTCCTATTCTTGACCTCATAATATGTATGAATCTATCGACAAAAACATAATATTTTGTGTTTGCAGAGCGCTATCTGCAGTTATATGGAGTTTGAAATAGGTCAAAATTACCACATTCTGAGCAGTTTCAAGGTATCGCAAATCTCATAAATCTATGCAATACAACATGATACGTATGAATCCGTCCTCAAATGCACAAAATTTTGCGTTCCCAGCGAGTTATCAGCGTTTTTCCTGAGTCTCGTTGAGAAATTTTTGACTCCGTAAATCTGCTTAGAAGCAGCATTTTGCTTCAAAAGTGCGTTATATGGCAGAATCCAGCACCAAATACATCATATTTCGTGTTTCTAGAGTGCTATTTGCAGTTCCACAAACTTTGGGATAAGTCGAAATCACGCTTTTCCGCGCAGATTTTCACAATCAAAGAGTTCATGTTCCTAATCAGGACCTCATAATATGTATGAATCTATCGACAAAAACATCATATTTTGTGTTTTCAGAGCGCTATCTGCAGTTATATGAAGTTTGAAATAAGTCAAAATTACCACATTCTGAGCAGTTTCAAGGTATCGCAAATCTCATAAATCTATGCAATACAACATGATACGTATGAATCCGTCCTCAAATGCACAAAATTTTGCGTTCCCAGCGAGTTATCAGCGTTTTTTCCTGAGTCTCGTTGAGAAATTTTCGACTCTGTAAATCTGCTCACAAGCAGGATTTTGCTCCAAGAGTGCGTTATATGGCAGAATCTAGCACAAAATACATCATATTTCGTGTTTTTAGAGTGCTATTTGCAGTTCTACAAACTTTGGAGAAAGTCGAAATCACGCTTTTCCGCGCAGATTTTGAAAATCAAAAAGTTTATATCCCTGTTCAGGACCTCATAATATGTATGAATCTATCGACAGAAACATCATATTCCGTGTTTTCAGAGCGCTATCTGCAGTTATATGAAGTTTGAAATGAGTCAAAATTACCACATTCTGAGCAGTTTCAAAGTGTCGCAAATCACATAAATATATCTAATACAACATAATACGCATGAATCCGTCCTCAAATGCACAAAATTTTGCGTTTTCAGCGAGTTATCAGCGTTTTTTCTGAGCCTCGTTGAGAAATTTTTGACTCTGTAAATCTGCTCAGAAGCAAGATTTCGCTTCAAAAGTGCGTTATAAGGCAGAATCTAGCACCAAATATATCATATTTCGTGTTTTAAGAGTGCTATTTGCAGTTTTACAAACTTTGGAATGAGTCGAAATTACGCTTTTCCGCGCAAATTTTTACAATCAATAAGTTCATATTCCTATTCAGGACCTCATAACATTTATGAATCTATCGACAAAAACATCATATTTCGTGTTTTCAGAGCGCTATCTGCAGTTATATGAAGTTTTGGAATAAGTCAAAATTACCACATTCTGAGCAGTTTCAATGTATCGCAAATCACACAAATCTACCCAATACAACATAATACGCATGAATCCGTCCTCAAATGCACAAAATTTTGCGTTTCCAGCGAGTTATTAGCGTTTTTTTCTGGGTCTCGTTGAGAAATTTTTGACTCTGTAAATCTGCTCAGAAGCCAGAGTTTGCTTCAAAAGTGCGTTATATGGCAAAATCTAGCACCAAATACATGATTTTCCGTGTTTTCAGAGTGCTATTCGCAGTTTTACAAACTTTGGAGTAGTTCGAAATCACGCTTTTCCGCGCAGATTTTCACAATCAAAAAGTTTATATTTCTATTCAGGACCTCATAGAATGTATGAATCTATCGACAAAAACATCATATTTCGTGTTTCCAGAGCGCTATCTGCAGTTATATGAAGTTTAAAATAAGTAAAAATTACCACATCTTAAGCAGTTTCAAAGTATCGCAAATCACATAAATCTTTCCAATACAGCATAATACGCATGAATCCGTCCTCATATGCACAAAATTTTGCGTTTAAGCGAGTTATCAGCGTTTTTTCTGAGCCTCGTTGGGAAATTCTTGACTCTGTAAATTTGCTCAGAAGCAAGATTTTGCTTCAAAAGTGCGTTATATGGCAGAATCTAGCACCAGATACATCATATTTTGTGTTTTTAGAGTGCTATTTGCAGTTTTACAGACTTTGAAATAAGTCGGAATCACGCTTTTCCGCGCAGATTTCCACAATCAATAAGTTCATATTCCTATTCAGGACCTCATAATATGCATGAATCTATCGACAAAAACTTCATATTTCGTGTCTCCAGAGCGCTATCTGGAGTTAAATGAAGTTTGAAATAAGTCAAAATTACCACATTCTGAGCAGTTTCAAAGTATCGCAAATCACACAAATCTATCCAATACAATATAATACGCATGAATCCGTCCTCAAATGCACAAAATTTTGCGTTTCCAGCGAGTTATCAGCGTTTTTCCTGAGTCTCGTTGAGAAATTTTTGACTCCGTAAATCTGCTTAGAAGCAGCATTTTGCTTCAAAAGTGCGTTATATGGCAGAATCCAGCACCAAATACATCATATTTCGTGTTTCTAGAGTGCTATTTGCAGTTCCACAAACTTTGGGATAAGTCGAAATCACGCTTTTCCGCGCAGATTTTCACAATCAAAGAGTTCATGTTCCTAATCAGGACCTCATAATATGTATGAATCTATCGACAAAAACATCATATTTTGTGTTTTCAGAGCGCTATCTGCAGTTATATGAAGTTTGAAATAAGTCAAAATTACCACATTCTGAGCAGTTTCAAAGTATCGCAAAATCACATAAATCTATCCAATACAGCATAATACGCATGAATCCGTTCTCAAATGCACAAAATTCTGCGTTTCCAGCGAGGTATCAGCGTTTTTTTCTGAGTCTCGTTGAGAAATTTTCGACTCTGCAAATCTGCTCAGAAGCTAGATTTTGCTTCAAAAGTGCGTTATATGGCAGAATCTAGCACCAAATACATCATATTTTGTATTTTTGGAGTGCTATTTGCAGTTTCACAAACTTTGGAATAAATCGAAATCACGCTCTCCCGCGCAGATTTTCACAATCAATATGTTCATATTCCTATTCAGGACCTCATAATATGTATGAATCTATCGACAAAAACATCATATTCCGTGTTTTCAGAGCGCTATCTGCAGTTATATGAAGTTTGAAATAAGTCAGAATTACCACAATCTGAGCAGTTTCAAAGTATCGCAAATCACATAGATCTATCCAATACAACATAATACGCATGAATCCGTCCTCAAATGCACAAAATTTTTTGTTTCCAGCGAGTTATCAGCGTTTTTTCTGAATCTCCTTAAGATATTTTTGACTCTGTAAATCTGCTCAGAAGCAAGATTTTGCTTCAAAAGTGCGTTATATGTCAGAATCTAGCACCAAATACATCATATGTCGTGTTTTTAGAGTGCTGTTTGCAGTCTTACAAACTTTGGAATAAATCGAAATCACGCTTTTTTCGCGCAGATTCTCACAATCAAAAAGTTCATATTCCTATTCAGGACCTCATTATATGTATGAGTCTATCGACAAAAACATCATATTTAGTGTTTTCAGAGCGCTATCTGCAGTTATATGAAGTTTGAAATAAGTCAAAATTACCACATTCTGAGCCGTTTCAATGTATAGCAAATCACATGAATCTATCCAATACAACATAATACGCATGAATCCGTCCTCAAATGCACAAAATTTTGCGTTTTCCAGCGAGTTATCAGCGTTCCTTCTGAGTCTCGTTGAGGAATTTTTGACTTTGTAAATCTGCTCAGAAGCAAGATTTTGCTTCAAAACAGCGTTATATGTCAGAATCTAGCAGCAAATACATCATATTTCATGTTTTTAGAGTGCTATTTGCAGTTTTACAAACTCTGGAATAAATCGAAATCACGCTTTTCCGCGCAGATTCTTACAATCAAAAAGTTCATATTCCTATTCAGGACCTCATTATATGTATGAATCTATCGACAAAAACATCATATTTCGTGTTTCCAGTCAATCGCATAAATATATCCAATACAACATAATACGCATAAATCCGTCCTCAAATGCACAAAATTTTGCGTTTCCAGTGAGTTATCAGCGTTTCTTTTGAGTCTCGTTGAGAAATTTTTGACTCTGTTAATCTGCTCAGAAGCAAGATTTTGCTTGAAAAGTGCGTTATATGGCAAAAATCTAGCACCAAATACATCATATGTCGTGTTTTTAGAGTGCTATTTGCAGTTTTACAAACTTTGGAATGAGTCAAAATCACGTTTTTCCGCGCAGATTTTTACAATCAAAAAGTTCATATTCCTATTCAGGACCTCATAATATGTATGAATCTATCGACAAAAACATCATATTTCGCGTTTTCAGAGCGCTATCTGCAGTTATATGAAGTTTGAAATAAGTCAGAATCACCACATCCTGAGCAATTTCAAAGTATCGCAAATCACATAAATCTATCCAATACAACATAATACGCATGAATCCGTCCTCAAATGCACAAAATTTTGCGTTTCCAGCGAGTTATCAGCGTTTTTTTCTGAGTCTCGTAGAGAAATTTTTGACTTTGTAAATCTGCTCAGAAGCCACATTTTGCTTCAAAAGTGCGTTATATGGCAGAATCTAACACCAAATACATAATCTTTCGTGTTTTTAGAGTGCTATTCGCAGTTTCACAAACTTTGGAATAAGTCGGCATCACGCTTTCCCGCGCAGATTTTCACAATCAAAAAGTTCATATTTCTTTCCAGGCCCTCATAATATGTATGAATCTATCGACAAAAACATCATATTATGTGTTTTCGGAGCGCTATCTGCAATTATATGAAGTTTGAAATAAGTCAAAATTACCACATTCTGAGCAGTTTTAAAGTATCGCAAATCACATAAATCTATTCAATACAACATAATACGCATGAATCCGTCCTCAAATGCACAAAATTTTGCGTTTCCAGCGAGTTATCAGCGTTTCTTCTGAGTCTCGTTGGGGAATTTTTGACTCTGTAAATCTGCTCAGAAGCAAGATTTTGCTTCGAAAGTGCGTTATATGGCAGAATCTAGCACCAAATGCATCATATTTCGTGTTTTTGGAGTGCTATTTGCAGTTTTACAAACTTTGGAGTATGTCGAAATCACGCTTTTCCGTGCAGATTTTCACAATCAAAAAGTTCATATTAGTATTCAAGACCTCATAATATGTATCAATCTATCGACAAAAACATCATATTTTGTGTTTCCATAGCGCTATCTGCAGTTATATGAAGTTTGGGATAAGTCAGAATTACCACATTCTGAGCAGTTTCAAAGTATCGCAAATTACATAGATCTATCCAATACAACATAATACGCATGAATTCGTACTCAAATGCACAAAATTCCTCGTTTCCAGCGAGTTATCAGCGTTTTTTTCCGAGCCTCGTTGAGAAATTTTTGACTCTGTAAATCTGCTCAGAAGCAAGATTTTGCTTCAGAAAAGCGTTATATAGGAGAATCTAGCACCGAATACATCATATGTCGCGTTTTGACAGTGCTATTTGCAGTTTTACAAACTAAGGGGATAAGTCGAAATCACGCTTTTCCGCGCAGATTTTCACAATCCAAAAGTTCATATTCCTATTCAGGACCTCATAATATGTATGAATCTATCGACAAAAACATCATATTTCGTGTTTTCAGAGCGCTATCTGCAGTTATATGAAGTTTGAAATAAGTCAAAATTACCACATTCTGAGCGGTTTCAAAGTATCGCGAATCACATAAATCTATCCAATACAACATAATACGCATGGATCCGTCCTCAAATGCACAACATTTTGCGTCTCCAGCGAGTTATCAGCGTTTTTTCCGAGTCTCGTTGAGAAATTTTCGACTCTGTAAATCTGCTCAGAAGCAAGATTTTGCTTCGAAAGTGCGTTATATGGCAGAATTTAGCACCAAATTCATCATATTTCGTGTTTTTAGAGTGCTATTTGCAGTTTTATAAACTTTGGAATAAGTCGGAATCACGCTTTCCCGCGCAGATTTTCACAACCAAAAAGTCCATATACCTATTCAGGACCTCATAATATGTATGAGTCTATCGACAAAAACATCATATTTCGTGTTTTCATAGCGCTATCTGCAGTTATATGAAGTTTGAAATTAGTCGGAATCACCACATTCTGAGCAGTTTCAAGGTATCGCAAATCACATAAATCTATCCAATACAACATTATACGCATGAACCCGTCCTCAAATGCACAAAATTTTGCGTTTTCCAGCGAGTTATTAGCGTTCTTTCTGAGTCTCGTTGAGAAATTTTTGACTCTGTAAATCTGCTCAGAAGCAAGATTTTGCTTCGAAAGTGCGTTATATGGCAGAATTTAGCACCAAATCCATCATATTTCGTGGTTTTTAGAGTGCTATTTGCAGTTTTACAAACTTTGGAATAAGTCGAAATCACGCTTTTCCGCGCGGATTTTCACAATCAAAAAGTTCATATTCCTATTCAGGACTTTATAATATGTATGAATCTATCGACAAAAACATCATATTATGTGTTTTCAGAGCGCTATCTGCAGTTATATGAAGTTTGAAATAAGTCAAAATTACCACATTCTGAGCAGCTTCAAAGTATCGCAAATCACATAAATCTATCCAATACAACATAATACGCATGAATCCGTCCTCGAGTGCACAGAATTTTGCGTTTCCAGCGAGTTATCAGCGTTTTTTTTGAGTCTCGTTGACAGACAACAATTTGTTTCAGTAACAAATAGTGATAAAAAGAATAACAAGAAAATCGTAAATTCTGAATTAGCAATGATAAATATCGGGGTACCACAAGGCACAGTTCTTGCTCCAGTACTCTTCACTCTGTATATCAACGATTTAGAAAAAGCTCTAACAGTGGATTGTATACCGATTATGTACGCAGATGATACAACTCTAGTAATTTCTTCACCAGATACAAATACGTTAATAGAAAAATGTAATCAAAATGCACAGTATTTAATATCCTGGTGCAATGAAAATAATTTGTTTCTAAATGATAGTAAAACAAATATAGTACGTTTCAATATGAACTCCCAAAAGAATAAAGATCTAACTATTGAATTTGGAAGCAAAAACAAAAATAATAACGAGTCTGCAAAAATACTAGGCATGACAATCACTCACAACTTAAACTGGAAACCTCTTGGCGACGAGCTCATTATAATTCTCAACAAACTATGCTACCAAGTGAGATATCTGAAGCAATTTTTAAATAATAATCAACTCTTAATTTTTTATTACGCCTGCATAGAATCTCGTGTGAGATATAATATCTGCTTCTGGGGCTCATCAAGTGTTTCTGGCATCATTTTTGTTGCACAGAAGAGGATTATAAGATGTTTAGCGGACTTGCCTTTATAACGCTTCCTGTAGAGAAATTTTCAAAAAAAAAGAAAATTTTCACTATAACTAATCTATACATATACGAACTATGCCTCTTAATTTTTAAAAACCAGGCATCTTTTACCTTAACTAATAGTGTACACGAACACAACACTCGCCAAAAAAATAATTTTTTCATACCTACATCTAAATTAAATATTGTTAAGAACTCTCCCGAGAGAATTGGTTTGGAAATTTTCAATAAATTACCAAATCATATACGACAGCACAAAAACATAAAACAGTTCAAAAAGGATCTAAAATTTTTTCTACAACTGCATAGTTTTTACAATCTTTCTGAATATTTTAATATGTAAGTAATTATATTTACTCTTAAACACATTTTGACTTTTTTCATATGCATGTAAATGTATCTAAGAAAATAAATATTTATTATTATTATTATTATTATTATTATTATTGAATTTTCGACTCTGTAAATCTGCTCAGAAGCAAGATTTTGCTTCAAAAGTGCGTTATATGGCAGAATCTAGCACCAAATACATCATATTTCGTGTTTTTGGAGTGCTATTAGCAGTTTTACAACTTTGGAATAAGTCGAATTCACGCTTTTCCGCGCAGATTTTCTCAAACAAAAAGTTCATATTCCTATTCAGGACCTCATAATATGTATAAATCTATCGACAAAAACATCATATTATGTGTTTTCAGAGCGCTATCTGCAGTTATATTAAGTTTGAAATAAGTCAAAATTACCACATTCTGAGCAGTTTCAAAGTATCGCAAATCACATAGATCTATCCAATACAACATATTACGCATGAATCCGTCCTCAAATGCACAGAATTTTTCGTTTCCAGCGAGTTATCAGCGTTTTTTTCTGAGTCTCGTTGAGAAAATTTTCGACTCTGTAAATCCGCTCAGAAGCAAGATTCTGCTTCAAAAGTGCGTTATATGGCAGAATCTAGCACCAAATACATCATATTTCGTGTTTTTAGAGTGCCAATAGCAGTTTTTACAAACTCTGGGATAAGTCGAAATCACGCTCTCCCGCGCAGATTTTTACAATCAAAAAGTTCATATTCCTATTTAGGACCTCATAATATGTATGAATCTATCGACAAAAATATCATATTTCGTGTTTTCAGAGCGCTATCTACAGTTATATGAAGTTTTAAAAAAGTCGAAACTACCACATTCTGAGCAGTTTCAAAGTATCGCAGATCACATAAATCTATCCAATACAACATAATACGCATGAATCCGTCCTCAAATGCACAAAATTTTGCGTTTCAAGCGAGTTATCAGCGTTCTTTCTGAGTCTCGTTGAGAAATTTTTGACTCTGTAAATCTGCTCAGAAGCAAGATTTAGCTTTGAAAGTGCGTTATATGGCAGAATTTAGCACCAAATCCATCATATTTCGTAATTTTAGAGTGCTATTTGCAGTTTCACAAACTTTGGAATAAGTCGAAATCACGCTTTTCCGCGCAGATTTTCACAATCAAAAAGTTCATATTCCTATTCAGGTCCTCATAATATGTATGAATCTATCGACATAAACATCACATTTCGTGTTTTTAAGAACGCTATCTGCAGTTATATGAAGTTTGAAATAAGTCAGAATTACCACATTCTGAGCATTTTCAAAGAATCGCAAATCACATAAATCTATCCAATACAACATAATACGCATGAATCCGTCCTCAAATGCACAAAATTTTGCGTTTCCAGCAAGTTATCAGCATTTTTTCTGAGTCTCGTTGAGAAATTTTTGACTCTGTAAACTGCTCAGAAGCAAGATTATGCTTCAAAATAGCGTTATATGGCAGAATCTAGCACCAAATACATAATATTTCGTGTTTATGGAGTGCTATTTGCAGTTTTACAAACTTTGGAATATGTCGAAATAACGCTTTTCCGTGCAGATTTTCACAATCAAAAAGTTCATATTCGTATTCAGGACCTCATAATAAGTATGAATCTATCGACAAAAACATCAAATTCCGTGTTTCCATAGCGCTATCTGCAGTTATATGAAGTTTGGAATAAGTCAGAATTATCACATTCTGAGCAGTTTCAAAGTATCGCAAATCACATAGATCTATCCAGTACAACATGATACGCATGAATCCGTCCTCGAATGCACAAAATTTTTCATTTCCAGCGAGTTATCAGCGTTTTTTCCGAGTCTCGTTAAGAAATTTTTGACTCTGTAAATCTGCTCAGAAGCAAGATTTCGCTTCAAAGGTGCGTAATATGGCAGAATCTAGCACCACATACATCATATTCCGTGTTTTTTAGAGTGCTATTTGCAGTTTTACAAACTTTTGAATAAGTCAAAATCACGCTTTCCCGCGCAGATGTTCACAATCAAAAAGTTCATATTCCTATTCAGGACCTCATTATATGTAAGAATCTATCGACAAAAATATTATATTTCGTGTTTTCAGAGTGCTATCTGCAGTTATATGAAGTTTGAAATAAGTCAAAATTACCACATTCTGAGCGGTTTCAAAGTATCGCAAATCAACATAAATCTATCCAATACAACAAAATACGCATGAATACGTCCTCGAAAGCACAACATTTTGCGTTTCCAGCGAGTTATCAGCGTTTTTTCTGAGTCTCGTTGAGAAATTTTCGACTCATTAAATCTGCTCAGAAGCAAGATTCTGCTTCAAAAGTGCGTTATATGGCAGAATCTAGCACCAATACATCATATTTCGTGTTTTTAGAGTGCCATTAGCAGTTTTACAAACTCTGGGATAAGTCGAAATCACGCTCTCCCGCGCAGATTTTTTACAATCAAAAAGTTCATATTCCTATTTAGGACCTCATAATATGTATGCATCTATCGACAGAAACATCATATTTCATGTTTTCAGAGCGCTATCTACAGTTATATGAAGTTTTAAATAAGTCGAAACTACCACATCCTGAGCAGTTTCAATGTATCGCAGATCACATAAATCTATCCAATACAACATAATACGCATGAATCCGTCCTCAAATGCACAAAATTTTGCGTTTCCAGCGAGTTATCAGCGTTTTCTCTGAGTCTCGTTGAGAAAATTTTGACTCTGTAAAACTGCTCAGAAGCAAGATTTAGCTTTGAAAGTGCGTTATATGGCAGAATTTAGCACCAAATCCATCATATTTCGTAATTTTAGAGTGCTATTTGCAGTTTTACAAACTTTGGAATAAGTCGAAATCACGCTTTTCCGCGCAGATTTTTACAATCAAAAAGTTCATATTCCTATTCAGGTCCTCATGATATGTATGAATCTATCGACATAAACATCACATTTCGTGTTTTAAGAACGCTATCTGCAGTTATATGAAGTTTGAAATAAGTCAGAATTACCACATTCTGAGCATTTTCAAAGAATCGCAAATCACATAAATCTATCCAATACAACTTAATACGCATGAATCCGTCCTCAAATGCACAAAATTTTGCGTTTCCAGCGAGTTATCAGCGTTTTTTCTGACTCTCGTTGAGAAATTTTTGACTCTGTTAATCTGCTCAAAGGCAAGATTTTGCTTTAAAAGTGCGTTATATTGCAGAATTTAGCACCAAATACATCACATGTCGTGTTTTTAGAGTGCTATTTGCAGTTTTACAAATTTTGGAATAAGTCGAAATCACGCTTTTCCGCCCAGATTTTCACAATCAAAAAGTTCATATTCCTATTCAGGTCCTCATAATATGTATGAATATATCGACAAAAACATCATATTTCGTGTTTTATGAACGTTATCTGCAGTTATATGAAGTTTGGAATAAGTAAAAATTACCACATTCTGAGCTGTTTCAAAGTATCGCAAATCACATAAATCTATCCAATACAACATAATACGCATGAATCCGTCCTCAAATGCACAAAATTTTGCTTTTCCAGCGAGTTATCAGCGTTTTTCCTGAGTCTCGTTGAGAAAATTTTGACTCTGTAAATCTGCTCAGAAGCAAGATTTAGCTTTGAAAGTGCGTTATATGGCAGAATTTAGCACCAAATCCATCATATTTCGTAATTTTAGAGTGCTATTTGCAGTTTTACAAACTTTGGAATAAGTCGAAATAACGCTTTTCCGCGCAGATTTTCTCAAACAAAAAGTTCATATTCCTATTCAAGACCTCATAATATGTATGAATCTATCGACAAGAACATCATATTTCATGTTTTCATAGCGCTATCTGCAGATATATGAAGTTTGAAATATGTCAGAATTACCACATTCTGAGCAGTTTCAAAGTATCGCAAATCACAAAAATCTGTCTAATACAACATAATACGCATGGATCCGTCCTCAAAGGCACAAAATTTAGCGTTTCCAGCGAGTTATCAGCGTTTTTTCCTAGTCTCGTAGAGAAATTTTTGACTCTGTAAATCTGCTCAGAAGCAAGATTTTGCTTCAAAAGTGCGCTATATGGCAGAATCTAACACCAAATACACCATATTTCGTGTTTTTGGAGTGCTATTTGCAGTTTCACATACTTTGGATTAAGTCGAAATCACGCTTTTCCGCGCAGATTTTCACAATCAAAAAGTTCATATTCCTATTCAGGATCTCATAATATGTATGAATCTATCGACAAAAACATCATATTTGATGTTTTCATAGCGCTATCTTCAGTTATATGGAGTTTGAAATAAGTCAGAATTACTACATTCTGAGCAGTTTCAAAGTATCGCAAATCACAATAATCCATCTATCACAACTTAACACGCATGAATCAGTCCTCAAATGCACAAAATTTTGCGTTTCCAGCGAGTTTTCAGCGTTTTTTCTGAGTCTCTGTAAATCTGCTCAGAAGCAAGATTTTGCTTCAAAAGTGCGTTATATGGCAAAATCTAGCACCAAATACATCATATTTCGTGTTTTTAGAGTGCTTTTTGCAGCCTTACAAACTCTGGAATAAGTCGAAATCACGCTTTTCCGCGCAGATTTTCACGATCGAAAAGTTCATATTTCTATTCAAGACCTCATAATATGTATGAATCTATCGACAAAAACATCATATATTATGTTTCCATAACGCTATCTGCAGTTATATGAAGTTTGAAATAAGTCAGAAGTACCACATTCTGAGCAGTTTCAAAGTATCGCAAATCACATAAATCTAGCCAATACAACATAATACGCATGAATCTGTCCTCCAGCGAGTTATCAGCGTTTTTTCTGAGTCTTGTTGAAAAATTTTTGACTCTGTAAATCTGCTCAGAAGCAAGGTTTTGCTTCAAAAGTGCGTTATATGGCAGAATCTAGCACCAAATACAACATATTTTGTGTTTTTAGAGTGCCACCTGCAGTTTGACAAACTCTGGGATAAGTCGAAATCACGCTTTTCCGCGCAGACTTCCACAATCAGAAAGTTCATATTCCTATTCTGGACGTCATAATATGTATGAATCTATCGACAAAATCATCATATTCCGTGTTTTCAGAGCGCTATCTGCAGTTATATGAAGTTTGGAATAAGTCAAAATTACCACATTCTGAGCAGTTTTAAAGTATCGCAAATCACATAAATCTATCCAATACAACATAATACGCATAAAACCGTTCTCAAATGCACAAAATTTTGCGTTTCCAGCGAGCTATCAGCCTTTTTTCTGAGTCTCGTTGAGAAATTTTTGACTCTGTAAATCTGCTCAGAAGCAAGTGCGTTATATGGCAGAATCTAGCACCAAGTACATCAAATTTCGTGTTTTTAGAGTGCAATTTGTAGTTTTACAAACTTTGGAGTAGGTCGAAATCACGCATTTCCGCGAAGATTTTCACAATCAAAAAGTTCATATTCCTATTCAGGACCCCACAATATGTATGAATCTATAGACAAAAACATCATATTTTGTGTTTTCAGAGCGCTATGTGCAGTTATATGGAGTTTGAAATAAGTCAAAATTACCACATTCTGAGCAGTTTCAAAGTATCGCAAATCACATAAATCTATCCAATACAACATAATACGCATGAAACCGTTCTCAAATGCACAAAATTTTGCGTTTCCAGCGAGTTATCAGCGTTTTTTCTAGGTCTCGTTGGGGAATTTTCGACTCTGTAAATCTGCTTAGAAGCAAGATTCTGCTTCAAAAGTGCGTTATATGGCAGAATCTAGCACCAAATACATCATATTTCGTGTTTTTGGAGTGCTATTAGCAGTTTTACAAACTTTGGAATAAGTCGAGTTCACGCTTTTCCGCGCAGATTTTCACAATCAAAAAGTTCATAGTCCTATTCAGGACTCCATAATATGTATGAATCTATCGACAAAAACATCATATTTCGTGTTTTCATAGCGCTATCTGCAGTTATATGAAGT
Organism: Dromius quadrimaculatus; assembly: GCA_963989225.1. NCBI lineage: Eukaryota > Metazoa > Arthropoda > Insecta > Coleoptera > Carabidae > Dromius > Dromius quadrimaculatus. Next base: position 25,663,254 of record OZ022335.1, read on the forward strand.
TTGAAATAAGTCAAAATTACCACATTCTGAGCAGTTTCAAAGTATCGCAAATCATATAAATCTATCCAATACAACATAATACGCATAAATCCGTCCTCAAATGCACAAAATTTTTCGTTTCCAGCGAGTTATCAGCGTTTTCTCCGAGTCTCGTTAAGAAATTTTTGACTCTGTAAATCTGCTCAGAAGCAAGATTTTGCTTCAAAAGTGCGTTATATGGCAAAATCTAGCACCAAGTACATCATATTTCGTGTTTTTAGAGTGCCATTTGCAGTTTAACAAACGTTGGAATAAGTCAAAATCACGCTTTTCCGCGCAGATTTTCTCAGACAAAAAGTTCATATTCCTATTCAGGACCTCATAATATGAATGAATCTATCGACAAAAACATCATATTATGTGTTTTCAAAGCGCTATCTGCAGTTATATGAAGTTTGAAATAAGTCAAAATTACCACATTCTGAGCAGTTTCGAAGTATCGCAAATCACATAAATCTATCCAATACAACATAATACGCATGAATCTGTCCTCAAACGCACAAAATTTTGCGTTTCCAGTGAGTTATCTGCGTTTTTTCTGAGTCTCGTTGAGAAATTTTTGACTCTGTAAATCTGCTCAGAAGCAAGATTTTGCTTCAAAATTGCGTTATATGGCAGAATCTAGCACCAAATACATTATATTTCGTGTTTTTGGAGTGCTATTTGCAGTCTTACAAACTTTGGAATATGTCGAATTAACGCTTTTCCGTGCAGATTTTCACAATCAAAAAGTTTATATTCGTATTCAGGACCTTATAATATGTATGAATCTATCGACAGAATCATCAAATTTAGTGTTTCCTTAGCGCTATCTGCAGTCATATGAAGTTTGGAATTTGTCAGAATTACCACATTCTGAGCAGTTTCAAAGTATCGCAAATCACATAGATCTATCCAATACAACATATTACGCATGAATCCGTCCTCAAATGCACAAAATTTTTTGTGTCCAGCGAGTTATCAGCGTTTTCTCCGAGTCTCGTTGGGAAATTTTTGACTCTGTTAATCTGCTCAGAAGCAAGATTTCGCTTCAAAGGTGCGTCATATGGCAGAATCTAGCACCAAATACATCATATTTCGTGTTTTTAGAGTGCTATTTGCAGTTTTATAACTTTTAAATAAGTCGAAATCACGCTTTCCCGCGCAGATGTTCACAATCAAAAAGTTCATATATCCTATTCAGGACCCCATTATATGTATGAATCTATCGACAAAAACATCATATTTCGTGTTTTCAGAGCGCTATCTGCAGTTATATGAAGTTTGAAATAAGTCAAAATTACCACATTCTGAGCAGTTTCGAAGTATCGCAAATCACATAAATCTATCCAATACAACATAATACGCATGAATCCATCCTAGAATGCACAAAATTTTGCGTTTCCAGCGAGTTATCAGCGTTTTTTTCTGAGTCTGGTTGAGAAATTTTTGACTCTGTAAATCTGCTCAGAAGCAAGATTTTGCTTTAAAATTGCGTTATATGGCAGAATCTAGCACCAAATACATCATATTTCGTGTTTTTGGAGTGCTATTTGCAGTTTTACAAACTTTGGAATATGTCGAAATAACGCTTTTCCGTGCAGATTTTCACAATAAAAAAATTCATATTCGTATTCAGGACCTCATAATAAGTATGAATCTATCGACAAAAACATCAAATTTCGTGTTTCCATAGCGCTATCTGCAGTTATATGAAGTTTGGAATAATTCAGAATTACCACATTCTGAGCAGTTTCAAAGTATCGCAAATCACAAAGATCTATCCAGTACAACATAATACGCATAAATCCGTCCTCAAATGCACAAAATTTTTCGTTTCCAGCGAGTTATCAGCGTTTTTTCCGAGTCTCGTTAAGAAATTTTTGACTCTGTAAATCTGCTCAGAAGCAAGATTTCGCTTCAAAGGTGCGTCATATGGCAGAATCTATCACCAAATACATCATATTCCGTGTTTTTAGAGTGCTATTTGCAGTTTTACAAACTTTTGAATAAGTCAAAATCACGCTTTCCCGCGCAGATGTTCACAATCAGAAAATTCATATTCCTATTCAGGACCTCATTATATGTATGAATCTATCGACAAAAATAATATATTTCGTGTTTTCAGAGCGCTATCTGCAGTTATATGAAGTTTGAAATAAGTTAAAATTACCACATTCTGAGCGGTTTCAAAGTATCGCAAATCACATAAATCTATCCAATACAACAAAATACGCATAAATACGTCCTCGAAAGCACAACATTATGCGTTTCCAGCGAGTTATCAGCGTTTTTTCTGAGTCTCGTTGAGAAATTTTAGACTCTGTAAATCTGCTCAGAAGCAAGATTCTGCTTCAAAAGTGCGTTATATGGCAGAATCTAGCACCAAATACATCATATTTCGTGTTTTTAGAGTGCCATTAGCAGTTTTACAAACTCTGGGATAAGTGGAAATCACGCTCTCCCACGCAGATTTTTACAATCAAAAAGTTCATATTCCTATTTAGGACCTCATAATATGTATGAATCTATCGACAAAAACATCATATTTCGTGTTTTCAGAGCGCTATCTACAGTTATATGAAGTTTTAAATGAGTCGAAACTACCACATTCTGAGCAGTTTCAAAGTATCGCAGATCACATAAATCTATCCAATACAACATAATACGCATGAAACCGTTCTCAAATGCACAAAATTTTGCGTTTCCAGCGAGTTATCAGCGTTCTTTCTAGGTCTTGTTGAGGAATTTTTGACTCTGGAAATCTGCTCAGAAGCAAGATTTTGCTTCAAAAATGCGATATATGGCAGAATCTAGCACCAAATACATCAAATTTAGTGTTTTAAGAGTGCTATTTGCAGTTTCACAAACTTTGGAATAAGTCGAAATCACGCTTTTCCGCGCAGATCTTCACAATCAAAATGTTCTTATTCCTATTCAAAACCTCATAATATGTATGAATCTATCGACAAAAACATCATTATTCATGTTTTCATAGCGCTATTTGCAGTTATATGAAGTTTGAAATAAGTCAGAATTACCACATTCTGAGCAGTTTCAAAGTATCGCAAATCACAAAAATCTATCCAATACAACATAATACGCATGAATCCGTCCTCAAATGCACAAAATTTTGCGTTTCCAGCGAGTTATCAGCGTTTTTTCTGAGTCTTGTAGAGGAATTTTTGACTCTGTAATCCTGATCAGAAGCAAGATTTTGCTTCAAAAGTGCGTTATATGACAGAATCTAACACCAAATACATCATATTTCGTGTTTTTGGAGTGCCATTTGCAGTTCTACAAACTTTGGAATAAGTCGTAATCACGCTTTTCCGCGCAAAATTTCACAATCAAAAAGTTCATATTCCTATCCAGGAACACATAATATGTATGAATCTATTGACAAAAACATCATATTTCGTGTTTTTATAGCGCTATCTGCAGTTATATAAGGTTTGAAATAAGTCACATTCTGAGCAGTGTCAAAGTATCGCAAATCACATAAATCTATCCAATACAACATAGTACGCATGAATCCGTCCTCAAATACACGAAATTTTGCGTTTCCAGCGAGTTATCGGCGTTTTCTCTGAGTCTCGTTGAGAAATTTTTGACTCTGCTAATCTGCTCAGGAGCAAGATTCTGCTTGAAAAGTGCGTTATATGGCAGAATCTAGCACCAAATACTCCATATGACGTATTTTTAGAGTGCTATTTGCAGTTTAACAAACTTTGGAATAAGTCGAAATCACGCTTTTCCGCGCAGATTTTCACAATCAAAAAGTTCATATTCCTAATCAGGACCTCATAATATGTATGAATCTATCGACAAAAACATCATATTTCGTGTTTTCAGAGCGCTATCTACAGTTATATGGAGTTTGAAATAAGTTAAAATTACCACATTCTGAGAAATTTCAAAGTATCGCAAATCACATAAATCTATCCAATACAACATAATACGCATTAATCCATCCTCAAATGCACAAAGTTTTGCGTTTCCTGCGAGTCATCAGCGTTTTTTCTGAGTCTCGTTGAGAAATTTTTGACTCGGTAAATCTGCTCAGAAGCACGATTTTGCTTCAAAAGTGCGTTATATGGCAGAATCTAGCTCCAAATGAATCATACTTCGTGTTTTTGGAGTGCTATTTGCAGTTTTACAAACTTTGGAATAAGTCAAAAACACGCTTTTCCGCGCAGATTTTCACAATCAAAAAGTTCATATTCCTATCCAGGACCACATAATATGTATGAATCTATCAACAAAAACATCATATTTTGTGTTTCATAGCGCTATCTGCAGTAATATGAAGTTTGAAATAAGTCAGAATTACCACATTCTGAGCAGTTTCAAAGTATCGCAAATCACATAAATCTATCCAATATAACATAATACGCATGAATCCGTCTTTAAATGCACAAAATTTTGCGTTTTCAGTGAGTTATCAGCGTTTTTTCTGAGTCTCGTTGAGAAATTTTTGACTCTGTAAGTCTGCTAAGAAGCAAGATTTTGCTTGAAAAGTGCGTTATATGGCAGAATCTAGCACCAAATACTTCATATGACGTATTCTTAGAGTGCTATTTGCAGTTTAACAAACTTTGGAATAAGTCGAAATCACGCTTTTCCGCGCAGATTTTCACAATCAAAAAGTTCATATTCCTAATCAGGACCTCATAATATGTATGAATCTATCGACAAAAACATCATATTTCGTGTTTTCAGAGCGCTATCTGCAGTTATATGAAGTTTGTAAATAAGTCAAAATTATCACATTCTGAGCAGTTTCAAAGTATCGCAAATCACATAAATCTATCCAATACAACATAATACGCATGAATCCGTCCTCAAATGCACAAAATTTTGCGTTACCAGCGAGTAATCAGCGTTTTTTCTGAGTCTCATTGAGAAATTTTTGACTCTGTAAATCTGCTCAGATTAAAGATTTTGCTTCAAAAGTGTGTTATATGGCAGAATCTAGCACCAAATACATAATCTTTTGTGTTTTTAGAGTGCTATTTGCTGTTTAACAAACTTTGGAATAAGTCGAAATCACGCTTTCCCGCGCAGATTTTCACAATCAAAAAGTTCATATTCCTATTCAGGACCCCATAATATGTATGAATCTATCGGCAAATACATCATACTTTGTGTTTTCAAAGCGCTATCTGCAGTTATATGAAGTTTGAAATAAGTCAAAATTACCACATTCTGAGCAGTTTCAAAGTATCGCAAATCACATAAATCTATCCAATACAACATAAAACGCATTGAACCGTCCTCAGATGCACAAAATTTTGTGTTTCCAGCGAGTTATCAGCGTTTTTTCTGAGTCTCGTTGTGAAATTTTTGACTCGGTAAATCTGCTCAGAAGCACGATTTTGCTTCAAAAGTGCGTTATATGGCAGAATCTTGCACCAAATACATACTACTTCATGTTTTTGGAGTGCCATTTGCAGTTTTACAAACTTTGAATGAGTCGAAATCACGCTTTTACGCGCAGATTTTCACAATCAAAACGTTCATATTCCTATTCAGGATCTCATAATATGTATGAATCTATCGACAAAAATATCATATTTCGTGTTTTCAGAGCGCGATCTGCAGTTATATGAAGTTTGGAATAAGTCAAAATTACCACATTCTGAGCAGTTCGAAAGTATCGCAAATCACATAAATCTATCCAATACAACATAATACGCATGAATCCGTCCTCAAATGCACAAAGTTTTTCGTTTCCAGCGAGTTATCAGCGTTTCCTCTGAGACTCGTTGAGAAATTTCTGACTCTGTAAATCTGCTCAGAAGCAAGATTTTGCTTCAAAAGTGCGTTATATGGCAGAATCTAGCACCAAATACATCATATTTCGTATTTTTAGAGTGCTATTTGCAGTCTTACAAACTTTTGAATAAGTCGAAATCACGCTTTTCCGCGCAGATTTTCACAATCAAAAAGTTCATATACCTATTGAGGACCTCATAATATGTATGAATCTATCGACAAAAACATCATATTTCGTGTTTTCAGAGCGCTATCTGCAGTTATATGAAGTTTGAAATAGATCAAAATTACCACATTCTGAGCAGTTTCAAAGTATCGCAAATCAAATAAATCTATCCAATACATCATAATACGCATGGAACTGTCCTCAGATGCACAAAATTTTGCGTTTCCAGCGAGTTATCAGCGTTTTTTCTGAGTCTCGTTGTGAAGTTTTTGACTCTGTTAATTTGCTCAGAAGCAAGATTTTGCTTTAAAAGTGCGTTATTTGGCGGAATCCAGTACCAAAAACATCATATTTCGTGTTTAAAGAGTGCTATTTGCAGTTTTAAAAACTTTGGAATAAGTCGAAATCACGCTTTTCCGCGCAGATTTTCACAATCACAAAGTTCATATTCCTATTCAGGACCTCATAATATGTATGAATCTATCGACAAAAACATCATATTTCGTGTTTTCAGAGCGCTATCTGCAGTTATATGAAGTTTGAAATAAATCAAAATTACCACATCCTGAGCAGTTTCAAAGTATCGCAAATCACATAAATCCATCCAATACAACATAATACGCATGAATCCGTCCCCAGATGCGCAAAATTTAGCGTTTCCAGCGAGTTTTCAGCGTTTTTACTGAGTCTCGTTGAGAAATTTTTGACTGTGTAAATCTGCTCAGAAGCAAGATTTTGCTTCTTAAAGGCGTTATATGGCAGAATCTAGCACCAAATACATCATATTTCGTGTTTTCAGAGTGCTATTTGCAGTTTTACATTCTTTGGAATGAGTCGCAATCACGCTTTTCCGCGCAGATTTTCACAATCAAAAAATTCATATTCCTATTCAGGACCTCATAATATGTATGCATCTATCGACAGAAACATCATATTTCGTGTTTCCAGAGCGCTATCTGCAGTTATATGAAGTTTGAAATAAGTCAAAATTACAACATTCTGAGCAGTCTCAAAGTATCCCAAATCACATAAATCTATCCAATACAGCATAATACGCATGAATCCGTCCTCAAATGCACAAAATTTTGCGTTTCCAGCGAGTTATCAGCGTTTCTTCTGAGTCTCGTTGAGAAATTTTTTACTCTGTAAATATGCTCAGAAGCAAGATTTTGCTCCAAAAGTGCGTTATATGACAGAATCTAGCACCAAATACATCATATTCCGCGTTTTTGGAGTGCTATTTGCAATTTTACAAACTTTGGAATGAGTCGAAATCACGCTTTTCCGCGCAGATTTTCACAATGAAAAAGCTCATATTCCTATTCAGGACCTCATAATATGTATGAATCTATCGACAAAAACATCATATTACGTGATTTCAGAGCGCTATCTGCAGTTATATGAAGTTTGAGATAAGTCAAAATTACCACATTCTGAGCAGTTTCAAAGTATCGCAAATCACATAAATCTATCCAATACAACATAATACGCATGAAACCGTTCTCAAATGCACAAAATTTGCGTTTCCAGCGAGTTATCAGCGTTTTTTCTAGGTCTCGTTGGGGAATTTTTGACTCTGTAAATCTGCTCAGAAGCAAGATTCTGCTTCAAAAGTGCGTTATATGGCAGAATCTAGCACCAAATACATCATATTTCGTGTTTTTGGAGTGCTATTAGCAGTTTTACAAACTTTGGAATAGGTCGAGTTCACGCTTTTCCGCGCAGATTTTCACAATCAAAAAGTTCATAGTCCTATTCAGGACTCCATAATATGTATGAATCTATCGACAAAAACATCATATTTCGTGTTCTCAGAGCGCTATCTGCAGTTATATGAAGTTTGAAATAAGTCAAAATTACCACATTCTGAGCAGTTTCAAAGTATCGCAAATCACATAAATCTATCCAATACAACATAATACGCATGAATCCGTCCTCAAGAGCACAAAATTATGCGTTTCCAGCGAGTTATAAGCCTTTTTTCTTGAGTCTCGTTGAGAAATTTTTGACTCTTAAAATCTGCTCAGAAGCAGGATTTTGCTTCAAAAGTGCGTTATATGGCAGAATCTAGCACCAAATACATCATACTTTGTGTTTTTAGAGTGCTATTTGCAGTTTTACAAACTTTGGAATAAGTCGGAATCACGCTTTTCCGCGCAGATTTTCACAATCAAGAAGTTCATATTCCTTTTCAGGACCTCATAATATGTATGAATCTATCGACAAAAACATCATATTCCGTGTTTTCAGAGCGCTATCTGCAGTTATATGAAGTTTGAAATAAGTCAAAATTACCACATTCTGAGCAGTTTCAAAGTATCGCAAATCACATGAATCTATCCAATACAACATAATACGCATGAATCCGTCCTCAAATGCACAAAATTCTGCGTTTCCAGCGAGTTATCAGCGTTTTTTCTGAGTCTCGTTGAGAAATTTCTGACTTTGTAAATCTGCTCAGAAGGAAGATTTTGATTCAAAAGTGCGTTATATGGCAGAATCTAGCACCAAATACATCATATTCCGTGTTTTTAGAGTGCTACCTGCAGTTTTACAAAGTTTGGAATGAGTCGAAATCACGCTTTTCCGCGCAGATATTCACAATCAAAAAGTTCATATTCCTATTCAGGACCTCATAAAAGTATGAATCTAACGACAAAAACATCATATTTCGTGTTTTCAGAGCGCTATCTGCAGTTATATGAAGTTTGAAATAAGTCAAAATTACCACATTCTAAGCAGTTTCAAAGTATTGCAAATCACATGAATCTATCCAATACAACATAATACGCATGAATTCGTCCTCAAATACACAAAATTCTGCGTTTCCAGCGGGTTATCAGCGTTTTTTCTGAGTCTCGTTGAGAAATATTTGACTCTGTAAATCTGCTCAAAAGCAAGATTTTGCTTCAAAACTGCGTTATATGGCAGAATCTAGCACCAAATACATCATATTTTGTGCTTTTAGAGTACTAATTGCAGTTTTTCAAACTTTGGGATAAGTCGGAATCACCCTTTTCCGCACAGATCTTCACAATCAAAAAAATCATATTCCTATTCAGGACCTCATAATATGTATAAATCTATCGAGAAAAACATCATATTTCGTGTTTTTAGAGCGCTATCTGCAGTTATATGAAGTTTGAAATAAGTCGAAATTACAACATTCTGAGCAGTTTCAAAGTATCGCAAATCACATAAATCTATACAATACAACATAATACCCATGAATCCGTTCTCAATGCACAACATTTTGCGTTTACAGCGGGTAATCAGCGTTTTGTCTGAGTCTTGTAGAGGAATTTTTGACTCTGTAAATCTGCTCAGAAGCAAGATTTTGCTTCAAAAGTGCGTTATATGGCAGAATCTAGCACCAAATACATCATATTTCGTGTTTTTAGAGTGCTTTTTGCAGTTTTACAAACTTTGGAATAAGTCGAAATCACGCTTTTCCGCGCGAATTTTCACTATCAAAATGTTCATATTCCTATTCAGGACCCCAAAATATGTATTAATCTATCGACAAAAACATCATATTTCGTGTTTTCAGAGCGCTATCTGCAGTTATATGAAGTTTGAAATAAGTCAAAATTACCACATTCTGAGCAGTTTCAAAGTATCGCAAATCACATAAATCTATCCAATACAACATAATACGCATGGATTCGTCCTCAAATGCACAAAATTTTGCGTTTCCAGCGAGTTATCCGCGTTTTAGCTGAGTCTCGTTGAGAAATTTTTGACTCTGTAAATCTGCTCGGCAGCAAGATTTTGCTTTAAAAGTGCGTTATATGGTAGAATCTAGCACCAAATACATCATATTTTGTTATCTGCAGTCATATGAAGTTTGGAATAAGTCAAAAGTACCACATTCTGAGCAGTTTCAAAGTATCGCAAATCACATAAATCCATCCAATACAACATAATACGCATGAATCCGTCCTCGAATGCATGAACTTTTACGTTTCCAGCCAGTAATCAGCGTTTTTTCTGGGTCTCGTTGAGAAATTTTTGACTCTGCATACCTGCTCAGAAGCAAGATTTTGATTCAAAAGTGCGTTATATGGCAGAATCTGGCACTAAATACACCATGTTTCGTGTTTTTAGAGTGCTATTCGCAGTTTTACAAATTTTTGGATAAGTCGGAATCACGCTGTTTCGCGCAGATTTTCACAATCAGAAAGTTCATATTCCTATTCAGGACCTCATAATATGTATGAATCTTTTGACAAAAACATCATATTTTTTGTTTTGAGAGCGCTATCCGCAGTTATATGAAGTTTGAAATAAGTCAAAATTACCTCATTCTGAGCAGTTTAAAAGTATCGCAAATCACATAAGTCTATCCAATACAACATGATACGCATGAATCCGTCCTCAAATGCACAAAATTTTGCGTTTTAAGCGAGTTATCAGCGTTTTTTCTGAGTCTCGATGAGGAATTTTTGACTCTGTAAATCTGCTCAGAAGTAAGATTTTGCTACAAAAGTGCGTTATAAGGTAGAATCTAGCACCAAATACATCATATTTCGTGTTTTCAGAGTGCAATTTGCAGGTTTACAAACTTTGGAATGAGTCGAAATCACGCTTTTCCGCGCAGATTTTTACAATCGAAAAGTTTATATTCCTATTCAGACCTCATAATATGTATAGATCGACAAGAACATCATATTTTGTGTATTCAGAGCGCTATCTGCAGTTATATGAAGTTTGGAATAAGTCAAAATTACCACATTCTGAGCAGTTTCAAGGTATCGCAAATCACATAAATCTATCCAATACAACATAATACGCATGAATCCATCCTCAAATGCACAAAATTTCGCGTTTCCAGCGAGTTATCAGCGTTTTTTCTGAGTCTCGTTGAGGAATATTTGACTCTGTATATCTGCTCGTAAGCAAGATTTTGCTTCAAAAGTGCGTTATATGGCAGAATCTAGCACCAAATACATCATATTTCGTGTTTTTAGAGTGCGATTCCAAGTTTTACAAACTTTGAAATAAGTCGGAATCACGCTCTTCCGCGCAGATTTTCACAATCAAAAAGTTCATATTCCTATTCAGGACCTCACAATATGCATGAATCTATCGACAAAAACATCATATTTCGTGTCTACAGAGCGCTATCTTCAGTTATATGAAGTTTGAAATAAGTCAGAATAACCACATTCTGAGCGGTTTCTAAGTATCGCAAATCACATAAATCTATTTAATACAGCATTATACGCATGAATTCGTCCTCAAATGCACAAAATTTTGCGTTTCCAGCGAGATATCAGCGTTTTTACTGAGTCTCGTTGAGAAATTTCTGACTCTGTAAATCTGCTCAGAAGCAAGACTTAGCTTCAAAAATGCGTTAAATGGCAGAGTCTAGCACCAAATACATCATATTTCGTGTTTTTAGAGTGCTATTTACAGCTTCACAAACTCTGGAATAAGTCGGAATCACGCTTTTCCGCGCACATTTTCACAATCAAGAAGTTTATATTCCTATTCAGGACCTCATAATATGTTTGAATCTATCGACAAAAACATCATATTTCATGTTCTCAGAGCGCTATCTGCAGTTATATGAAGTTTGATAGAAGTCAGAATTACTACATTCTGAGCAGTTTCGTAGTATCGCAAATCACATAAAATATACAATACATCACTATACGCATGAATGCGTCCTCAGATGCACAAAAATTTTGCGTTTCCAGCGAGTTATCAGCGTTTTTCCTAAATCTCGTTGAAAAATTTTTGACTCTGTCAATATGCTCAGAAGCAAGATTTTGCTTTAAAAGTGCGATATATGGCAGAATCTAGCACCAAATACATCATATTTCGTGTTTTAGAGTGCTATTTGCAGTTTTACAAACTTTGGAATAAGTCGGAATCACGCTTTTCCGCGCAGATTTTCACAATCAAGAAGTTCATATTCCTTTTCAGGACCTCATAATATGTATGAATCTATCGACAAAAACATCATATTCCGTGTTTTCAGAGCGCTATCTGCAGTTATATGAAGTTTGAAATAAGTCAAAATTACCACATTCTGAGCAGTTTCAAAGTATCGCAAATCACATGAATCTATCCAATACAACATAATACGCATGAATCCGTCCTCAAATGCACAAAATTCTGCGTTTCCAGCGAGTTATCAGCGTTTTTTCTGAGTCTCGTTGAGAAATTTCTGACTTGTAAATCTGCTCAGAAGGAAGATTTTGCTTCAAAAGTGCGTTATATGGCAGAATCTAGCACCAAATACATCATATTCCGTGTTTTTAGAGTGCTACCTGCAGTTTTACAAAGTTTGGAATGAGTCGAAATCACGCTTTTCCGCGCAGATATTCACAATCAAAAAGTTCATATTCCTATTCAGGACCTCATAAAAGTATGAATCTAACGACAAAAACATCATATTTCGTGTTTTCAGAGCGCTATCTGCAGTTATATGAAGTTTGAAATAAGTCAAAATTACCACATTCTAAGCAGTTTCAAAGTATTGCAAATCACATGAATCTATCCAATACAACATAATACGCATGAATTCGTCCTCAAATACACAAAATTCTGCGTTTCCAGCGGGTTATCAGCGTTTTTTCTGAGTCTCGTTGAGAAATATTTGACTCTGTAAATCTGCTCAAAAGCAAGATTTTGCTTCAAAACTGCGTTATATGGCAGAATCTAGCACCAAATACATCATATTTTGTGCTTTTAGAGTACTAATTGCAGTTTTTCAAACTTTGGGATAAGTCGGAATCACCCTTTTCCGCGCAGATCTTCACAATCAAAAAAATCATATTCCTATTCAGGACCTCATAATATGTATAAATCTATCGAGAAAAACATCATATTTCGTGTTTTTAGAGCGCTATCTGCAGTTATATGAAGTTTGAAATAAGTCGAAATTACAACATTCTGAGCAGTTTCAAAGTATCGCAAATCACATAAATCTATACAATACAACATAATACCCATGAATCCGTTCTCAAATGCACAACATTTTGCGTTTACAGCGGGTAATCAGCGTTTTGTCTGAGTCTTGTTGAGGAATTTTTGACTCTGTAAATCTGCTCAGAAGCAAGATTTTGCTTCAAAAGTGCGTTATATGGCAGAATCTAGCACCAAATACATCATATTTCGTGTTTTTAGAGTGCTTTTTGCAGTTTTACAAACTTTGGAATAAGTCGAAATCACGCTTTTCCGCGCAAATTTTCACTATCAAAATGTTCATATTCCTATTCAGGACCCCAAAATATGTATTAATCTATCGACAAAAACATCATATTTCGTGTTTTCAGAGCGCTATCTGCAGTTATATGAAGTTTGAAATAAGTCAAAATTACCACATTCTGAGCAGTTTCAAAGTATCGCAAATCACATAAATCTATCCAATACAACATAATACGCATGGATTCGTCCTCAAATGCACAAAATTTTGCGTTTCCAGCGAGTTATCCGCGTTTTAGCTGAGTCTCGTTGAGAAATTTTTGACTCTGTAAATCTGCTAGGCAGCAAGATTTTGCTTTAAAAGTGCGTTATATGGTAGAATCTAGCACCAAATACATCATATTTTGTTATCTGCAGTCATATGAAGTTTGGAATAAGTCAAAAGTACCACATTCTGAGCAGTTTCAAAGTATCGCAAATCACATAAATCCATCCAATACAACATAATACGCATGAATCCGTCCTCGAATGCATGAACTTTTACGTTTCCAGCCAGTAATCAGCGTTTTTTCTGGGTCTCGTTGAGAAATTTTTGACTCTGCATACCTGCTCAGAAGCAAGATTTTGATTCAAAAGTGCGTTATATGGCAGAATCTGGCACTAAATACACCATGTTTCGTGTTTTTAGAGTGCTATTCGCAGTTTTACAAATTTTTGGATAAGTCGGAATCACGCTGTTTCGCGCAGATTTTCACAATCAGAAAGTTCATATTCCTATTCAGGACCTCATAATATGTATGAATCTTTTGACAAAAACATCATATTTTTTGTTTTGAGAGCGCTATCCGCAGTTATATGAAGTTTGAAATAAGTCAAAATTACCTCATTCTGAGCAGTTTAAAAGTATCGCAAATCACATAAGTCTATCCAATACAACATGATACGCATGAATCCGTCCTCAAATGCACAAAATTTTGCGTTTTAAGCGAGTTATCAGCGTTTTTTCTGAGTCTCGATGAGGAATTTTTGACTCTGTAAATCTGCTCAGAAGTAAGATTTTGCTACAAAAGTGCGTTATAAGGTAGAATCTAGCACCAAATACATCATATTTCGTGTTTTCAGAGTGCAATTTGCAGGTTTACAAACTTTGGAATGAGTCGAAATCACGCTTTTTCCGCGCAGATTTTTACAATCGAAAAGTTTATATTCCTATTCAGACCTCATAATATGTATAGATCGACAAGAACATCATATTTTGTGTATTCAGAGCGCTATCTGCAGTTATATGAAGTTTGGAATAAGTCAAAATTACCACATTCTGAGCAGTTTCAAGGTATCGCAAATCACATAAATCTATCCAATACAACATAATACGCATGAATCCATCCTCAAATGCACAAAATTTCGCGTTTCCAGCGAGTTATCAGCGTTTTTTCTGAGTCTCGTTGAGGAATATTTGACTCTGTATATCTGCTCGTAAGCAAGATTTTGCTTCAAAAGTGCGTTATATGGCAGAATCTAGCACCAAATACATCATATTTCGTGTTTTTAGAGTGCGATTCCAAGTTTTACAAACTTTGAAATAAGTCGGAATCACGCTCTTCCGCGCAGATTTTCACAATCAAAAAGTTCATATTCCTATTCAGGACCTCACAATATGCATGAATCTATCGACAAAAACATCATATTTCGTGTCTACAGAGCGCTATCTTCAGTTATATGAAGTTTGAAATAAGTCAGAATAACCACATTCTGAGCGGTTTCTAAGTATCGCAAATCACATAAATCTATTTAATACAGCATTATACGCATGAATTCGTCCTCAAATGCACAAAATTTTGCGTTTCCAGCGAGATATCAGCGTTTTTACTGAGTCTCGTTGAGAAATTTCTGACTCTGTAAATCTGCTCAGAAGCAAGACTTAGCTTCAAAATGCGTTAAATGGCAGAGTCTAGCACCAAATACATCATATTTCGTGTTTTTAGAGTGCTATTTACAGCTTCACAAACTCTGGAATAAGTCGGAATCACGCTTTTCCGCGCACATTTTCACAATCAAGAAGTTTATATTCCTATTCAGGACCTCATAATATGTTTGAATCTATCGACAAAAACATCATATTTCATGTTCTCAGAGCGCTATCTGCAGTTATATGAAGTTTGATAGAAGTCAGAATTACTACATTCTGAGCAGTTTCGTAGTATCGCAAATCACATAAAATATACAATACATCACTATACGCATGAATGCGTCCTCAGATGCACAAAATTTTGCGTTTCCAGCGAGTTATCAGCGTTTTTCCTAAATCTCGTTGAAAATTTTTGACTCTGTCAATATGCTCAGAAGCAAGATTTTGCTTTAAAAGTGCGATATATGGCAGAATCTAGCACCAAATACATCATATTTCGTGTTTTAGAGTGCTATTTGCAGTTTTACAAACTTTGGAACAAGTCGAAATCATGCTTTTCCGCGCAGATTTTCACAATCAGAAAGTTCATATCTCTATTCCGGACCTCATAATATGTTTAAATCTATTGACAAGAACATCATATCTTCTGTTTTCAGCGCGCTATCTGCAGTTGTATGAAGTTTGAAATAAGTCAAAATTACCACATTCTGAACAGTTTTAAAGTATCGCAAATCACATAAATCTATCCAATAGAACATAATACGCATGAATCCGTCCTCAAATGCACAAAATTTTGCGTTTCCAGCGAATTATAAGCGTTTTTTCTGAGTCTCGTTGAAAAATTTTTGCCTCTGTAAATCTGCTCAGAAGTAAGATTTTGCTTCAAAAGTGCGTTTGATGGCAGAATCCAGCACCAAATACATCATATTTCGTGTTTTTAGAGTGCATATGATTTAATAAGTTCCTTTGATTGGAATTTGCTCTCCAAATATGATGATGTGAACTTGGCTTGTAAATTTTTTTATGATAAGCTTTACGATTTTTTTGATGAATGTGTTTCATCGAAAAAATCATTTAAAATTAAATTTCCTCCATGGTTCACTCGTGAAATCAGAGCTGATATGAGATATAAGGAACATTTTCGTAAACTAAGTAATAAAAACAAGGACAATATTGAGTTTCTAAATAAGTTCAAAGAACTAAGATCAAAGCTTAAAAGGGATATTCCGATCTCATATACTGATTGTGAAAGAGCAATAAAAAATGATCCAAATAAATTTTGGAATTTTGTAAATTCAAGAAGAAAATCATCATCTTTTCCAAATATAATGAATCTCAACAACTTAGTTCTATCTTCACCTAAAGAAATAGCGAATGGCTTTGCTGAACATTTTAGTTCAGTTTTTGAAACCTCCTACCAAAATTTACTTCCTGATGTATCTATTCGTTCCGAGAACTTGATATCTTTGAATCACGTTAACAGAGATGATATCGAATCATCAATAAAAAAAATTGAAATCTGGTCATTCCTGTGGTCCCGATCTAATTCCTTGTTT
>OZ022335.1:25680035-25777858 GCA_963989225.1 Dromius quadrimaculatus
GTGCGATATATGGCAGAATCTAGCACCAAATACATCATATTTCGTGTTTTAGAGTGCTATTTGCAGTTTTACAAACTTTGGAACAAGTCGAAATCATGCTTTTCCGCGCAGATTTTCACAATCAGAAAGTTCATATCTCTATTCCGGACCTCATAATATGTTTAAATCTATTGACAAGAACATCATATCTTCTGTTTTCAGCGCGCTATCTGCAGTTGTGATGAAGTTTGAAATAAGTCAAAATTACCACATTCTGAACAGTTTCAAAGTATCGCAAATCACATAAATCTATCCAATAGAACATAATACGCATGAATCCGTCCTCAAATGCACAAAATTTTGCGTTTCCAGCGAATTATAAGCGTTTTTTCTGAGTCTCGTTGAAAAATTTTTGCCTCTGTAAATCTGCTCAGAAGTAAGATTTTGCTTCAAAAGTGCGTTTGATGGCAGAATCCAGCACCAAATACATCATATTTCGTGTTTTTAGAGTGCTACTTGCAGATTCACAAACTTTGGAATGAGTCGATATCACGCTTCTCCGCGCAGATTTTCACAATCAAAAAGTTCATATTCCTATTCAGGACCTCATAATATGTATGAATCTATCGACAAAAACATCATATTTCGTGTTTTTAGAGCGCTATCTGCAGTTATATGATGTTTTAAATAAGTCAAAATTACCACATTCTGAGCGGTTTCAAAGTATCGCAAATCACATAAATCTATCCAATGCAGCATAATACGCATTAATCCGTCCTCAAATGCACAAAATTTCGCGTTTTCAGCGAGTTATCAACGTTTTTTCCTGAGTCTCGTTGTGAAATGTTTGACTCTGTATATCTGCTTAGAAGCAAGATTTTGCTTCAAAATTGCGTTATATGGCAGAATCTAGCACCAAATACATCATAATTCGTGTTTTGGGAGTGCTATTTGCAGTAGCTTTGGAATTAGTCGATATCACGCTTTTTCGCGCAGATTTCCACAATCAAAAAGTTCACATTCCTATTCAGGATCTCATAATATGTATGAATCTATCGACAAAAATATCATATTCCAAGTTTTCAGAGCGCTATCTGCAGTTATATGAAGTTTTAAATAAGTCAAAGTTACCACATTCTGAGCAGTTTCAAAGTATCGCAAATCACATAAATCTATCTAATACAACATAATACGCATGAATCCGTCCTCAAATGCACAAAATTTTGCGTTTCCCAGCGAGTTATCAGCGTTTTTTCTGAGTAGCGTTGAGAAATTTTTGACTCTGTAAATCTTGTCAGAAGCAAGGCTTTGCTTCAAAAGTGCGTTATATGGCAGAATCTAGCACCAAGTACATCATATTTCGTGTTTTTAGAGTGCTATTTGCAGTTTTACAAACTTTGGAATAAGTCGAAATCATGCTTTTCCGCGCAGATTTTCACAATCAGAAAGTTCATATCTCTATTCAGGACCTCATAATATGTTTAAATCTATTGACAGAAACATCATATCTTGTGTTTTCAGCGCGCTATCTGCAGTTGTATGAAGTTTGAAATAAGTCAAAATTACCACATTCTGAACAGTTTCAAAGTATCGCAAATTACATAAATCTATCCAATAGAACATAATACGCATGAATCCGTCCTCAAATGCACAAAAATTTTGCGTTTCCAGCGAATTATAAGCGTTTTTTCTGAGTCTCGTTGAAAAATTTCTGCCTCTGTAAATCTGCTCAGAAGTAAGATTTTGCTTCAAAAGTGCGTTTGATGGCAGAATCCAGCACCAAATACATCATATTTTGTGTTTTTAGAGTGCTACTTGCAGATTCACAAACTTTGGAATGAGTCGATATCACGCTCCTCCGCGCAGATTTTCACAATCAAAAAGTTCATATTCCTATTCAGGACCTCATAATATGTATGAATCTATCGACCAAAACATCATATTTCGTGTTTTCAGAGCGCTATCTGCAGTTATATGATGTTTTAAATAAGTCAAAATTACCACATTCTGAGCGGTTTCAAAGTATCGCAAATCACATAAATCTATCCAATGCAGCATAATACGCATTAATCCGTCCTCAAATGCACAAAATTTCGCGTTTTCAGCGAGTTATCAACGTTTTTCCTGAGTCTCGTTGTGAGATGTTTGACTCTGTATATCTGCTTAGAAGCAAGATTTTGCTTCAAAATTGCGTTATATGGCAGAATCTAGCACCAAATACATCATAATTCGTGTTTTGGGAGTGCTATTTGCAGTAGCTTTGGAATTAGTCGATATCACGCTTTTTCGCGCAGATTTCCACAATCAAAAAGTTCACATTCCTATTCAGGATCTCATAATATGTATGAATCTATCGACAAAAATATCATATTCCAAGTTTTCAGAGCGCTATCTGCAGTTATATGAAGTTTTAAATAAGTCAAAGTTACCACATTCTGAGCAGTTTCAAAGTATCGCAAATCACATAAATCTATCTAATACAACATAATACGCATGAATCCGTCCTCAAATGCACAAAATTTTGCGTTTCCAGCGAGTTATCAGCGTTTTTTCTGAGTAGCGTTGAGAAATTTTTGACTCTGTAAATCTTGTCAGAAGCAAGGCTTTGCTTCAAAAGTGCGTTATATGGCAGAATCTAGCACCAAGTACATCATATTTCGTGTTTTTAGAGTGCTATTTGCAGTTTCACAAACTTTGGAATAAGTCTAAATCACTCTTTTCCGCGCAGTTTTCCACAATCAAAAAATTCATATTCCTATTCAGGACCTCATAATATGTGTGAATCTATCGACAAAAACATCATATTTTGTGTTTTCAGAGCGCTATCTGCAGTTATATGAAGTTTGAAATAAGTCAAAAATTACCACATTCTGAGCAGTTTCAAAGTATCGCAAATTACATAAATCTATCCAATACAACATAATACGCATAAATCCGTCCTCAGATGCACAAAATTCTGCGTTTCCAGCGAGTTATCAGCGTTTTTCTGAGTCTCGTTGAGAAATTTTCGACTCTGTGAATCTGCTCAGAAGCAAGATTTTGCTTCAAAAATGCGTTATATGGCAGAGTTTAGCACCAAATACATCATATTTCGTGTTTTTAGAGTGCTATTTGCAGCTTCACAAACTCTGGAATAAGTCGGGATCACGCTTTTCTGCGCACATTTTTACAATCAAGAAGTTCATATTCCTATTCAGGACCTCATAATATGTATGAATCTATCGACAAAAACATCATATTCCATGTTTTCAGAGCGCTATCTGCAGTTATATGAAGTTTTAGAAAAGTCAGAATTACTACATTCTGAACAGTTTTAAAGTATCGCAAATCACATAAATCTATCCAATACAACATAATACGCATGAATCCGTCCTCAAACGCACCAAATTTCGAGTTTTCTGCGAGTTATCAGCGTTTTTTCTGAGTCTCGTTGAGAGATTTTTTACTCTGTAAATCTGCTCAGAAGCAAGATTTTGCTCCAAAAGTGCGTAATATGGCAGAATCTAGCACCGCATACATCATATTTCGTGTTTTTAGAGTGCTATTCGCAGTTTTACAAACATTGGAATAAGTCGAATTCACGCTTTTCCGAGCAGATTTTCACAACCAAAAAGCTCATATTTCTATTCAGGACCTCATAATATGTATGAATCTATTGACAGGAACATCATATGTTGTGTTTTCAGAGCGCCATCTGCAGTTATATGAAGTTTTAAATAAGTCAATATTACCACATTCAGAGCAGTTTCAAAGTATCGCAAATCACATGAATCTATCCAATACAACATAATACGCATGAATCCGCTCTCAAATGCACAAAATTATGCCTTTCCAGCGAGTTATCAGCGTTTTCCTCTGAGTCCCGTTGAGAAATTTTTGACTCTGTAAATCTGCTCAGAAGTAAGATTTTGCTTCAAAAGTGCGTTTTATGGCAGGAACCAGCACCAAATACATCATATTTCGTGTTTTTAGAGTGCTATTTGCAGTTTTACAAACTTTGGAATAAGTCGAAATCACGCTATTCCGCGCTGATTTTCACAGTCAAAAAGTTCAAATTTCTATTCAGGACCTCATAATATGTATGAATGTATCGACAAAAACAACATATATCGTGTTTTTAGAGCGCTATCTGCAGTTATATGAAGTTTGGAATAAGTCAAAATTACCACATTCGGAGCGGCTTCCAAGTATCGCAAATCACATAAATCTATCCACTACAGCATAATACGCATGAATCCGACCTCAAATGCACAAAATTTTACGTTTCCAGCGAGTTATCAGCGTTTTTTCTAAATCTCGTTGGGAAATTTTTGACTCTGTAAATATGCTCAGAAGCAAGATTTTGCTTCCAAAGTGCGTTATATGGCAAAATCTAGCACCAAATACATCATATCCCGTGTTTCAGAGTGCTATTTGCAGTTTTACAAACTTTGGAGCAAGTCGAAATCACGCTTTTCCGCGCAGATTTCTACAATCAAGAAGTTCATATTCCTATTCAGGACCTTATAATATGTTTGAATCTATCGACGAAAACATCATATCTCGTGTTTTCAGAGCGCTATCTGCAGTTTGAAATAAGTCAAAGTTACCACATTCTGAGCGGTTTCAAAGTATCGCAAATCACATAAATCTATCCAATACAGCATGATACGCGTGAATCCGTCCTCAAATGCACAAAATTTTGCGTTTCCAGCGAGTTATCAGCGTTTTTTTCGAGTCTCGTTGAGAAATAAGAATCTAGCATCAAATACATTATATTTCGTGTTTGAGAGTGCTATTTGCAGTTTTTCAAACTTTAGAATAAGTCTTAATCACGCTTTTCCGCGCAGATTTTCACATTTAAAAACTTTGAGTTTCTATTCAGGACCTCATAATATGTATGAATCTATCGACAAAAACATCATATTCCGTGTTTTCAGAGCGCTATTTGCAGTTATATGAAGTTTGGAATAAGTCAAAACTACCACATTCTGAGCAGTTTCAAAGTATCGCAAATCACATAAATCTATTCAATACAACATAATACGCATAAGTCCGCCCTCAAATACACAAGAATTTTTGCTTCCAGCGAGTTATCAGCGTTTTTTCTGAGTCTTGTTGTGGAATTTTGGACTCTGTAAATCCGCTCAGAAGCAAGATTTTGCTTCAAAAGTGGGACATATTGCAGAATCTAGCACCAAATACATCATATTTCGTGTTCTAGAGTGCTATTTGCAGTTTTACTAACTTTGGAATAAGTCGAAATCACGCTTTTCCGCGAAGATTTTTTCAATCAGAAAGTTCATATTCCTATTCAGGACCTCATAATATGTATGAATCTATCGACAAAAGCCTTATATTCCGTGTTTCCAGAGCGCTATCTGCGGTTATATGAAGTTTGAAATAAATCAAGATTACCACATTCTAAGCAGTTTCGTAGTATCGCAAATCACAGAAAACTATGCAATACATCATAATACGCTGTAATTTGTCCTCAGATGCACAAAATTTTGCGTTTCCAGCGAGTTATAAGCGTTTTTTCTGAATCTCGTTGGGAGATTTCTTACTCTGTATATATGCTCAGGAGAAAGATTTTGCTTCAAAAGTGCGATATATGGCAGAATCTAGCACCAAATACATCATATTTTGTGTTTTAGAGTGCTATTTGCAGTTTTACAAACTTTGGAATAAGTCGAAATCACGCTTTTCCGCGCAGATTTTCGCATTCAAAAAGTTCATATTCCTATTCAGGACCTTATAATATGTATGAATCTATCGACAAAAACATCATATTTCGTGTTTTCAAAGCGCTTGCAGTTGTATGAAGTTTGGAAAAGGTCAAATTTACCACATTCTGAGCAGTTTCAAAGTATCGCAAATCACATAAATCTCTCCAATACAACATAATACGCATGAATCCGTTCTCAAATGCAGCAAATTTTGCGTTTCCAGCGAGTTAACAGCGTTTTTTCTGGGTCTCGTTGAGAAATTTTTGACTCTGTTAATCTGCTCAGAAGTAAGATTTTGCTTTAAAAAAGCGTTATATGGCAGAATCTAGTACCAAATACATCATATTTTATATTTCTAGAGTGCTATTTGCAGTTTTACAAACTTTGGAATAAGTCGAAATCACGCTTCTTCGCGCAGATTCTCACAATCAAAAAGTTCATATTCCTATTCAGAACCTCATAATATGTATGTATGAATCTATCGACAAAAACATCAAATTTTGTGTTTTCAGAGCGCTATCTGCAGTTATATGAAGTTTGAAATAAGTCTAAATTACCACATTCTGAGCAGTTTCAAAGTATCGCAAATCACATAAATCTATCTAATACAACATAATACGCATGAATCCGTCCTTAAATGCACAAAATTTTGCGTTTCCAGCGAGTTATCAGCGTTTTTTCTGAGTCGCGTTGAGAAATTTTCGACTCTGTAAATCTTCTCAGAAGCAAGACTTTGCTTCAAAAGTGCGTTATATGGCAAAATCTAGCACCAAATACATCATATTTCGTGTTTTTAGAGTGCTATTGGCAGTTTTACAAACTTGGGAATAAGTCGATATCACGCTTTTCCGCGCCGATTTTCACGATCAAGAAGTTCATATTTCTATTGAGGACCTTATAATATGTATGAATCTATCGACAAAAACATCATGTTTTATGTTTTCAGAGCGCTATCTCCAGTTAAATGAAGTTTGGAATAATTGAAAATTACCACATTCTTAGCAGTCTCAAAGTATCGCAAATCACATAAATCTATCCAATGCAACATAATACGCATGAAATCGTCCTCAAATGCACAAAATTCCGCGTTTTCAGCAAGTAATCTGCGTTTTTCTGAGTCTCGTTGAGAAATTTTTGACTCTGTGAATCTGCTCAGAAGCAAGATTTTGCTTCAGAAGTGCGTTATATGGCAGAATCTAGCACCAAATATATAATATTTCGTGTTTTTAGAGTGCTAATTGCAGTTTGACAAATTTGAAATAAGTCGATATCACGCCTTTTCGCGCAGATTTTTACAATAGAAAAGTTCATATTCCTATTCAGGACCTCATAATATGTATAAATCTATCGACAAAAACATCATATTTCATGTTATAAGAGCGCTATCTGTAGTTATATGAAGTTTGAAACAATTAAAAATTACCACATTCTGAGCAGTTTCAAAGTATCGCAAATCACATAAATCTATCCAATACAACATAAAACGCATAAATCCGTCCTCAAATGCACAAAATTCTGCGTTTCCAGGGAGTTATCAGCGTTTTTCTGAGTCTCGTTGAGAGATTTTTGACTCTGTGAATCTGCTCAGAAGCAAGATTTTGCTTCAAAAGTGCGATATATGGCAGAATCTAGCCCCAAATACATCATATTTCGTGTTTCAGAGTGCTATTTACAGTTTCACAAACTTTGGAACAAGTCGAAATAACGCTTTTCCGCGCAGGTTTTCACAATCAGAAAGTTCATATTTCTATTCAGGACCTTATGATATGTATGAATCTATCGACAACAACATCATATTTCGTGTTTTCAGAGCGCTATCTGCAGTTATATGTAGTTTGGGAAAGGTCTTAATTACCACATTCTGAGCAGTTTCAAAGTATCGCAAATCACATAAATCTAGCCAATACAACATAATACGCATGAATTCGCCCTTGAATGCACAAAATTCTGCGTTTCCAGCAAATTATCAGCGTTTTTTCTGAGTCTTATTGAGAAATTTTTGACTCTGTAAATCTGCTCAGAGACAAGATTTTGCTTCAAAATGGGGATATATCGCAGAATCTAGCACCAAATACATCATATTCCGTGTTTTAGAGTGCTATTTGCTGTTTCAGACTTTGGAATAAGTCGAAATCACGCTTCTCCGCGCAGATTTTCGCATTCAAAAAGTTCATATTCCTATTCAAGACCTCATAATATGTATGAATCTATCGACAAAAACATCATATTCCGTGTTTTCAAAGCGCTATCTGCAGTTATATGAAGTTTGGAATAAGTCAAAATTACCACATTCTGAGCAGTTTCAAAGTATAGCAAATCACATAAATCTATCCAATACAACATAATACGCATGAATCCGTCCTCAAATGCAGCAAATTTTGCGTTTCCAGCGAGTTATCAGCGTTTTTTCTGTGACTCCCTGAGGAATTTTTGACTCTGTTAATCTGCTCAGAAGCAAGATTTTGCTTCAAAAGTGCGTTATATGGCAGAATCTAGCACCAAATACATCATATTTCATATTTCTAGAGTGCTATCTGCAGTTTTACTAACTTTGGGATAAGTCGAATTCACGCTTTTCCGCGCAGATTTTCACAATCAAAAAGTTTATATTCCTATTCATGACCTCATAATATGTATGAATCCATCGACAAAAACATCATATTTTGTGTTCTCAGAGCGCTATCTGCAGTTATATGAAGTTTGAAATAAGTCAAAATTACCACATTCTGAGCAGTTTCAAAGTATCGCAAATCACAATAATCTATCTAATACAACATAATACGCATGAATCCGTCCTCAAATGCACAGAATTTTGCGTTTCCAGCGAGTTATCAGCGGTTTTTGTGAGTTGCTTTGAGAAATTTTTGACTCTGTAAATCTTCTCAGGAGCAAGACTTTGCTTCAAAAGTGCGTTACATGGCAAAATTTAGCACCAAATACATCATATTTCGTGTTTTTAGAGTGCTATTTGCAGTTTTACAAACTTTGGAATAAGTCGATATCACTCTTTTCCGCGCAGATTTTCACGATCAAGAAGTTCATATTTCTATTGAGGACCTCATAATATGTATGAATCTATCGACAAAAACATCATATTTCATGTTTTCAGAGCGCTATCTGCAGTTATATGAAGTTTGAAATAATTAAAAATTACCACATTCTTAGCAGTCTCAAAGTATCGCAAATCACATAAATCTATCCAATGCAACATAATACGCATGAATCCGTCCTTAAATGCACAAAATTCTGCGTTCCCAGCGAAAAATCAGCGTTTTTCTGAGTCTCGTTGAGAAATTTTTGACTCTGTGAATCTGCTCAGAAGTAAGATTTTGCTTCGAAAGTGCGTTATATGGCAATATCTAGCACCAAATATACAATATATCGTGTTTTTAGAGTGCTATTTGCAGTTCTTCAAACTTTGAAATAAGTCGAAATCACGCTTTTCCGCGCAGATTTTCACGATCAAAAAATTCATATTCCTATTCAGGACCTCACAAAATGCATGAATCTTCCGACAAAAACATCATATTTCGTGTCTTCAGAGCGCTATCTGCAGTTATATAAAGTTTGAAATGAATCAGAATAACCACATTCTAAGCGGTTTCTAAGTATCGCAAATCACATATATCTATCCAATACAGCATAATACGCATGAAGCCGTCCTAAAATGCACAAAATTTTGTGCTTCCAGCGAGTTATCAGCGTTTTTCCTGAGTCTCGTTGAGCAATTTTTGACTCTGTAAATCTGCTCAGAAGTAAGATTTTGCTACAAAAGTGAGTTATATGGCAGAATCCACACCAAATACATCATATCTCGTGTTTTTAGAGTGCTATTTGCAGTTTTAAAAACTTTGGAATGAGTCGAAATTACGCTTCTCCGCGCAGGTTTTCACAACCAAAAAGTTCATATTCCTATTTAGGACCTCACAATATGCATGAATCTATCAACAAAAACATCATATTTCGTGTTTTCAGAGCGCTATCTGCAGTTATATGAAGTTTGAAATAAGTCAAAATTACTACATTCTGAGCAGTTCCTAAGTATCACAAATCACATAAATCTATCCAATACAACATAATACGCATGAATTCGTCCTCAAATGCACAAAATTTCGCGCGTCTAGCGAGTTATCAGCGTTTTTACTGAGTCTCGTTGAGAAATTTCTGACTCTGTAAATCTGCTCAGAAGCAGGATTTAGCTTCCAAAATGCGTTATATGGCAGGGTTTAGCATCAAATACATCATATTTCGTGTTTTAAGAGTGCTATTTGCAGCTTCACAAACTCTGGAATAAGTCGGAATCACGCTTTTCTGCGCACATTTTTACAATCAAGGAGTTCATATTCCTATTTAGGACCGTATAATATGTATGAGTCTATCGACAAAAACATCATATTCCATGTTTTCAGAGCGCTATCTGCAGTTATATGAAGTTTGAAAAAAGTCAGAATTACTACATTCTGAGCAGTTTCAAAGTATCGCAAATCACATAAATCTATCCAATATAACATAATACGCATGAATCCGTCCTCAAACGCACCAAATTTTGCGTTTTCTGCGAGTTATCAGCGTATATTCTGAGTCTCGTTGTGAAATTTTTGACTCTGTAAATCTGCTCAGAAGCAAGATTTTGCTCCAAAAGTACGTATTATGGCAGAATCTAGCACCAAATACATCATATTTTGTGTTTTTAGAGTGCTATTCGCAGTTTTACAAACATTGGAATAAGTCGAATTCACGCTTTTCCAAGCAGATTTTCACAATCAAAAGGCTCATATTTCTATTCAGGACCTCATAATATGTATAAATCTATTGACGGAGACATCATATTTTGTGTTTCCAGAGCGCTATCTGCAGTTATATGAAGTTTCAAATAAGTCAATATTACCACATTCAGAGCAGTTTCAAAGTATCGCAAATCACATAAATCTATCCAATACAACATAATACGCATGAATCCGTTCTCAAGGAATTCCTCAAGGAATTTCTCAAGGAATTTCTGACTCTGTAAATCTGCTCAGAAGTAAGATTTTGCTTCAAAAGTGCGTTATATGGCAGAAACTAGCACCAAATACATCATATTTCGTGTTTTTAGAGTGCTATTTGCAGTTTTACAAACTTTGGATTAAGTCGAAATCACGCTATTCCGCGCTGATTTTCACAATCAAAAAGTTTATATTTCTATTCAGGACCTCATAATATGTATGAATCTATCGACAAAAACAACATATATCGTGTTTTTAGAGCGCTATCTGCAGTTATATGAAGTTTGGAATAAGTCAAAATTATCACATTCTGAGCGAATTCCAAGTATCGCAAATCACATTAATCCATCCAATACAGCATAATACGCATGAATCCGTCCTCAAATGCACAAAATTTTGCGTTTCCAGCGAGTTATCAGCGTTTTTTCTGAGTCTCGTTGAGAAATTTTTGACTCTGTAAATCTGCTCAGAAGCAAGATTTTGCATCAAAAGTGCGTTATCTGGCAGAATATAGAACCAAATACATTATATTTTGTGTTTTTAGAGTGCTATTTGCAATTTTACAGACTTTGGAATAAGTCGAAATCACGCTTTTCCGCGCAGATTTTCACAATCAAAAAGTTCATATTTCTATTCAGGACCTCATAATATGTATGAATCTTTTGACAAAAACATCATACCTCGTGGTTTCAGGGCGCTATCTACAGTTATATGAAGTTTGAAAGAAGTCAAAATTACCACATTCTGAGCAGTTTCAATGTATCGCAAATCACATATATCTATCCAATACAACATAAAACGCATGATTTCGTCCTCAAATGCACAAAATTCTGCGTTTCCAGCGAGCTATCAGCGGTGTTTTTGGGTCTCGTTGAGAAATTTTTGACTCTGTAAATCCGCTCAGAAGCAAGATTTCGCTTCAGAAGTGCGTTATATAGCAGAATCTAGCACCAGATACATCATATTTCGTGTTTTTAGAGTGCTATTTGCAGTTTTACAAACTTTTGGATAGGTCGAAGTCACGCTTTTCCGCGCAGATTTTCACAATCAAAAAGTTCATATATTCTGGACCCCATAATATGTATGAATCTATCGACAAAAAACATCATATTTCGTGTTCTCAGAGCGCCATCTGCAGTTATATGAAGTTTGAAATAAGTCAAAATTACCACATTCTGAGCAGTTTCAAAGTAACGCAAATCACATAAATCTATCAAATACAGCATAATACGCCTGAATCCGTCCTCAAATGCACAAAATTTAGCGTGTCTAGCGAGTTATCAGCGTTTTTTCTGAGCCTCGTTCAGAAGTGCGTTATATGGCAGAATCTAGCACCAAATACATCATATTTTGTGTTTTTAGAGTGCTACTTGCAGTTTTACAAACTTTGAAATAAGTCCAAATCACGCTTTCCTGCACAGATTTTCACAATCAAAAAGTGATATTCCTATTCAGGATCTCATAATATGTATGAATCTATGACCAAAACATCATATTTTGTGTTTTCAGGGCGCTATCTTCAGTTATATGAAGTTTGGGATAAGTCTAAATTACCACATTCTGAGCAGTTTCAAAGTATCGCAAATCACATAAATCTATCCAATACAACATAATACGCATGAATTCGTCCTCAAATGCACAAAGTTCTGCGTTTCCAGCGAGTTATCAGCGTTTTTTCTGTGACTCCCTGAGGAATTTTTGACTCTGTTAATCTGCTCAGAAGCAAGATTTTGCTTCAAAAGTGCGTTATATGGCAGAATCTAGCACCAAATACATCATATTTCATATTTCTAGAGTGCTATCTGCAGTTTTACTAACTTTGGGATAAGTCGAATTCACGCTTTTCCGCGCAGATTTTCACAATCAAAAAGTTTATATTCCTATTCATGACCTCATAATATGTATGAATCCATCGACAAAAACATCATATTTTGTGTTCTCAGAGCGCTATCTGCAGTTATATGAAGTTTGAAATAAGTCAAAATTACCACATTCTGAGCAGTTTCAAAGTATCGCAAATCACAATAATCTATCTAATACAACATGATACGCATGAATCCGTCCTCAAATGCACAGATAATTTGCGTTTCCAGCGAGTTATCAGCGGTTTTTGTGAGTTGCTTTGAGAAATTTTTGACTCTGTAAATCTTCTCAGGAGCAAGACTTTGCTTCAAAAGTGCGTTACATGGCAAAATTTAGCACCAAATACATCATATTCAATGTTTTTAGGGTGCTATTTGCAGTTTTACAACTTTGGAATGAGTCTTGATCACGCTTTCCCGCGCAGTTTTCCACAATCAAAAAGTTCATATTCCTATTCAGGACCTCATAATATGTATGAAATCTATCGACAAAAACACCATATTTTGTGTTTTAAGAGCGCTATCTGCAGTTATATGAAGTTTGAAATAAGTCAAAATTACCACATTCTGAGCAGTTTCAAAGTATCGCAAATTACATGAATCTATCCAATACAACATAATACGCATGAATCCGTCCTCAGATGCACAAAATTCTGCGTTCCCAGCGAGTTATCAGCGTTTTTCTGAGTCTCGTTGAGAAATTTTCGACTCTGTGAATCTGCTCAGAAGCAAGATTTTGCTTCAAAAGTGCGTTATATGGCAAAATCTAGCACCAAATACATCATATTTCGTGTTTTTAGAGTGCTATTTGCAGTTTTACAAACTTTGGAATAAGTCGATATCACTCTTTTCCGCGCAGATTTTCACGATCAAGAAGTTCATATTTCTATTGAGGACCTCATAATATGTATGAATCTATCGACAAAAACATCATATTTCATGTTTTCAGAGCGCTATCTGCAGTTATATGAAGTTTGAAATAATTAAAAATTACCCACATTCTTAGCAGTCTCAAAGTATCGCAAATCACATAAATCTATCCAATGCAACATAATACGCATGAATCCGTCCTTAAATGCACAAAATTCTGCGTTCCCAGCGAAAAATCAGCGTTTTTCTGAGTCTCGTTGAGAAATTTTTGACTCTGTGAATCTGCTCAGAAGTAAGATTTTGCTTCGAAAGTGCGTTATATGGCAATATCTAGCACCAAATATACAATATTTCGTGTTTTTAGAGTGCTATTTGCAGTTTTTCAAACTTTGAAATAAGTCGAAATCACGCTTTTCCGCGCAGATTTTCACGATCAAAAAATTCATATTCCTATTCAGGACCTCACAAAATGCATGAATCTTCCGACAAAAACATCATATTTCGTGTCTTCAGAGCGCTATCTGCAGTTATATAAAGTTTGAAATGAATCAGAATAACCACATTCTAAGCGGTTTCTAAGTATCGCAAATCACATATATCTATCCAATACAGCATAATACGCATGAAGCCGTCCTCAAATGCACAAAATTTTGCGCTTCCAGCGAGTTATCAGCGTTTTTTCCTGAGTCTCGTTGAGCAATTTTTGACTCTGTAAATCTGCTCAGAAGTAAGATTTTGCTACAAAAGTGAGTTATATGGCAGAATCCACACCAAATTACATCATATCTCGTGTTTTTAGAGTGCTATTTGCAGTTTTAAAAAACTTTGGAAATAAGTCAAAATTACGCTTCTCCGCGCAGGTTTTCACAACCAAAAAGTTCATATTCCTATTTAGGACCTCACAATATGCATGAATCTATCAACAAAAACATCATATTTCGTGTTTTCAGAGCGCTATCTGCAGTTATATGAAGTTTGAAATAAGTCAAAATTACTACATTCTGAGCAGTTCCTAAGTATCACAAATCACATAAATCTATCCAATACAACATAATACGCATGAATTCGTCCTCAAATGCACAAAATTTCGCGCGTCTAGCGAGTTATCAGCGTTTTTACTGAGTCTCGTTGAGAAATTTCTGACTCTGTAAATCTGCTCAGAAGCAGGATTTAGCTTCCAAAATGCGTTATATGGCAGAGTTTAGCACCAAATACATCATATTTCGTGTTTTTAAGAGTGCTATTTGCAGCTTCACAAACTCTGGAATAAGTCGGAATCACGCTTTCTGCGCACATTTTTACAATCAAGGAGTTCATATTCCTATTTAGGACCGTATAATATGTATGAGTCTATCGACAAAACATCATATTCCATGTTTTCAGAGCGCTATCTGCAGTTATATGAAGTTTGAAAAAAGTCAGAATTACTACATTCTGAGCAGTTTCAAAGTATCGCAAATCACATAAATCTATCCAATATAACATAATACGCATGAATCCGTCCTCAAACGCACCAAATTTTGCGTTTCCTGCGAGTTATCAGCGTATATTCTGAGTCTCGTTGTGAAATTTTGACTCTGTACAATCTGCTCAGAAGCAAGATTTTGCTCCAAAAGTACGTATTATGGCAGAATCTAGCACCAAATACATCATATTTTGTGTTTTTAGAGTGCTATTCGCAGTTTTACAAACATTGGAATAAGTCGAATTCACGCTTTTCCAAGCAGATTTTTCACAATCAAAAAGCTCATATTTCTATTCAGGACCTCATAATATGTATAAATCTATTGACGGAGACATCATATTTTGTGTTTCCAGAGCGCTATCTGCAGTTATATGAAGTTTCAAATAAGTCAATATTACCACATTCAGAGCAGTTTCAAAGTATCGCAAATCACATAAATCTATCCAATACAAACATAATACGCATGAATCCGTTCTCAAGGAATTCCTCAAGGAATTTCTCAAGGAATTTCTGACTCTGTAAATCTGCTCAGAAGTAAAATTTTGCTTCAAAAGTGCGTTATATGGCAGAAACTAGCACCAAATACATCATATTTCGTGTTTTTAGAGTGCTATTTGCAGTTTTACAAACTTTGGATTAAGTCGAAATCACGCTATTCCGCGCTGATTTTCACAATCAAAAAGTTTATATTTCTATTCAGGACCTCATAATATGTATGAATCTATCGACAAAAACAACATATATCGTGTTTTTAGAGCGCTATCTGCAGTTATATGAAGTTTGGAATAAGTCAAAATTATCACATTCTGAGCGAATTCCAAGTATCGCAAATCACATTAATCCATCCAATACAGCATAATACGCATGAATCCGTCCTCAAATGCACAAAATTTTGCGTTTCCAGCGAGTTATCAGCGTTTTTTCTGAGTCTCGTTGAGAAATTTTTGACTCTGTAAATCTGCTCAGAAGCAAGATTTTGCATCAAAAGTGCGTTATCTGGCAGAATATAGAACCAAATACATTATATTTTGTGTTTTTAGAGTGCTATTTGCAATTTTACAGACTTTGGAATAAGTCGAAATCACGCTTTTCCGCGCAGATTTTCACAATCAAAAAGTTCATATTTCTATTCAGGACCTCATAATATGTATGAATCTTTCGACAAAAACATCATACCTCGTGGTTTCAGGGCGCTATCTACAGTTATATGAAGTTTGAAAGAAGTCAAAATTACCACATTCTGAGCAGTTTCAATGTATCGCAAATCACATATATCTATCCAATACAACATAAAACGCATGATTTCGTCCTCAAATGCACAAAATTCTGCGTTTCCAGCGAGCTATCAGCGGTGTTTTTGGGTCTCGTTGAGAAATTTTTGACTCTGTAAATCCGCTCAGAAGCAAGATTTCGCTTCAGAAGTGCGTTATATAGCAGAATCTAGCACCAGATACATCATATTTCGTGTTTTTAGAGTGCTATTTGCAGTTTTACAAACTTTTGGATAGGTCGAAATCACGCTTTTCCGCGCAGATTTTCACAATCAAAAAGTTCATATTCCTATTCTGGACCCCATAATATGTATGAATCTATCGACAAAAACATCATATTTCGTGTTCTCAGAGCGCCATCTGCAGTTATATGAAGTTTGAAATAAGTCAAAATTACCACATTCTGAGCAGTTTCAAAGTAACGCAAATCACATAAATCTATCAAATACAGCATAATACACCTGAATCCGTCCTCAAATGCACAAAATTTAGCGTGTCTAGCGAGTTATCAGCATTTTTTCTGAGCCTCGTTCAGAAGTGCGTTATATGGCAGAATCTAGCACCAAATACATCATATTTTGTGTTTTTAGAGTGCTACTTGCAGTTTTACAAACTTTGAAATAAGTCCAAATCACGCTTTCCTGCACAGATTTTCACAATCAAAAAGTTGATATTCCTATTCAGGATCTCATAATATGTATGAATCTATGGACCAAAACATCATATTTTGTGTTTTCAGGGCGCTATCTTCAGTTATATGAAGTTTGGAATAAGTCAAAATTACCACATTCTGAGCAGTTTCAAAGTATCGCAAATCACATAAATCTATCCAATACAACATAATACGCATGAATTCGTCCTCAAATGCACAAAGTTCTGCGTTTCCAGCGAGTAAACAGCGTTTTTTCTGAGTCTCGTTGAGAAATTTTTGACTCTGTAAATCTGCTCAGAAGCAAGACTTTGCTTCAGAAGTGCGTTATATGGCAGAATCTAGCACTAAATACATCATATTTCGTGTTTTTTGAGTGCTATTTGCAGTTTTACAAACTCTGGAATAGGTCGAAACCACGCTTTTCCGCGCAGATTTTCACAATCAAAAAGTCCACATTCCTATTCAGAACTTAATAATATTCATGAATCTATCGACAAAAACATCATATTTTGTGTTTTCAGAGCGCCATCTGCAGTTAAATGAAGTTTGAAATAAGTCAAAATTACCACATTCTGAGCAGTTTTAAAGTATCGCAAATCTCATAACTCTATCCGATACAGCATAATACGCATGTTTAGATTAAAATATAAAATAGAGTTACCATGTTCTATGGGAAAAAAATATTTCGATTTTGATATGGCAACAAAAATATTGTAATAGCAACGAGAAAAATAAACACACGTAAAAAACTTGTCAGTTGAATTTTGTGCAAAATAGTATATCTCTTGTTCATTAAACAAGGGCAAAGTAATTGAAATTCACTCCTGAATCAAACATTTTTGGTCCTTTAAGTCGGATATAGTAATCAAGTCAAGATAGAGAAGAAGATATACGTTGAAGAAGAAGTGAACTTCAACTGAAAACGAATAGAATTTGCACTACAAGAAGAAAAACAGTTAATCCATGTTCTTGCATCATTTCGGAAACCAGCCTGTTGAACTGTCGAACATAAGCTATTGTCTGACCAGAGAGTGAGTACATTTCGCAACACTTACACATACACAAGTACACTCTCGTATTGCTCCCTTTGCCTTATTTTCGTATTTAATCTACCTGTTCAGTCACAATAATTGATAGTTATCGTCTCTATAACATGACATCAACGAAGAAATTAGCTGATCTAAAAACTGAGCGCAATTCTCTGAAAAATGATATCAATAGTTCGATAGATATTTTAGCAACTCTTGAAACTGAATTCTCAGAACATAATAGCTTAGATTGTATCAAACAAGTTGAATTGAAAATTAGAGCTGACAGAATCAGTCAATTGTCTTTAGATAAATTTGAAACTATACAAAACGATATAGAACTCATAGCTGAAGATGCACAAGCTGAACAAATCGAGAGGAAGCTATTTATTGATCTCGTTTATCCAGCTTTAGCTAGATCAAGAGTATTGTTAAACAAATGTAAACCGACAGAAAAGCCAGTTGAAATTCTCTCAAACGTAGGAAAATTACCTAATCAAACGTTCAATATTAAATTGCTTGCTATTAATTTGCCCACGTTCAATGGTAATTACTGTGATTGGTTGGAATTCAAAGAAACATTTCTGTCAAGCATTCATAATGATGGATCTTTGGATGATATCATCCAATTTCGATACTTGAAATCCTCTATACAAGGCGAAGCGTCTAAAATTATCAGCTTATTAGATACATCAGCAAATAATCACGCTGAAACCTGGAACTTGTTGTGTGAACGATTCAATAACAAACGAACGCTGGCTAAGAATCACGTTAAAGCTCTATTTAATTTGCGTAAGTTAGAGAAAGAGTCAGCAAAATGTCTACGTAATTTGATATATGAAGCTAGGCAGCATTATCGTGCACTGAATAAGCTAGGACATGATGTTGGAAGCAACAGCATATTCATAATTCATTTAATAACTAATAAACTAGATCCAGTAACGGCGCGAGAACTCGAGATCGATACTGCCTCCAAAGAAACAGTAACTTGCGAAGATCTTATAGCTTTTCTCAAAATGCATGCAGAAATGTTAGAATCATTGGATAATGTCAATAATCGCTCTCAAAAACCGTTTTCTCAACATGATAAGAATCAATTTAAATTCAACGCAAAAGGTCGTAGTCATTCTCTGTTGACAGTTAACTCAAAGTGTCTATTTTGTGCCGACTCGCATACAATTTGGTCTTGTCCAGATTTTGAGAAATTATCTGTCGAAAATAGATTCCAACAGGTAAAAAATAAACGTTTATGTATAAATTATTTACGCTCCGGTCATGTAATAAGAGATTGCAAATCTAGATTTTGTCAAAAATGCAATAATAAGCATCATACTTTACTACATTTTGACAAACAAATAGAATCGATTTGTAGTGAAGCACCTCAATCTACTGAAGAAAATACTATTGAAACTAAAATTACAAAAAACTACCATGCTCGTATAGCAGTATCACAAGAAGTGTTACTCGCAACAGCTTTAGTAGAAATCGTTGATTCAAATGGCAAAATGCAAATGGCTAGAGCTCTCTTAGACTCTGGTTTACAATCAAATTCAATTACAAATGAGTTTAGTGAAAGATTAGGGCTACAAATTACATCTACAAATATTGCTTTATCAGGTATTGGATTAATGACTTCCTCTATAAATTCAAAAATTACATTTCAATTAAAATCACGTTGTAGTGATTACAATTTGAATATTTCTTGCTTCCTTTTAACAACAATTTGTGAATCAATTCCTATTAGGAAGATACATGCATCAAATTTTCATATACCTAGCAACATTAAATTAGCAGATCCCACATTTAGCACACCCTTAGAAATTGATATTTTGCTCGGAGCGCAAGTGTTTTGGGATTAAATACAACCTGGACAAATGAAATTGAAGTCCTGTAGTGCTGTATTACAAAACACAGTTTCAGGTTGGGTAATTACCGGTACTATCTCGCAAGCAACAAACTCATTAAATTGTAATTTCATAATGCAAAATTTATCAGAATCAGATGTACAAGAGCAACTAACTAAATTTTGGACAGTAGAAGAATGTTCATCTCAGAAATTAGTTAGATCACAAGAAGAAGTAGATTGCGAAACTCATTTTACAAAACATGTCAAACGTGATAACAAGGGTAGATTCATTGTTTCGATACCTCTTGAAAAATCGGTAGACAGTTTAAGTGATCCTAGACAAAATGCTTGAAAACAATTATATCATATGGAACGCAAATTTTTAAACAATCCAAAATTAAGACTGATGTATTCAGATTTCATGTCAGAATATATAGAGCTTGGCCACATGCAGCAGTCGGTGAATTTTGAGAATAATAATTCATATTTTTTGCCACACCATGGTGTACTTAGAGAAAATAGCATAACAACTAAACTAAGAGTAGTATTCAATGCGTCATCCAAAACAACATCTGGTATGTCACTTAATGATTCACAAATGGTAGGTTCCACAATTCAAAATGATTTAATAGCAATTTTAATAAGATTTTGTGAATATGCCTATGTTGTTAGTTCGGATATAGCAAAAATGTCTTTTAACTATAACAAAAAGCACCCGATTGTTTTGCCAGCAAAACATCATATTACAACTTTATTATTCGAATTCGAACACAAATGATTACTACATGCAGGGCCACAACAAATATTATATTCGTAACGGGAAAATTATTGGCTTTTATCAGGAACAAATACAGCAAAGTATGTTGTTAGAAAATGTATAATTTGTTTTAAAAATAAGCCAATAACAATAAATCCAATAATAAGTAATCTTCCATCCCAACGCATCTCTCAATCATTTCCGTTTATGCATTGTGGAGTCGATTACGGTGGTCCATTTTTACTTAAAGATAGAAAGGGTCGAAATAATAAATATTATAAGACGTACATTGCTTTATTTATTTGTTTTGTAACTCAAGCTGTTCATATCGAGGTGGTTTCAGATTTTACTAAAGATGCTTTTATTGCAACTTTTAGACGTTTCGTCTCACGTAGAGGAAAACCTATCGAAATAAATTCTGACAACGGTACAAATTTTGTTGCTGCAAATATTGAATTAAAAGAATTGGGCAGATTTATTGCAGACAAAGTCGAAGCACTGAAAGAATCATTTTATATAGAAGGGGTAAAATGGAATTTTATTCCAGTAAATTCACCTCACATGGGTGGACTGTGGGAAGCTGGTATTAAATCAGCCAAATTTCATATCAAACGTATAGCCGGTAACGCTCATCTTACATATGAACAGTTCTTAACTCTAATAAATCAGGTAGAAGCAATAATGAACTCACGTCCAATCAGTCCAATGTCAACTGATCCATTTGAACTACTTCCACTTACACCTGCACATTTTCTCATTGGAAGAACACTCACGTCTTTGGCAGACCCCGATATATCGACAATACCAGATAATAGATTATCTACGTATGACAGAATACAACAACTGCAACAACATTCTGGAAACGGTGGGCGAAAGAATATATATCTGAACTGCAGCAAAGAACAAAATGGAAAAAGAATCAAGGCAACATTCAGCAAGACCAAATAGTTTTGGTCAGAGACGACAACATTCCACCACTTTGTTGGGTCCTAGGTCGTGTAGTCGACCTACATCCTGGTACCGATGGAGTCATCCGAGTCGTCAGTATCAAGACAGAAAAAGGCATCATTAAAAGGGCTGTCGCCAAGGTGTGCCCACTCCCCATTACTAACGGAAGCGACAGTGTTGTGAATGTATGAATAAAAGCCATTAAGTGCAATGTGTTTCAATAAGTGTAGTCTAATTTTAGTAGCGTAGTTTCATTTTGTTATTAGTTATCATCAGTATACTACAACTATTAGCATTGTAAAATTTTGTTGAAGGCCTCACCTTCAAGGCCGGGAGTATGTTTAGATTGAAATATAAAATAGAGTTGCGAAAAAAATATTTTGATTTCGATATGGTAACAAAAACATTGTAATAGCAACGAGAAAAATAAACACACGTAAAAAACTTGTCAGTTGAATTTTGTGCAAAATAGTATATCTCTTCTTTATTAAACAAGGGCAAAGTGATTAAAATTCACTCCTGAATCACACAACGCATGGATCCGTTCTCAAATGCACAAAATTTTGCGTTTCCAGCGAGTTATCAGCGTTTTTTCCTCAGTCTCGTTGAGAAATTTTTGACTCTGTTAATCTGCTCAGAAGCAAGATTTTGCTTCTCAAGTGCATTATATGGCAGAATCTAGCACCAAATACATCATATTTCGTGTTTTTAGAGTGCTATTTGTAGTTTTACAAACTTTGGAATAAGTCGAAATCACGCTTTTCCGCGCAAATTTTCACAATCAAAAAGTTCATATTCCTAATCAGAACCTCATATTATGTATGGATCTATTGACAGAAACATCATATTTCGTGTTTTCAGAGCGCTTTCTGCAGTTATATGAAGTTTGAAATAAGTCAAAATTACCACATTCTGCGCAGTTTCAAAGTATCGCAAATCACATAAATCTATCCAATACAACATAATACGCATGAATCCGTGCTCAAATGCACTAAATTTTGCGTTTTCAGTGAGTTATCAGCGTTTTTTCTGAGTCTCGTTGAGGAATTTTGACTCTGTCAATCCGCTCAGAAGCAAGATTTTGCTCCAAAAGTGCGTTATATGGCAGAATCTAGCACTAAATACTCAATATTTCGTGTTTTTGAAGTGCTATTTGCAGTTTTACAAACTTTGGATTAAGTCGAAATCACGCTTTCCCGCCTAGATTTTCACAATAGAAAGTTCATATTCCTATTCAGGACCTCACAATATAGTCCAGTCAAGTTAGTCCCAAAAATACGGGTGCCCTTGCATAAATTCCCAAAAAGCTGAAAATTGGCATGCACGTTAGGGATACCATTATGATGGAGTTGTGAGAAGTCCCCATCGATCCCATGTGTGCAAAACATTTTATGCGAGGTCAAAGTTCGTAGAAATGGGTTTTTCAAATTGTTTAACGAAATTGTCAGTTTTATGATCGAAATAGCTCAGACAAAAATTATAGATCTTCCAATTCTCTACAAAAATGGTCCTCACACTTTTTTCCCAAGATTTGCCATTTCTGAGAAAAAGCTATTCTAAGGTTATATTTTCAATAATATGCATGACTACGCTGCCTATGTACATTATGGACGTATAATATGAATAAAACATTTAGTCTGCGTGACTAGTTCTCGTACATTAATATTGAATGATAATTCTAAAAATATGAAATGAATTGAGACCTAATCCCTCATTTTATGTGGCCATGTAGCCTTAAGCAACATTTGTCTTCTGTTCAATTGTCAACGTGGCAGTGTCCGTCTGTTATTTACTTTAAATTACTTGCATAGATAAGTTGCATTACGTAGCTTTTGCAAAACATACTCGGGATAAAAAAGGTGTTCAATCAGCTTCTCTTCCTCCAACCTTGGATTTTGCTCATTAACATTTTTATCGAGTATATTACCAGGTTCAATTGTGGCTTGAAGATGAACTGGACCCAGAATAATGGGGTTGGAAGCTTATTAATGATGTATTGGAACCAATAGACGCTCTACTCCCCCCTGCACCAGAATAGCTCCTCATTACTATTTTTTCTAGATGCAAAAAGGGGTGTAATTCGAAATGCTACAGCAAAAAAATAGGCTTACTTTGTTCACCAGCATGCACCAGCTGGGAAGGCCAGTTGTGCAAATGCTGAATCTCCAACAGAAGATGATCCTTACATCAACGACGGAGCAACTGATGTATCGCTGTTTGAATAGTTTATGTCAACTCCGGAAGATGAAGAAAAAGAAGAAGCAGTTGAATAACAAGACTTAATATTATATTGAATTTCAATATAAAGACCGTGGAATAGGACTATCGGAGAAACCAAGACGAAAATTACGCACCAAGTTCACTACTTCATAGGTGGCGTGGAAGCGTGTGCATATTATAGAGAATATAACTTTAGAATGGCTTCTTCTCAGAAATGGCGAATCTTGGCGAAAAAAGTGTAAGGACCATTTTTGTAGAGAATTGGAAGATCTATAATTTCTGTCTCAGCTATTTCTATCATAAGACTGACAATTTCGCTAAAAAATTTGAAAAATCCGTTTCTACGAAGTTTGACCTCGAATAAAATTTTTTACACACATGGGATCGATGGGGACTTTTCACATCTTCATCATAATGGTATCACTAACGTTCATGCCAATTTTCAGCTTCTTGGGAATTTATGCAAGGGTGAATGTCTATTTTGACTGGACTAATATGTATGAATCTATCGACAAGAACATCTTATTTCGTGTTTTCGGAGCGCTATCTGCAGTTATATGAAGTTTGAAATAAGTCAAAATTACCACATTCTGAGCAGTTTCAAGGTATCGCAAATCACATGAATCTATCCAATACAACATAATACGCATGAATCCTTTCTCAAATGCACAAAATTTCGCTTTTCCAGCGAGTTGTTATTGCTTCTTCTGAGTCTCGTTGAGAAATTTTTGACTCTGTAAATCTGCTCAGAACTAAGACTTAGCTTCAATAGTGCGTTATATCGCAGAATCCAGCACCAAATACATTATATTTCGTGTTTTTACAGTGCTATTTGCATTTATACAAACTTTGGAATAAGTCGGAATCACGCTTTCCCGCGTGGATTCTCATAATCAAAAAGTTCATATTCCCACTAAGGACCTCATAATATGTATGAATCTATCGACAAAAACATCATATTTTGTGTTTTCAGAGCGCTGTCTGCAGTTATATGAAGTTTGAAATAAGTCAAAATTACCACATTCTGAGCAGTTTCAAAGTATCCCAAATCACATAAATCTATCCAATACGACATAATACGCATGAATCCGTCCTCAGATGCACAGAATTTTGCGTTTCCAGCGAGTAATCAGAGTATTTTTTGAGTCTCGTTGAGAAATTTTTGACTTTGTAAATCCGCTCAGAAGAAAGATTTCGCTTTGAAAGTGCATAATATGGCAGAGTCTAGCACCAAATACATCATATTTTGTGTTTTTAGAGTGCTATTTGCAGTTTCACAAACTTTGGCATAAGTCGGAATCACGCTTTCCCGCGCGGATTTTCACAATCAAAAGTTCATATTCCTATTCAGGACCTCACAATATGTATGAATCTATCGACAAAAATATCATATTCCAAGTTTTCAGAGCGCTATCTGCAGTTATATGAAGTTTTAAATAAGTCAAAGTTACCACATTCTGAGCAGTTTCAAAGTATCGCAAATCACATAAATCTATCTAATACAACATAATACGCATGAATCCGTCCTCAAATGCACAAAATTTTGCGTTTCCAGCGAGTTATCAGCGTTTTTTCTGAGTCGCGTTGAGAAATTTTTGACTCTGTAAATCTTGTCAGAAGCAAGACTTTGCTTCAAAAGTGCGTTATATGGCAGAATCTAGCACCAAGTACATCATATTTCGTGTTTTTAGAGTGCTATTTGCAGTTTTACAAACTTTGGAATAAGTCTAAATCACTCTTTTCCGCGCAGTTTTCCACAATCAAAAAGTTCATATTCCTATTCAGGACCTCATAATATGTGTAAATCTATCGACAAAAACATCATATTTTGTGTTTTCAGAGCGCTATCTGCAGTTATATGAAGTTTGAAATAAGTCAGAATTACCACATTCTGAGCAGTTTCAAAGTATCGCAAATTACATAAATCTATCCAATACAACATAATACGCATAAATCCGTCCTCAGATGCACAAAATTCTGCGTTTCCAGCGAGTTATCAGCGTTTTTCTGAGTCTCGTTGAGAAATTTCCGACTCTGTGAATCTGCTCAGAAGCAAGATTTTGCTCCAAAAGTGCGTTAAATGGCAAAATCTAGCACCAAATACATCATATTTTGTGTTTTTAGAGTGCTATTTGCAGTTTTACAAACTTTGGAATAAGTCGATATGACGCTTTTCCGCGCAGATTTTCACGATCAAGAAGTTCATATTTCTATTGAGGACCTCATAATATGTATAAATCTATCGACAAAAACATCTTATTCCATGTTTTCAGAGCGCAATCTGCAGTTATATGAAGTTTGAAATAATTAAAAATTACCACATTCTTAGCAGTCTCAAAGTATCGCAAATCACATAAAGCTATCCAATGCAACATAATACGCATGAATCCATCCTCAAATGAACAAAATTCTGCGTTTCCAGCGAGTAATCAGCGTTTTTCTGAGTCTCGTTGAGAAATTTTTGACTCTGTGAATCTGCTCAGGCAAAAACAACATATATCGTGTTTTTAGAGCGCTATCTGCAGTTATATGAAGTTTGGAATAAGTCAAAATTACCACATTCTGAGCGGTTTCCAAGTATCGCAAATCACATAAATCTATCCAATACAGCATAATACGCATGAATCCGTCCTCAAATGCACAAAATTTTACGTTTCCAGCAAGTTATCAGCGTTTTTTCTAAATCTCGTTGGGAAATTTCTGACTCTGTAAATATGCTCAGAAGCAAGATTTTGCTTCCAAAGTGCGTTATATGGCAAAATCTAGCACCAAATACATCATACCCTGTGTTTCAGAGTGCTATTTGCAGTTTTACAAACTTTGGAACAAGTCGAAATCACGCTTTTCCGCGCAGATTTCTACAATCAAGAAGTTCATATTCCTATTCAGGACCTTATAATATGTTCGAAACTATCGACAAAAACATCATATCTCGTGTTTTCAGAGCGCTATCTGCAGTTTGAAATAAGTCAAAGTTACCACTTTCTGAGCGGTTTCAAAGTATCGCAAATCACATAAATCTATCCAATACAGCATAATACGCGTGAATCCGTCCTCAAATGCACAAAATTTTGCGTTTCCAGCGAGTTATCAGCGTTTTTTTCGAGTCCCGTTGAGAAATGAGAATCTAGCATCAAATACATCATATTTCGTGTTTGAGAGTGCTATTTGCAGTTTTTCAAACTTTGGAATAAGTCTAAATCACGCTTTTCCGCGCAGATTTTTACATTCAAAAACTCTGAGTTTCTATTCAGGACCTCATAATATGTATGAATCTATCGACAAAAACATCATATTCCGTGTTTTCAGAGCGCTATTTGCAGTTATATGAAGTTTGGAATAAGTCAAAACTACCACATTCTGAGCAGTTTCAAAGTATCGCAAATCACATAAATCTATTCAATACAACATAATACGCATAAATCCATCCTTAAATACACAAGAATT
This sequence comes from Dromius quadrimaculatus, assembly GCA_963989225.1. Taxonomy (NCBI): domain Eukaryota; kingdom Metazoa; phylum Arthropoda; class Insecta; order Coleoptera; family Carabidae; genus Dromius; species Dromius quadrimaculatus. The sequence goes on from OZ022335.1 coordinate 25,707,074, forward strand.
TTTGTTTCCAGCGAGTTATCAGCGTTTTTTCTGAGTCTTGTTGTGGAATTTTTGACTATGTAAATCCGCTCAGAAGCAAGATTTTGCTTCAAAAGTGGGATATATTGCAGAATCTAGCACCAAATACATCATATTTCGTGTTTTAGAGTGCTATTTGCTGTTTTACTAACTTTGGAATAAGTCGAAATCACGCTTTTCCGCGAAGATTTTTTCAATCAGAAAGTTCATATTCCTATTCAGGACCTCATAATATGTATGAATCTGAGCCTCATATTCCGTGTTTCCAGAGCGCTATCTGCAGTTATATGAAGTTTGAAATAAGTCAAGATTACAACATTCTAAGCAGTTTCGTAGTATCGCAAATCACAGAAAACTATGCAATACATCATAATACGCTGTAATTTGTCCTCAGATGCAAGAAATTTTGCGTTTCCAGCAAGTTATCAGCGTTTTTTCTGAATCTCGTTGAGAAATTTTTGACTCTGTAAATATGCTCAGAAGCAAGATTTTGCTTCAAAAGTGCGATATATGGCAGAATCTAGCACCAAATACATCATATTTCGTGTTTTAGAGTGCTATTTGCAGTTTTACAAACTTTGGAATAAGTCTAAATCACGCTTTTCCGCGCAGATTTTCGCATTCAAAAAGTTCATATTCCTATTCAGGACCTTATAATATGTATGAATCTATCGAAAAAAACATCATATTTCGTGTTTTCAAAGCGCTTGCAGTTATATGAAGTTTGGAAAAGGTCAAATTTACCACATTCTGAGCAGTTTCAAAGTATCGCAAATCACATGAATCTATCCAATACAACATAATACGCATGAATTCGTCCTCAAATGCACAAAATTTTGCGTTTCTAGCGAGTTATCAGCGTTTTTACTGAGTCTCGTTGAGAAATTTCTGACTATGTAAATCTGCTCAGAAGCAGGATTTAGCTTCCAAAATGCGTTTTATGGCAGAGTTTAGCACCAAATACATCATATTTCGTGTTTTAAGAGTGCTATTTGCAGCTTCACATACTCTGGAATAGGTCGGAATCACGCTTTTCTGCGCACATTTTTACAATCAAGAAGTTCATATTCCTATTCAGGACCTTATAATATGTATGAATCTATCGACAAGAACATCATATTCCATGTTTTCAGAGCGCTATCTGCAGTTATATGAAGTTTGAAAAAAGTCAGAATTACAACATTCTGAGCAGTTCCAAAGTATCGCAAATCACATGAATCTATCCAAAACAACATAATACGCATTAATCCGTCCTCAAACGCACCAAATTTTGCGTTTCCTGCGAGTTATCAGCGCTTTTTCTGAGTCTCGTTGTGAAATTTTTGACTCTGTAAATCTGCTCAGAAGCAAGGTTTTGCTTTAAAAGTGCGTTATATGGCAGAATCTAGCACCAAATACATCATATTTCCTGTTTTTAGATTGCTATTTGCAGTTTTACAAACTTTGGAATAAGTCGAAAACACGCTCTTCCGCGCAGATTTCTACAATCAAAAAGTTCATATATTTATTCAGGACCTCATAATATGTATGAATCTATCGACAAAAACATCATATTCCTTGTTTTCAGAGCGCTATCTGCAGTTATATGAAGTTTGAAATAAGTCAGAGTTACCACATTCAGAGCGGTTTCAAAGTATCGCAAATCACATAAATCCATCCAATACAGCATAATACGCATGAATCCGTCCTCAAATGCACAAAATTCTGCGTTTTCAGCGAGTTATCAGCGTTTTTTCTGAGTTTCGTTGAGAAATTTCTGACTCAGTAAATCTGCTCAGAAGCAAGATTTTGCTGCAAAAGTGCGATATATGGCAGAATCTAGAACCAAATACATCATATTTCGTATTTCAAGAGTGCTATTTGCAGTTTTACAAACTTTGGAATAAGTCAAAATCACGCTATTCCGCGCTGATTTTCACAATCAAAAAGTTTATATTCCTATTCAGGACCTCATAATATGTATGAAACTATCGACAAAAACATCATATTTCCTGTTTTCAGGGCGCTATCTACAATTATATGAAGTTTGAAATAAGTCAAAATTACCACATTCTGAGCGGTTTCAAAGTATCGCAAATCCCATTAATCTATTCAATACAGCAAAATACGCATGAATTCGTCCTCAAATGCACAAAATTTTGCGTTTCCAGCGAGTTATCAGCGTTTTTTCTGAGTCTCGTTGAGAAATTTTTGACTCTGTAAATCTGCTCAGAAGCAAGATTTTGCATCAAAAGTGCGTTATCTGGCAGAATCCAGAACCAAATACATCATATTTTGTGTTTTTAGAGTGCTATTTGCAGTTCTACAGACTTTGGAATAAGTCGAAATCACGCTTTTCCGCGCAGATTTTCACAATCAAAAAGTTCATATTTCTATTCAGGACCTCATAATATGTATGAATCTTTCGACAAAAACATCATACCTCGTGGTTTCAGGGCGCTATCTACAGTTATATAAAGTTTGAAATAAGTCAAAATTACCACATTCTGAGCAGTTTCAATGTATCGCAAATCACATATATCTATCCAATACAACATAAAACGCATGATTTCGTCCTCAAATGCACAAAATTCTGCGTTTCCAGCGAGTTATCAGCGGTGTTTCTGAGTCTCGTTGAGAAAATTTTGATTCTGTAAATCCGCTCAGAAGCAAGATTTCGCTTAAGAAGTGCGTTATATAGCAGAATCTAGCACCAGATACATCATATTTCGTGTTTTTAGAGTGCTATTTGCAGTATTACAAACTTTTGGGTAGGTCGAAATCACGCTTTTCCGCGCAGATTTTCACAATCAAAAAGTTCATATCCCTATTCAGGACCCTATAATATGTATGAATCTATCGACAACAACATCATATTTCTTGTTTTCAGAGCGCTATCTGCAGTTATATGAAGTTTGGAATAAGTCAAAATTATCACATTCTGAGCAGTTTCAAAGTATCGCAAATCACACAAACCTATCCAATACAACATAATACGCATGAATCCGTCCTCAAATGCACAAAATTTTGCGTTTCCAGCGAGTAATCAGCGTTTTTTCTGGGTTTCGTTGAGAAATTTTTGACTCTGTAAATCTGCTCAGAAGCAAGATTTTGCTTCAAAAGAATGTTATATAGCAGAATCTAGCACCAATTACATCATATTTCGTGTTTTTAGAGTGCTATTTGCAGTTTTACGAACTTTGAAATAAGTCGAAATCACGCTATCCCGCGCAGATTTCCACAATTAATTCAGGACCTCATAATATGCATGAATCTATCGACATAAACATCATATTTTGTGTCTTCAGAGCGCTATCTGCAGTTATATGAAGTTTGAAATATGTCAAAATTACCACATTCTGAGCAGTTTCAAAGTATCGCAAGTCACATAAATCTATCCAATACAGCATGATACGCATTAATCATGAATTCTGCGTTTCCAGCGAGTTATCAGCGTTTTTTCTGAGTCTCGTTGAGGGATTTTTGACTTTGTAAATCTGCTCAGAAGCAAGATTTTGCTTCAAAAGTGCGTTATATGGCAGAATCTAGCACCAAATACATCATATTTCGTGTTTTTAGAGTGCCATTTGCAGTTTTACAAACTTTGGAATAAGTCGAAATCACGCTTTTCCGCGCAAATTTTCACAACCAAAAAGTTCATATTTCTTTTCAGGACCCCATAATATGTATGAGTCTATCGACAAAAACATCATATTTTGTGTTTCCAGAGCGCTATCTGCAGTTATATGAAGTTTGAAATAAGTCAAAATTACCACATTCTGAGCAGTTTCAAGGTATCGCAAATCACATAAATCCATTCAATACAACGTGATACTCATGGATCCGTCCTCAAATGCTAAAAATTTTGCGTTTTCAGCGAGTTATCGGCGTTTTTTCTGAGTCTCGTTGAGAAATTTTTGACTCTGTTTTTCTGCTCAGAAGCAAGTTTTTGCTTCAAAAGTACGTTATATGGCAGAATCTAGCACTAAATACATCATATTCCTTGTTTTTAGAGTGCTATTTACAGTTTTACTTACTTTGGAATAAGTCGTAATCACGCTTTTCCGCCCAGATTTTCACAACCAAAAAGTTCATATTCCTTTTCAGGACCTCATAATATGTATAAACCCATCGACAAAAACATCATATTTCGTGTTCTCAGAGCGCCATCTGCGGTTATATGAAGTTTGAAATAAGTCAAAATTACCACATTCTGAGCAATTTCAAAGTAACGCAAATCACATAAGTCTATCAAATACAGCATAATACGCATGAATTCGTCCTCAAATGCACAAAATTTAGCGTGTCTAGCGAGTTATCAGCGTTTTTTCTGAGCCTCGTTCAGAAGTGCGTTATATGGCAGAATCTAGCACCAAATACATCATATTTTGTGTTTTTAGAGTGCTACTTGCAGTTTTACAAACTTTGAAATAAGTCCAAATCACGCTTTCCTGCACAGATTTTCACAATCAAAAAGTTGATATTTCTATTCAGGATCTCATAATATGTATGAATCTATCGACCAAAACATCATATTTTGTGTTTTCAGGGCGCTATCTACAGTTATATGAAGTTTGGAATAAGTCAAAATTACCACATTCTGAGCAGTTTCAAAGTATCGCAAATCACATAAATCTATCCAATACAACATAATACGCATGAATTCGTCCTCAAATGCACAAAGTTCTGCGTTTCCAGCGAGTAAACAGCGTTTTTTCTGAGTCTCGTTGAGAAATTTTTGACTCTGTAAATCTGCTCAGAAGCAAGATTTTGCTTCAGAAGTGCGTTATATGGCAGAATCTAGCACTAAATACATCATATTTCGTGTTTTTTGAGTGCTATTTGCAGTTTTACAAACTCTGGAATAGGTCGAAACCACGCTTTCCCGCGCAGATTTTCACAATCAAAAAGTCCACATTCCTATTCAGAACTTAATAATATTCATGAATCTATCGACAAAAACATCATATTTTGTGTTTTCAGAGCGCTATCTGCAGTTATATGAAGTTTGAAATAAGTCAAAATTACCACATTCTGAGCAGTTTTAAAGTATCGCAAATCTCATAACTCTATCCGATACAGCATAATACGCATGTTCAGATTAAAATATAAAATAGAGTTACCATGTTCTATGGGAAAAAAATATTTTGATTTTGATATGGCAACAAAAATATTGTAATAGCAACGAGAAAAATAAACACACGTAAAAAACTTGTCAGTTGAATTTTGTGCAAAATAGTATATCTCTTGTTCATTAAACAAGGGCAAAGTAATTGAAATTCACTCCTGAATCATACATTTTTGGTCCTTCAAGTCGGATATAGTAATCAAGTCAAGATAGAGAAGAAGATATACGTTGAAGAAGAAGTGAACCTCAACTGAAAACGAATAGAATTTGCACTACAAGAAGAAAAACAGCCAATCCATGTTCTTGCATCATTTCGGAAACCAGCCTGTTGAACTGTCGAACATAAGCTATTGTCTGACCAGAGAGTGAGTACATTTCGCAACACTTACACATACACAAGTACACTCTCGTATTGCTCCCTTTGCCTTATTTTCGTATTTAATCTACCTGTTCAGTCACAATAATTGATAGTTATCGTCTCTATAACATGACATCAACGAAGAAATTAGCTGATCTAAAAACTGAGCGCAATTCTCTGAAAAATGATATCAATAGTTCGATAGATATTTTAGCAACTCTTGAAACTGAATTCTCAGAACATAATAGCTTAGATTGTATCAAACAAGTTGAATTGAAAATTAGAGCTGACAGAATCAGTCAATTGTCTTTAGATAAATTTGAAACTATACAAAACGATATAGAACTCATGGCTGAAGATGCACAAGCTGAACAAATCGAGAGGAAGCTATTTATTGATCTTGTTTATCCAGCTTTAGCTAGATCAAGAGTATTGTTAAACAAATGTAAACCGACAGAAAAGCCAGTTGAAATTCTGTCAAACGTAGGAAAATTACCTAATCAAACGTTCAATATTAAATTGCCTGCTATTAATTTGCCCACGTTCAATGGTAATTACAGTGATTGGTTGGAATTCAAAGAAACATTTCTGTCAAGCATTCATAATGATGGATCTTTGGATGATATTATCAAATTTCGATACTTGAAATCCTCTATACAAGGCGAAGCGTCTAAAATTATCAGCTTATTAGATACATCAGCAAATAATCACGCTGAAACCTGGAACTTGTTGTGTGAACGATTCGATAACAAACGAACGCTGGCTAACAATCACGTTAAAGCTCTATTCAATTTGCGTAAGTTAGAGAAAGAGTCAGCAAAATGTCTACGTAATTTGATATATGAAGCTAGGCAGCATTATCGTGCACTGAATAAGCTAGGACATGATGTTGGAAGCAACAGCATATTCATAATTCATTTAATAACTAATAAACTAGATCCAGTAACGGCGCGAGAACTCGAGATCGATACTGCCTCCAAAGAAACAGTAACTTGCGAAGATCTTATAGCTTTTCTCAAAATGCATGCAGAAATGTTAGAATCATTGGATAATGTCAATAATCGCTCTCAAAAACCGTTTTCTCAACATGATGATAAGAATCAATTTAAATTCAACGCAAAAGGTCGTAGTCATTCTCTGTTGACAGTTAACTCAAAGTGTGTATTTTGTGCCGACTCGCATACAATTTGGTCTTGTCCAGATTTTGAGAAATTATCTGTCGAAAATAGATTCCAACAGGTAAAAAATAAACGTTCATGTATAAATTATTTACGCTCCGGTCATGTAATAAAAGATTGCAAATCTAGATTTTGTCAAAAATGCAATAATAAGCATCATACTTTACTACATTTTGACAAACAAATAGAATCGATTTGTAGTGAAGCACCTCAATCTACTAAAGAAAACACTATTGAAACTAAAATTACAAAAAACTACCATGCTCGTATAGCAGTATCACAAGAAGTGTTACTCGCAACAGCTTTAGTAGAAATCGTTGATTCAAATGGCAAAATGCAAATGGCTAGAGCTCTCTTAGACTCTGGTTTACAATCAAATTCAATTACAAATGAGTTTAGTGAAAGATTAGGGCTACAAATTACATCTACAAATATTGCTTTATCAGGTATTGGGTCAATGACTTCCTCTATAAATTCAAAAATTACATTTCAATTAAAATCACGTTGTAGTGATTACAATTTGAATATTTCTTGCTTCCTTTTAACAACAATTTGTGAATCAATTCCTATTAGGAAAATACATGCATCAAATTTTCATATACCTAGCAACATTAAATTAGCAGATCCCACATTTAGCACACCCTCAGAAATTGATATTTTGCTCGGAGCGCAAGTGTTTTGGGATTAAATACAACCTGGACAAATGAAATTGAAGTCCTGTAGTGCTGTATTACAAAACACAGTTTTAGGTTGGGTAATTACCGGTACTATCTCGCAAGCAACAAACTCATTAAATTGTAATTTTATAATGCAAAATTCATCAGAATCAGATGTACAAGAGCAACTAACTAAATTTTGGACAGTAAAAGAATGTTCATCTCAGAAATTAGTTAGATCACAAGAAGAAGTAGATTGCGAAACTCATTTTACAAAACATGTCAAACGTGATAACAAGGGTAGATTCATTGTTTCGATACCTCTTGAAAAATCGGTAGACAGTTTAAGTGATCCTAGACAAAATGCTTGGAAACAATTATATCATATGGAACGCAAACTTTTAAACAATCCAAAATTAGGACTGATGTATTCAGATTTCATGTCAGAATATATAGAGCTTGGCCACATGCAGCAGTCGGTGAATTTTGAGAATAATAATTCATATTTTTTGCCACACCATGGTGTACTTAGAGAAAATAGCATAACAACTAAACTAAGAGTAGTATTCAATGCGTCATCCAAAACAACATCTGGTATGTCACTTAATGATTCACAAATGGTAGGTTCCACAATTCAAAATGATTTAATAGCAATTTTAATAAGATGTCGTGAATATGCCTATGTTGTTAGTTCGGATATAGCAAAAATGTATCGCCAAGTCTTAATAGATCCAACACAGAGGATGTTGCAAAAAATTCTGTGGCGATTCAACCCCGCTGATAATATCAAAGAATATACGCTTGACACAGTAACTTATGGAATGACGGCAGCTCCGTTTTTAGCCATAAGGTCCTCATTTCAGTTAGCTATAGAATGTAAATCTCAACAACCTGAAGCATCGCGAATTATTGCTAATGATTTTTACGTTGACGATTTGTTGACAGGTGATGATAATACAGATAATCTTATACAAATCTGTAATGCAGTATCAACAGTTCTTAATTCAGGATGTTTTAATTTACGTAAATGGAAAAGTAACAACGTCGATATACTGAAACATAAGTTGAGTCATCAAATGACGTGTTTAATATTGGAAAAGACGAGACTATAAAAACTTTTGGCGTGGTATGGTCATGTAGCACTGACACGCTAACATATAAAATTTGTATAGATTTAGATTCTAATTCTGCATTAAAACGTTCAATCTTATCGTGCGCTCCGCAAATATTTGATCCTTTGGGCTTATTGAGTGTTTGCACAATAACAGCCAAAATATTCATTCAGAAATTGTGGCTGGAGAAATTAAGTTGGGATGAACCTGTGTCTCCAAATTTAAATTAAAAATGGAATGAATATAGAAAAGAGCTTGCACAGTTTAACGATATTAAAATAAACCGACATGTATCATTAAAAACTTTTACCAAAGAAGTAATACATGTATTTTGTAATGCATCATTAGTAGCGTACGGCGCTAGTGTTTACGTGAAAACAAATAATGAATTTGGTGATCAAGTAATATGTAATCTTTTATGTGCAAAATCAAAAGTTGCTCCCTTGAAACCACTTACTGTTCCAAGATTAGAATTATGCGCCGCTCTTTTAGCATCACGATTAATAGATATAGTAATAAAATCATAAAACTGTGAAAACGCACATTGTACGATGTGGAGCGATTCCACTATTGTACTGAGCTGGATTAAAACCGCACCAAATTTATTAAAACCATTCGTCAGTAATAGAATAGCTGAGATTCAAAGATTAACAAAAAACTTTAGTTGGCGGTATGTTCCTTCAATTGAGAATCCAAGTGACATATTATCACGTGGCTTAGCACCTTCTCAAGTAATGAATTGTGAAAAGTGGAGGCATGGGCCAGGTTGGTTGATAAAAGATGTAATTTATTGGCCAGTTAAACTAATTATCAATTGTGAAGAGTTACAGGAGTTTAAAAGCCAAAGCACAGTCTTATTGAATATTCATGCATTTAGTGATCTGAAATTAGATGAATACTCAAGTTGGAACAAACAAAAAGCGATTGTAGCTTACTGTTTACGCTTCAAGAATAATTGTTTGAGAAAATCACAAGGACAAAATAGCCAAATGGGTCCTCTCACTATTTCAGCATTAGATCAAGCAACAATTTGCGTATTGAATATGGTTTAAAGGGAATCATTTTAAAGTGGACACAATTGTTTAACAAACAAAGTACCAATACCTCGAAAAAGCAGACTAAACAAACAGAACCCTTTCTTAGACAAAAATAATTTAATAAGAGTAGGTGGCAGAATAGTGGCTTCTTCTTTCAATTATAACAAAAAGCACCCGATTGTTTTGCCAGCAAAACATCATATTACAACTTTATTATTCGAATTCGAACACGAATGATTACTACATGCAGGGCCACAACAAATATTATATTCGTAACGGGAAAATTATTGGCTTTTATCAGGAACAAATACAGCAAAGTATGTTGTTAGAAAATGTATAATTTGTTTTAAAAATAAGCCAATAACAATAAATCCAATAATAAGTAATCTTCCATCCCAGCGCATCTCTCAATCATTTCCGTTTATGCATTGTGGAGTCGATTACGGTGGTCCATTTTTACTTAAATATAGAAAGGGTCGAAATAATAAATATTATAAGACGTACATTGCTTTATTTATTTGTTTTGTAACTCAAGCTGTTCATATCGAGGTGGTTTCAGATTTAACTAAAGATGCTTTTATTGCAACTTTTAGACGTTTCGTCTCACGTAGAGGAAAACCTATCGAAATAAATTCTGACAACGGTACAAATTTTGTTGCTGCAAATATTGAATTAAAAGAATTGGGCAGATTTATTGCAGACAAAGTCGAAGCACTGAAAGAATCATTTTATATAGAAGGAGTAAAATGGAATTTTATTCCAGTAAATTCACCTCACATGGGTGGACTGTGGAAAGCTGGTATTTAATCAGCCAAATTTCATATCAAACGTATAGCCGGTAACGCTCATCTTACATATGAACAGTTCTTAGCTCTAATAAATCAGGTAGAAGCAATAATGAACTCACGTCCAATCAGTCCAATGTCAACTGATCCATTTGAACTACTTCCACTTACACCTGCACATTTTCTCATTGGAAGAACACTCACGTCTTTGGCAGACCCCGATATATCGACAATACCAGATAATAGATTATCTACGTATGAAAGAATACAACAACTGCAACAACACTTCTGGAAACGGTGGGCGAAAGAATATATATCTGAACTGCAGCAAAGAACAAAATGGAAAAAGAATCAAGGCAACATTCAGCAAGACCAAATAGTTTTGGTCAGAGACGACAACATTCCACCACTTTGTTGGGTCCTAGGTCGTGTAGTCGACCTACATCCTGGTACCGATGGAGTCATCCGAGTCGTCAGTATCAAGACAGAAAAAGGCATCATTGAAAGGGCTGTCGCCAAGGTGTGCCCACTCCCCATTACTAACGGAAGCGACAGTGTTGTGAATGTATGAATGAAAGCCATTAAGTGCAATGTGTTTCAATAAGTGTAGTCCAATTTTAGTAGCGTAGTTTCATTTTGTTATTAGTTATCATCAGTATACTACAACTATTAGCATTGTAAAATTTTGTTGAAGGCCTTACCTTCAAGGCCGGGAGTATGTTTAGATTGAAATATAAAATAGAGTAACCATGTTTCATGCGAAAAAAATATTTTGATTTTGATATGGTAACAAAAACATTGTAATAGCAACGAGAAAAATAAACACACGTAAAAAACTTGTCAGTTGAATTTTGTGCAAAATAGTATATCTCTTCTTTATTAAACAAGGGCAAAGTGATTAAAATTCACTCCTGAATCAAACAACGCATGAATCCGTTCTCAAATGCACAAAATTTTGCGTTTCCAGCAAGTTATCAGCGTTCTTTCCTCAGTCTCGTTGAGAAATTTTTGACTCTGTTAATCTGCTCAGAAGCAAGATTTTGCTTCTCAAGTGCATTATATGGCAGAATCTAGCACCAAATACATCATATTTCGTGTTTTTAGAGTGCTATTTGTAGTTTTACAAACTTTGGAATAAGTCGAAATCACGCTTTTCCGCGCAAATTTTCACAATCAAAAAGTTCATATTCCTAATCAGAACCTCATATTATGTATGGATCTATTGACAGAAACATCATATTTCGTGTTTTCAGAGCGCTTTCTGCAGTTATATGAAGTTTGAAATAAGTCAATATTACCACATTCTGCGCAGTTTCAAAGTATCGCAAATCACATAAATCTATCCAATACAACATAATACGCATGAATCCGTGCTCAAATGCACTAGATTTTGCGTTTTCAGTGAGTTATCAGCGTTTTTTCTGAGTCTCGTTGAGGAATTTTGACTCTGTCAATCCGCTCAGAAGCAAGATTTTGCTTCAAAAGTGCGTTATATGGCAGAATCTTGCACTAAATACTCGATATTTTGTGTTTTTGAAGTGCTATTTGCAGTTTTACAAACTTTGGATTAAGTCGAAATCACGCTTTCCCGCCTAGATTTTCACAATAGAAAGTTCATATTCCTATTCAGGACCTCACAATATGTATGAATCTATCGACAAAAACATCTTATTTCGTGTTTTCGGAGCGCTATCTGCAGTTATATGAAGTTTGAAATAAGTCAAAATTACCACATTCTGAGCAGTTTCAAGGTATCGCAAATCACATGAATCTATCCAATACAACATAATACGCATGAATCCTCTCTCAAATGCACAAAATTTCGCTTTTCCAGCGAGTTGTTATTGTTTCTTCTGAGTCTCGTTGAGAATTTTTTGACTCTGTTAATCTGCTCAGAAAGAAGATTTTGCTTCAAAAGTGTGATATATGGCAGAATCTAGCACAAAATACATTATATTTTGTGTTTTCAGAGTGCTATTTGCAGTTTTACAAACTTTGAAATAAGTCGAAATTACGCTTTTCTGCGCAGATTTTCACTATCAAAAAGTTCATATTTCTATTCAGGACCTCATAATATGTATGAATCTATCGACAAAAACATCATATTTCGTGTTTTCAGAGCGCTATCTGCAGTTATATGAAGTTTGAAATACGTCAGAATTACCAGCGAGTTATCAGCGTTTTTTCTGAGTCTCGTTGAGAAATTTTTGACTCTGTAAATCTGCTCAGAACTAAGAAATAGCTTCAATAGTGCGTTATATTGCAGAATCTAGCACCAAATACATTATATTCCGTGTTTTTACAGTGCTATTTGCAGTTATACAAACTTTGGAATAAGTCGGAATCACGCTTTCCCGCGTAGATTTTCATTATCAAAAAGTTCATATTCCCATTGAGGACCTCATAATATGTATGAATCTATCGACAAAAACATCATATTTTGTGTTTTCAGAGCGCTGTCTGCAGTTATATGAAGTTTGAAATAAGTCAAAATTACCACATTCTGAGCAGTTTCAAAGTATCCCAAATCACATAAATCTATCCAATACGACATAATACGCATGAATCCGTTCTCAGATGCACAGAATTTTGCGTTTTCAGCGAGTAATCAGAGTATTTTTTGAGTCTCGTTGAGAAATTTTTGACTTTGTAAATCCGCTCAGAAGAAAGATTTCGCTTTGAAAGTGCATAATATGGCAGAATCTAGCACCAAATACATCATATTTTGTGTTTTTAGAGTGCTATTTGCAGTTTCACAAACTTTGGCATAAGTCGGAATCACGCTCTTCCGCGCGGATTTTCACAATCAAAAGTTCATCTTCCTATTCAGGACCTCACAATATGTATGAATCTATCGACAAAAACATCATATTTCGTGTTTTCAGAGCGCTATCTGCAGTCATATGAAGTTTGAAATAGGTCAAAATTACCACATTCTGAGCAGTTGCAGAGTATCGCAAATCACATAGATCTATCCAATACGACATAATACGCATGAATCCTTTCTCAAATGCACAAAGTTTTGCGTTTCCAACGAGTCATCAGAGTTTTTTTTGAGTCTCGTTGAGAAATTTTTGACTTTGTAATTCCGCTCAGAAGCAAGATACCGCTTTAAAAGTGCGTTATATGGCCGAATCTAGCACCAAATACATCATATTTTGTGTTTTTAGAGTGCTATTTGCAGTTTCACAAACTTTGGAATTAGTCGGAATCACGCTTTTCCGCGTGGATTTTTACAATCAAAAGGTTCATATTCCTATTCAGGACCCCATAATATGTATTAATCTATCGACAAAAAATATCATATTTTGTGTTTCCAGAGCGCTATCTGCAGTTATATGGAGTTTGATATAAGTCAAAATTACCACATTCTAAGCAGTTTCAATGTATCGCAAATCACATCAATCTATCCAATACGACATAAAACGCATAAATCCGTCCTCAAATGCCCAAGATTTGGCGTTTCCAGCGGGTTATCAGCGTTTTTTCTGAGTCTCGTTGAGAAATTTTTGACTCTGTAAATCTGCTCAGAAGCAAGATTTTGCTTCAAAAGTGCGTTATATGGCAGAATCTAGCACCAAATACATCATATCTTGTGTTTTTAGAGTGCTATATACAGTTATACGAGCTTTGGAATAAGTCGGAATCACGCTTTCCCGCGCAGATTTTCCTAATCAAAAAGTTCATATTCCTATCCAGGGCCTCATAATATGTATGAATCTATCGACAAAGATATCAAATTTTGTGTTTTCGGAGCGCTGCCTGCAGTTATATGAAGTTTGAAATAAGTCAAAATTACCACATTCTGAGCAGTTTCAAAGTATCGCAAATCACATAAATCTATCCGAAACGACATAATACGCATGAATCCGTCCCCAAATGCACAAAATTTTGCGTTTCCAGCGAGTTATCAGAGTTTTTTTGAGTCTCGTTGAGAAATTTTTGACTTTGAAAATCCGCTCAGAGGAAAGATTTCGCTTTAAAAGTGCATTATATGGCAGAATCTGGGACCAAATACATCATATTTTGTGTTTTTAGAGTGCTATTTGCAGTTTCACAAACTTTGGCATAAATCGGAATCACGCTTTTCCGCGCAGATTTTCACAATCAAAAGTTCATATTCCTATTCAGGACCTCACAATATGTATGAATCTATCGACAAAAACATCATATTCCGTGTTTTCAGAGCGCTATTTGCAGTTATATGAAGTTTGAAATAAGTCAAAATTACCACATTCTGAGCAGTTCCAAGGTATCGCGAATCACATAAATCTATCCAATACAACATAATACGCATGAATTCTTCCTCAAATGCACAAAATTCTGCTTTCCCAGCGAGTTATTATTGTTTCTTCTGAGTTTCGTTGAGAAATTTTTGACTCTGTTAATCTGCTCAGAATGAAGATTTTGCTTCAAAAGTGCGTTATATGGCAGAATCTAGCACCAAATACATTATATTTCGTGTTTTTAGAGTGCTATTCGCAGTTTCACAAACTTTGGAATAAGTCGAAATCACGCTTTTCCGCGCAGATTTTCACAATCAAAAGGTTCATATTCCTATTCAGGACCTCATAATAGGTATGAATCTATCGACAAAAACATCATATTTCGTGTTTTCAGAGCGCTATCTGCAGTCATATGAAGTTTGAAATAGGTCAAAATTACCACATTCTGAGCAGTTTCAGAGTATCGCAAATCACATAGATCTATCCAATATGACATAATACGCATGAATCCTTTCTCAAATGCACAAAATTTTGCGTTTCCAACGAGTCATCAGAGTTTTTTTTGTCTCGTTGAGAAATTTTTGACTTTGTAATTCCGCTCAAAAGCAAAATGCCGCTTCAAAAGTGCGTTATATGGCCGAATCTAGCACCAAATACATCATATTTTGTGTTTTTAGAGTGCTATTTGCAGTTCCACAAACTTTGGCATAAGTCGGAATCACGCTTTTCCGCGCAGATTCTCACAATCAAAAGTTCATATTCCTATCCAGGACCTCACAATATGTATGAATCTATCGACAAGAACATCATATTTCGTGTTTTCAGAGCGCTATCTGCAGTTATATGAAGTTTGAAATAAGTCAAATTTACTACATTCTGAGCAGTTTCAAAGTATCGCAAATCACATAAATCCATCCAATACGACATAATACGCATGGATTCGTCCTCAAATGCACAAAATTTGCGTTTTCAGCGAGTTATCAGAGTTTTTTTTGAGTCTCGTTGAGAAATTTTTGACTCTGTAAATCCGCTCAGAAGCTAGATTCCGCTTTATGAGTGCGTTATATGGCAGAATCTAGCACCAAATACATCATAATTCGTGTTTTTAGAGTGCTATCTGCAGTTTTACAAACTTTGGAATATGTCAAAATCACGCTTTTTCGCGCAGAATTTTACAATCAAAAAGTTCATATTCATATTCAGGATCTCATAATATGTATGGATCTATCGACAAAAATATTATATTTCGTATTTTCAGAGCGCTATCTGCAGTTATATGAAGTTTGAAATAAGTCAAAAATACCACATTCGGAGCAGTTTCAAAGTATCGCAAATCAAATAAATCTATCCAATACAACATAATACGCATGAATCCGCCCTTAAATGCGCAAAATTCTGCGTTTCCAGCGAGTTATCAGCGTTTTTTCTGAGTCTTGTTGAGACATTTTTGACTCTGTAAATCTGCTTAGAAGCAAGATTTTGCTTCAAAAGTAGGATATATTGCAGAATCCAGCACCAAATACATCATATTTCGTGTTTTAGAGTGCTACTTGCAGTTTTACAAACTTTGGAATAAGTCGAAATCACGCTTTCCCGCGCAGATTTTCGCAATCATAAAGTTCATATTCCTATTCAAGACCTCATAATATGTATGAATCTATCGACAAAAACATCATATTCCATGTTTTTAGAGCGCTATCTGCAGTTATATGATGTTTGAAATAAGTCAAGATTACCACATACTGAGCAGTTTCGAAGTATCGCAAATCACATGAATCTATCCGATACAACATAATACGCATGAATACGTCCTCAAATGCACAGAAATTTCCGTTTCCAGCGAGTTATCAGCGTATTTTCTGAGTCTCTTGTGAAATTTTTGACTCTGTAAATCTGCTCAGAAGCAAGATTCTGCTTCAAAAGTGGGATATATTGCAGAATCTAGCACCAAATACATCATATTTCGTGTTTTAGAGTGCTATTTGCAGTTGTACAAACTTTGGAATAGGTCGGAATCACGCTTCTCCGCGCAGATTTTCACAATTAAAAAGTTCATATTCCTATTCAGGACCTCATAATATGTATGAATCTGTCGACAAAAGCCTCATGTTCCGTGTTTTCAGAGCGCTATCCGCAGATATATGAAGTTTGGAATAAGTCAAAATTACCACATTTTGAGCGGTTTCAAAGTATCGCAAATCACATAAATCTATCCAATACAGCATAATACGCATGAACTAGTCCTCAAATGCACAAAATTTTGCATTTCCAGCGAGTTATCAGCGTTCTTTCTGAGTCTCGTTGTGAAATTTTTGACTCTGTAATTCTGCTCAGAAGCAAGATTTTGCTTCAAAAGTGCGTTATATGGCAGAATCTAGCACCAAGTACATCATATTTCGTGTTTTTAGATTGCTATTTGCAGTTTTACAAACTTTGGAATGAGTCGAAATCACGCTTTTTCGCGCAGATTTTCACAATCGAAAAGTTCATATTCCCATTCAAGATCTCATAATATGTATGAATCTATCGACAAAAGCCTCATATTCCGTGTTTTCAGAGCGCTATCTGCAGTTATATTAAGTTTGAAATAAGTCAAAATTACCACATTCTGAACAGTTTCAAAGTATCGCAAATCACATAAATTTATCCAATACAACATAATAGGCATGAATCCGTCCCCAAATGCACATAATTTTGCGTTTCCAGCGAGTTATCAGCGTTTTTTCTAAATCTCGTTGAGAAATTTTTGACTCTGTAAATATGCTCAGAAGCAAGATTTTGCTTCAAAAGTGCGATATATGGCAGAATCTAGCACCAAATACATCATATTTCGTGTTTTAGAGTGCTATTTGCAGTTTCACCAACTTTGGAATAAGTCGAAATCACGCTTTTCCGCGCAGATTTTCACAATCAAAAAGTTCATATTCCTATTCAGGATCTCATAATATGTATGAATCTATCGACAAAAACATCATATTTCATGTTCCAGAGCGCCATCTGCAGTTATATGAAGTTTGAAATAATTAAAAATTATCATATTCTGAGCAGTTCCAAAGTATCGCAAATCACATAAATCTATCCAATACAACATAATACGCATGAATCCGCCCTTAAATGCTCAAAATTCTGTGTTTCCAGCGAGTTATCAGCGTTTTTTCTGAGTCTTGTTGAGAAATTTTTGACTCTGTAAATCTGCTCAGAAGCAAGATTTTGCTTCAAAAGTGGGATATATTGCAGAATCTAGCACCAAATAGATCATATTTTGTGTTTTAGAGTGCTATTTGCAGTTCTAAAAACCTTGGAATAAGTCGAAATCACGCTTTTCCGCGCAGATTTTCGCAATCAAAAAGTTCATATTCCTATTCAAGATCTCGTTATATGTATGAATCTATCAACAAAAACATCATATTTCGTGTTTTCAGAGCGCTATCTGCAGTTATATGAAGTTTGAAATAAGTCAAAATTACCACATTCCGAGCAGTTTCAGAGTATCTTAAATCACATGAATCCATCCAATACAACATAATACGCATGAATCCGTCCACAAATGCACAAAATTCTGCGTAAACAGGGAGTTATCAGCGTTTTTCTCTGTCTCGATGAGAAATTTTTGACTCCGTGAATCTGCTCAGAAGCAAGATTTTGCTTCAAAAGTGCGTTATATGGCAGAATCTAGCACCAAATACATCATATTTTGTGTTTTTAAAGTGCTATTTGCAGTTTTTCAAACTTTGGAATAAGTCGAAATCACGCTTATCCGCGCAGATTTTCACAATCAAAAAGTTCATATTCCTATTCAGGACCTCATAATATGTATGAATCTATCGACAAAAATATCATATTTCGTGTTTTCAGAGCGTTATATGCAGTTATATGAAGTTTGAAATAAGTCAAAATTACCACATTCTGAGCAGTTTCACAGTATCGCAAATCACATAAATCTTTCCAATACATCATAATACACATGAATCCGTCTTCAAATGCACAAAATTTTGCGTTTCCAGCGAGTTATCCGTGTTTTTTCTGAGTCTCGTTGAGAAATTTTTGACTCTGTAAATCTGCTAAGAAGCAAGATTTTGCTTCAAAAGTGTTATATGGCAGAATCTTGCACCAAATACATCATATTTTGTGTTTTTAGAGTGTTATTTGCAGTTTTACGAACTCTGGAATGAGTCGAAATAAAACTTTTCCGCGCAGATTTTAACAATCAAAAAGTTCATATTCCTATTCAGGATCTTATAATATGTTTGAATCTATCTACGAAAATATCATATTCCGTGTTTTAAGAGCGCTATCTGCAGTTATATGAAGTTTGTAATAAGTCAAAATTACCACATTCTGAGCAGTTTCGTAGTATCGCAAATCACTTAAAACTATACAATACATCATAAAACGCATGAATCCGTCCTCAGATGCACAAAATTTTGCGTTTCCAGCGAGTTATCAGCGCTTTTTCTAAATCTCGTTGAGAAATTTTTGACTTTGTAAATATGCTTAGAAGCAAGATTTTGCTTCAAAAGTGCGATATATGGCAGAATCTAGCACCAAATACATCATAATTTGTGTTTTTAGAGTGCTATTTGCAGTTTTACAAACTTTAGAATAAGTCGAAATCACGCTTTTTTGCGCAGATTTTCACAATCAAAAAGTTCATATTCCTATTCAGGATCTCATAGTATGTATGAATCTATAGACAAAAACATCATATTTCGTGTGTTTAGAGCGCTATCTGCAGTTATATGAAGTTTGAAATAAGTCAAAAATACCACATTCTGAGCGGCTCCAAAGTATCGCGAATCACATAAATCTATCCAATACAGCATAATACGCATGAATCCGTCCTCAAATGCACAAAATTTCGCGCTTCCAGCGAGTTATCAGTGTTGTTTCTGGGTCTCGTTGTGGAATTTTTGACTCTGTAAATCTGCTCAGAAGCAAGATTTTGCTTCAAAAGTGCATTATATGGCAGAATCTAGCACCAAATACATCATAATTCGTGTTTTTAGAGTGCTATTTGCAGTTTTACAAACTTTGGAATATGTCTAAATCACGCTTATTCGCGCAGATTTTTACAATCAAAAAGTTCATATTCCTATTCAGGATCTCATAATATGTATGAATCTATCGACAAAAATATTATATTTCGTATTTTCAGAGCGCTATCTGCAGTTATATGAAGTTTGAAATAAGTCAAAAATACCACATTCTGAGCAGTTTCAAAGTATCGCAAATCACATAAATCTATCCAATACAACATAATACGCATGAATCCGCCCTTAAATGCGCAAAATTCTGCGTTTCCAGCGAGTTATCAGCGTTTTTTCTGAGTCTTGTTGAGACATTTTTGACTCTGTAAATCTGCTCAGAAGCAAGATTTTGCTTCAAAAGTGGGATATATTGCAGAATCCAGCACCAAATACATCATATTTAGTGTTTTAGAGTGCTATTTGCAGTTTTACAAACTTTGGAATAAGTCGAAATCATGCTCTCCCGCGCAGATTTTCGCAATCAAAAAGTGAATATTCCTATTCAGGACCGCATAATATGTATGAGTCTATCGACAAAAACATAATACTCCGTGTTTTCAGAGCGCTATCTGCAGTTATATGAAGTTTAAAATAGGTCAAAATTACCACAGTCTGAGCAGTTTCAATGTATCGCAAATCACATAAACCTATTCAATACAACATAAAACGCATGAGTCCGTCCTCAAATGCAGAAAACTTTACGTTTCCAGCGAGTTATCAGCGTTTTTTCTGGGTCTTGTTAAGAAATTTTTGACTCTGTAAATCTGCTCAGAAGCAAAATTTTGCTTTCAAAGTGCGTTATATGACAGAATCTAGCACCAAATACATCATATTTCATATTTTCAGAGTGCTATTTGTAGTTTCACAAACTTTGGAATAAGTCGAAATCACGCTTTTCCGCGCAGATTTTCTCAATCAAAAGTTCATATTTCTATTCAGGATCTCATAATATGTATGAATCTATCGACAAAAACATCATATTTCGTGTTTTCAGAGCGCTATCTGCAGTTATATGGAGTTTGGAATAAGTCAAAATTACCACATTCTGAGCAGTTTCAAAGTACCGCAAATTACATAAATCTATCCAAAAGAACATAATACGCATGAATCCGCCCTCAAATGCGCAAAATTCTGCGTTTCCAGCGAGTTATCAGCGTTTTTTCTGAGTCTTGTTGAGAAATTTTTGACTCTGTAAATCTGCTCATAAGCAAGATTTTGCTTCAAAAGTGGGATATATTGCAGAATCTAGCACCAAATAGATCATATTTTGTGTTTTAGAGTGCTATTTGCAGTTTTACAAACTTTGGAATAAGTCGAAATCACGCTTTTCCGCGCAGATTTTCGCAATCAAAAAGCTCATATTCCTATTCAGGATCTCATGATATGTATGAATCTATCGACAAAAACATAATATTTCGTGTTTTCAGAGCGCTATCTGCAGTTATATGGAGTTTGGAATAAGTCAAAATTACCACATTCTGAGCAGTTTCAAAGTACCGCAAATTACATAAATCTATCCAAAAGAACATAATACGCATAAATCCGTCCTCAAATGCACAAAATTTTGCGTTTCCAGCGAGTTATCAGCGTTTTTTCTGAGTCTCGTTGAGAAATTTTTGTCTCTGTAAATCTGCTAAGGAGCAAGATTTTGCTTCAAAAGTGTTATATGGCAGAATCTTGCACCAAATACATCATATTTTGTGTTTTTAGAGGTTATTCGCAGTTTTTCAAACTCTGGAAATAAGTCGAAATCAATCTTTTTCGCGCAGATTTTTACAATCAAAAAGTTCATATTGCTATTCAGGACCTCATAATATGTATGAATCTATCGACAAAAACATCATAATTCGTGTTTACAGAGCGCTATCTGCAGTTATATGAAGTTTGAAATAAGTCAAAATTACCACATTCTGAGCAGTTTCAAAGTTTCGCAAATCACATAAATCTATCCAAAATAACATAATACGCATGAATCCGTCCTCAAATGCATCATCAGCGTTTTTTCTGTCTCGTTGAGGAATTTTTGACTCTGTAAATCTGCTCAGAAGCAAGATTTTGCTTCAAAAGTGCGTTATATGGCAGAATCTAGCACCAAATACATCATATTTTGTGTTTTTAGAGTGCTATTTGCAGTTTTACAAACTTTGGAATAAGTCGATATCACGCTTTCCCCGCGCAGATTTTCACAATCAAAAAGTTCATATTTCCCATTCAGGTTCCTCATAATATGTATGAATTGATCGACAAAAACATCATATTCCGTGTTTCCAGAGCGCTATCTGCAGTTATATGAATTATGAAATAAGTCAAAATTAACACATTCTGAGCAGTTTTCTAAGTATCGCAAATCACATAAATCTATCCAATACAACATAATACGCATGAATTCGTCCTCAAATGCACAAAATTTTGCGTTCCCAGCGAGCTATCAGCGTTTTTTCTGTCTCGTTGAGAAATTTTTGCCTCTATAAATCTGCTCAGAAGCAAGATTTTGCTTCAAAAGTGCGTCATATGGCAGAATCTAGCATCAAATACATCATATTTCGTGTTTTTAGAGTGCTATTTGCAGTTTGACTATCTTTGGAATGAGTCTGAATCACGCTTTTTCGCGCAGATTTTCACAATCAAAAAGTTCATATTCCTATTCAGGGCCTGATGATATGTATGGATCTATCGAAAAAAACATCATATTTCGTGTTTCCAGAGCGCTATCTGCAGTTATATAAAGTTTGAAATAAGTCAAAATTACCATATTCTGAGCAGTTTCAAAGTATCGCAAATCACATTAAATCTATCCAATACAACATAATACGCATGAATCCGTCATCACATGCACAAAATTTCGCGTTTCTCCAGCGAGTTATCAGCGTTTTTTCTGAGTTTCGTTGAGAAATTTTTGACTCTGTAAATCTGCTCAGAAGCAAGATTTTGCTTCAAAAGTGCGTTATAATGGCAGAATCTAGCACCAAATATATCATACTCCGTGTTTTTAGAGTGCTATTTGCAGTTTTTACAAACTTTTGAATAAGTCGAAATCACGCTTTTCCGCGCAGATTTCCACAATCAAAAAGTTCATATTCTTTTTTAAGGACCTCATAGTATGTATGAATAAATCGACAAAAACATCATATATCGTGTTTTCAGAGCGCTATCTGCAGTTATATGAAGTTTGGAATGAGTCAAAATTACCACATTCTGAGCAGTTTCAAAGTATCGCAAATCACATGAATCTATCCGATACAACATAATACGCATGAATCCGTCCTCTAATGCACAAAATTCAGCGTTTGCAGCGAGTTATCAGCGTTTTTTCTGAGTCTTGTTGAGAAATTTTCGACTCTGTAAATCTGCTCAAAAGCAAGATTTTGCTTGGAAAGTGCGTTATATGGCAGAATCTAGCCCAAAATATATCATATTTCGTGTTTTTAGAGTGCTATTTGCAGTTTCACAAACTTTGGAATAAGACGAAATCACGCTTTCCCAAGCGGATTTTCTCGAAAAAAAGTACATATTCCCATTCAGGACCTCATAATATGTATGAATCTATCGACAAAAACATCATATTTTGTTATCTCAGAGCGCTATCTGCAGTTATATGAAGTTTGAAATAAGTCAAAATTACCACATTCTGAGCAGATTCAAAGTATCGCAAATCACATAAATCTATCCAATACAACATAATTACGCATAAATCCGTCCTTGAATGCACAAAATTTTGCGTTTCCAGCGAGTTATCAGCGTTTTTTTCTGAGTCTTGTTGAGAAATCTTTGACTCTGTAAATCTGCTCAGAAGAAGATTTTGCTTCAAAAGTGCGTTATATGGCAGAATCTAGCACTAAATACATCATATTTCGCGTATTTAGAGTGCTATTCGCAGTTTTACGAACTTTGGAATAAGTCGAAATCACGCTTTTCCGCGCAGATATTCTTATTCAAAAAGTTCATATTCCTATTCAGGACCTCATAATATGTATGAATCTATCGACAAAAACATCATATTTCGAGTTTTTAGAGTGCTATTTGCAGTTTTACAAACTTTGGAATAAGTCGAAATCACGCTTTTCCGCGCAGATTTTCACGAAAAAGTTCAAATTCCTATTTAGGACCTCATAATATGTATGAATCTATCGACAAAAATATCATATTTCGTGTTCTCAGAGCGCTATCTGCAGTTATATGAAGTTTGAAATAAGTCAAAATTACCACATTCTGAGCAGTTTTCAAAGTATCGCAAATCACATAAATCTATCCAATACAACATATTACGCATGTATCCGTCCTCAAATGCACGATGTTTTGCGTTTCCAGCGAGTTATCAGCGTTTTTTTCTGAGACTCGTTGAGAAATTTTTGACTCTGTAAATCTGCTCAGAAGCAAGATTTTGCTCTAAAAGTGCGTTATATGGCAGAATCTAGCACCATAATACACCATATTTCGTGTTTTTTAGAGTGTTATTTGAATGTTTTACAAAACCTTTGGATAAGTCGGAATCACGCTTTCCCGCGCAGATATTCACAATTAAAAAGTTCATATTCCTATTCAAGACCTCATAAAATGTATGAATCTATCGACAAAAACATCATATTTCGTGTTTTCAGAGCGCTATCTGCAGTTATATGAAGTTTGAAATAAGTCAGAATTACCACATTCTGAGCAGTTTTCAAAGTATCGCAAATCACATAAATCTATCCAATACAACATAATGCGCATGAATCCGTCCTTAAATGCACAAAATTTTGCGTTTCCAACAAGTTTTCAGCGTTTTTTCTGAGTTTCGTTGAGAAATTTTTGACTCTGTAAATCTGCTCAGAAGCAAGATTTTTGCTTCAGAAGTGCGTTATATGGCAGAATCTAGCACCAAATATATCATATTTCGTGTTTTTTAGAGTGCTATTTTCAGTTTTACAAACTTTTGAATAAGTCGAAATCACGCTTCTCCGCGCAGATTTTTACAAAAGAAGTTCATATTCCTATTCAGGACCTCATAATATGTATGAATCTATCGACAAAAACATCATAATTTGTGTTTTCAGAGCGCTAGCTGCAGTTATAATGAAGTTTGAAATAAGTCAAAATTGCCACATTCTGAGCAGATTCAAAGTGTCGCAAATCACATAAATCTAACCAATACAACATAATGCGCAATGAATCCGTCCTCAAATGCACAAAATTTTGCGTGTCCAGCGAGCTATCAGCGTTTTTTTCTGAGTCTCGTTGAGAAATTTTTGACTCTGTAAATCTGCACTAGAAGCAAGATTTTGCTTTAATAAGTGCGTTATATGGCAGAATCTAGCACCAAATATATCATATTTTTGTGTTTATAGAGGTGCTATTTGCAGTTTCACAAACTTTGGAATAAGACGAAATCACGCTTTCTCGCGCAGATTTTCACAAAAGAAGTTCATATTCCTATTCATGGACCTCATTAATATGTATGAATCTATCGACAAAAACATCATATCCCGTGTTTTCAGAGCGCTATTTGCAGTTATATGAAGTTTGGAATAAGTCGAAATTACCACATTCTGAGCAGTTTCAAAGTATCGCAAATCACGTGAATCTATCCAATACAACATAATACGCATAAATCCGTCCCTCTAATGCACAAATTTCTGCGTTTGCAGCGAGTTATCAGCGTTTTTTCTGAGTGTTGTTGAGAAATCTTTGACTCTGTAAATCTGCTCAGAAGCAAGATTTTGCTTCAAAAGTGCGTTATATGGCAGAATCTTGCACCAAGTACATCATATTTTGCGTATTGAGAGTGCTATTCGCAGTTATACAAACTTTGGAATAAGTCGAAATCCACGCTTTTCCGCGCAGATATCCACATTCAAAAAGTTCATATTCCTATTCAGGACCTCATAATATGTATGAATCTATCGACAAAAACATCATATTTCGTGTTTTTAGAGTGCTATTTTGCAGTTTCACAAACATTGGAATAAGTCGAAATCACGCTTTTCCGCGCAGATTTCACAAAAAAAGTTCATATTCCTATTCAGGACCTCATAATATGTATGAATCTATCGACAAAAACATCATATTTTGTGTTTTCAGAGTGCTATCTGCAGTTATATGAAGTTTGAAAATAGGTCAAAACTTCCACATTCTGAGCAGTTTCAAAGCATCGCAAATCACATAAGTCTATCCCAATACAACATAATACGCATGAATCCGTCTTTGAATGCACAAAAATTTTGCGTTTCCAGCGAGTTATCAGCGTTTTTTCTGAGTCTCGTTGAGAAATTTTTAACTCTGGTAAATCTGCATAGAAGCAAGTATTTGCTTCAAAAATGCGTTATATGGCCACAATCTATCACCAAATACATCATATTTAGTGTTCTTAGAGTGCTATTTTGCAGTTCACAAACTCTGGAATAAGGGCGTTATATGGCAAAAATCTAGCACCAAACACATCATATTTCGTGTTTTTAGAGTGCTATTTGCAGTTTTACAAACTTTGGAATAAGTCGAAAGCACGCCTTCCCGCGCAGATTTTTATGATCAAAAGGTTCATATTCCTATTTTGGACCTCATAATATGTATGAATCTATCGACAAAAACATCATATTCGTGTTTTCAGGGCGCTATCTACAGCTATATGAAGTTTGAAATAAGTAAAAAATCACCATATTCTGAGCAGTACAAAGTATCGCAAACCACATAAATCTATCCAATACAACATAATACGCATGAATCTGTCCTCAAATGCACAAAATTTTGCGTTTCCAGCGAGTTATCAGCGTTCTTTCTGAGTCTCGTTGAGGAATGGTTTGACTCTGTAAACTTGCTCAGAAGCAAGATTTTGCTCCAAAAGTGCGTTATATGGCAGAATCAAGCACCAAAATACATCATATTTCGTGTTTTAAGAGTGCTATCTGCAGTTTTACAAACTTTGGAATAAGTCGAAATCACGCTTTTTCCGCGCAGATTTTTTACAATCAAAGAGTTCCTTTCCCTATTCAGGACCTCATAATATGTATGAATCTATCGTCAGAAACATCATATTTTGTGTATTCAGAGCGCTATCTGCATTTATATGAAGTTGAAAATAAGTCAAAATTACCACATTCTGAGCAGTTTCAAAGTATGGCAAATCACATAAATCTATCCAATACAGCATAATACGCATAAATCCGTTCTCAAATGCACAAAATTTTGCGATTCCAGCGAGTTATCAGCGTTTTTTCTGAGTCTCGTTGAGAAATTTTTGTCTCTGTAAATCTTCTCAGAAGTAAGATTTTACTTCAAAGAGGGCATTATATGGCAGAATCTAGCACCAAACACATCATATTTCGTGTTTTTAGAGTGCTATTTGCAGTTCAACAAACTTTGGAATAAATCAGAATTCACGCTTTTCCGCGCAGATTTTCACAATCAAAAAGTTCATATTTCTATTCAGGACCTCATAAAATGTATGAATCTATTGACAAATAACATCATATTCCGTGTTTTCACAGCGCATAAATTCCGTCCTCAAATTGCACAAAATTTTTGCGTTTCCAGCGAGTTATTAGCGTTCTTTCCGAGTCTCGTTGAGAAATTTTTGACTCTGTAAATGTGCTCAGAAGCAAGATTTTGCTTCAAAAGTGCTTTATATGGCAGAATCTTGCACCAAATACATCATATTTCGTGTTTTTAGAGTGCTATTTGCGGTCTTACAAACTTTGAAATAAGTCTTCCGCGCAGATTTTCACGATCAGAAAGTTCATACTCCTATTCAGGACCTCATAATATGTATGAATCTATCGACAAAAACATCATATTCTGTGTTTTCAGAGCGCTATCTGCAGTTATATAAAGTTTGAAATAAGTCAAAACTACCACATTCTGAGCAGTTTCAAAGTATCGCAAATCACATAAATCTATCCAATTCAACATAATACGCATGAATCCGTCCCCAAATGCACAAAATTTTGCGTTTACAGCAAATTATCAGCGTTTTTTCTGAGTATGGTTAGGGAATTTTAGACTCTGTAAATCTGCTCAGAAGCAAGATTTGGCGTCAAAAGTGCATTATATGGCAGAATCTAGCACCAAATACATCATATTTCGTGTCGTTGAAATGCTATTTGCAGTTTTACAAACTCTGGAATAAGTCAAAATCACGCATTTCCGCGCAGATTTTCACAATCAAAAAGTTCATATTCCTATTCAGGACCTCATAATATGTATGAATCTATCGACAAAAACATAATATGCCGTGTTGTTAGAGCGCTATCTGCAGTTATATGAAGTTTGAAATAAGTCAAAATTACCACATTCTGAGCGGTTTCAAAGTATCGCAAATCACATCAATCTATCCAATACAGCATAATACGCATGGATCCGTCCTCAAATGCACAAAATTTTGCGTTTCCAGCGAGTTATCAGCGTTTTTTCTGAGTCTCGTTGAGAAATTTTTGACTCTGTAAATCTGCTCAGAAGCAAGTATCTGCTTCAAAAGTGCGTTATATGGCAGAATTTTGCACCATATACATCATATTTCGTGTTTTTAGAGTGCCATTTGCAGTTTTACAAACTTTGGAATAAGTGGAAATCACGCTTTTCCGCGCGGATTTTCACAATCAAAAAGTTCATATTCCTATTCAGGACCTCATAATGTGTGTGAAATTGTTTCCACAGCTACAGCCCTAGATGTTTAGAATGAAACAACTCTCAGTTTTAGATTGATTTGGCTGACGTTATAATTCATTGTAAAATACTTCACTTACTTTACTTCACTTGTTGAAAAGACGTGTAATTTAATTCTGTTATTTAGGTATGTTTCATTATCTTTATTATTGTATTTGAATTACATTTATTTAGAATAAAATCACGTCAGAAAACGAATTTAAAAATTAAATTACAAGATCTCAACTAGTAAGGAGATGGCTCAGCTTTATGTTCAAGTGATTAAAAAAACTGAGGAGGATTTTGTAATCCAGTGTATTTCTACTGACAGGAAAAATTGGTATTTACTTCCTGAAGAATTCAAAGATTTGAACTATCACATTGTTTTGTCAAGCAAGAAACTCGTACAAAATGCGGTATTTGCTATTAAAAATATAAAGGGCTACAGAACAGTAGCTATTAAGATAGAAGATGATATCCGGAAGGTGTATTTTGACGAAGTAGGGAATGTTTGTTTGAATGAATTTCCTTTAGAAGAATATGTTTCTACGTCAACTTCTCGAACTATTAATTCTTCACAATTAGAATTAGAGGATCGAAATAGACAGTTGGAGCACCAATTGGAGCATCAAATAAAATTAAGTTTAATTCAAGAGGTGAAATTGCACCATATTGAGAAGGAATTTGTTTTGGAGAAATTTGAAAGGAGACAAAATGATTCCAAAGCGTGGTTGAATAGATTTGAAGATGAATGTAACCGGTTCCGAATCGAATCTGATTCTTTGAAAATTCAAGCCTTACGATTCTTTGTTATTGGATCCGCCAAGGACTGGTATGAAACCAATTTAAAGAAGATTGGTCTGACAGCTTCCTGGGAGGACTGGAGGGACTCATTCTTCAATATTTTTGTTGATAAGGGTTGGTCTATGGTTAGGAAAGCTTTAAATTTCAAGTATTTGGGTGGATCCTTGATCGAGTATGCGCTTGCAAAAGAGAAACTGTGTTTGGAAGTAGAGCCCAAAGGTACTGCATTATCTTGTATAAATCAGATAGTTTTTGGTTTATCCAATGAAGCTCAAGAAATGCTTGATAGAGAAGAGATAAATACTCTCGATGAATTATATACAGAACTGCGAAAATTGGAAGATTAAAAGGAAGAGAGAAAAACCATCGAGTCCGAAGTTGAATGGAAGGCTCGTCATCAATCCTAGTAAAAAAAATAACTCTCAACGGAAGCCGTGTTCGGTTTGTGCGGCTATTGGTTTCCCAAATCGTTTTCATCCAGTTGCGGAATGTCGTAATAAGCATTCAGTTGCAGGAAAACTAAAACCAAGTACTACTGAACGTTCTGCAAATCTTACCGACTGCGAAATACTGAGCATTGATATCGAAGACAAAGATTTGAACTGATGAACCGGGCGAAAATAGATCCGTTGATAAAATTTAACGTAATAATTAACGACAATTTGAGAATAAAAGCTGTTTATGATTGTGGTTCAAATGTAACATTGATTCATCAACGAATTGCTGATTTGCTTAACCCGTAACCACTGTTTATGGGTCAATTTGACCATATGCATTTTTAATATTTGAATTAGTCGGATATCTGTTGAATTAGCGCAGGCTTCGTTCAGCAGTGTGTCAAGTACTGATTGGTTAGTCGAGTGTTAAAGCAGCTGGAGTGTAGCTGTCAGTTTGACAAATTTGGAGTTAAATTACTCATTTTCTGGTCAATTTGACCCATATACAGTATGTACTTTATTGGAATTTTTAGATTGTTATTATATATAAATATGATATTGTAGAAGATATTTGAATGAGAAGTCGTCCTAGATGTTCTAAAATGGTCAAATATACCAATGACAATTTGGTACAATGAGGCGAAAGATTACAAAGAAAGTAACAACGAATTTGAAAATTTTGGAGATATGGGTAGCGATCACGATTATACCCACAAAAAATTGTAATTGCTCATTAGATAAACTTAAGTTCTTGTAATATGCGTTGTTCTGTTGCATTATACTAACAAATATAATAATTGAACAAAGATATTCAGGTATGGTCAAATTGACCCACTCACAGTAACTATGTAACTAATATAGAGTCACAGTGGTTACGGGTTAAGTTGAAATTAATAGAGCAAAAAGGTACATTAAAAACAATCAGCGGATCTAATTCCACTTCAGCCCGGGCTAACAATAAGCTTCGTATTGGAAATATCACAGAATATATAACGACTTATGTTGTAAAAACCGATAGCTTCTCCTATGACCTGTTACTTGGTATTGATGCTATCAAGAAATTTAGATTGCTTCAAGATGGAAATTTAAGAGTTTTCCAACCTATTAATAGTGAAGAAATGATAGATTCACAAGAAAATCGACCAAATTATTGCCAGATGCGGACTCCAAATGATGATCAAAAGTTAAAGAACTACATCGAAATAAATTTTAATGAACATCAGAATATGAAAGATTTCAAAGTAGATCTCCAGCATATTGATGATGAGAAAGAGAAACAGGCTGTTTTACGACTGATCAAGGAAAATAGGCAAATATTTGCCAAAGATAAATTTGATATTGGCGAAGTGAGATCGCAGGAGGCGGAAATTAAACTTCTTAGAGACGAGTATGTCACTTCTCGGACATATAAATGTTCAGTCCCAGATGATGAAGAAATAAAAAGTCTAATCAAGGCGCTGTTGCAAGCCGGAATTATTAAAGAATCTGATTCTCCTTATGCTTCTCCTGTAACACTTGCTTATAAGAAAGATGAAGGGAAGAAATCTCGTTTATGTATCGACTTCAGGAAATTGAACAAATTAGTAGTTCCAGAATGTTTTCCGTTCCCTACAATACAAGATGTAATCGACAAGGTTTGCCAATTGTGAATATTTCACAGTTTTAGATATATATTCTGCATTTTGGTGTATTAGATTGAAATTACAGGATCAAGAAAAAACTTCATTTGTCACGAAATATGGAAAATTTGAATTCAAAGTTCTCTCATATTGGACTTAAGAATGCTCCGGCCACATTTCAAAGAATATTATTAAATATAATTCGGAGAAATGATTTAGATGACTTCTGTGTGAACTATATCGATGATATTTTGATTTTTCTCCCGGACTTGGGAGGATCATATCCAACATATTGAGAAATTTTCACGAGTTATTGGGTGCGGAAGGTTTCAAGTTAAAACTAGTCAAATGTTTGTTCGCAGCTGAATCAGATAGATATCTGGGACATGTTATTTCCAAAAACAAAGTTTCACCGGCTCAAGAAGATTTGATTTCGATGGAGAAGCTACAAAAGCCATCTGAATAAGTCTGGTGTACGAAGTATTTTAGGCTCCATAAATTTCTATTTGAAATATATCAAAAATAGTGCTAAGAAACTTGAACCTCTACATCGATTATTGAGAAAAGATGGTTAATTTGGAAGTTCGTTGGTATCACTGTGTCAACCAAATTAAAGAAAATAGTGTCTCAAGAAAATACCTAATTTATGTAATACAACCGTCTTCTAAAATAAAGTGGCTAGAATTAATGAACACATTATCATCTGTTCATCGAATGGGACTCATAAGTAAGTTGCTGCAATAAGATTTATTCCTGTAAACATCAATACAATTTGTGATATTGGTTGGCCTTGAAGAAACTGCCTTAAGTTGTTTAATTTATTTAGCTCCAAACGTGCAAAATCCCATATAAGTAATATCAGTGTTGCCAACTATATTTAGATAAATATAATTATTTGAATTGCCAAAACTTTCATAAATGGAAACTGATAGTATTCTAGAAGCTATAGAGAAAAGTAAAAATGAAACAAATGAAAATATTGAATCTTGTAAAGATGAAATGCTGAACGCTATAAGCATAACAAATAAAAAAGTAGAAAAATTAGAAAAACAAGTGGGAAGAATTAAAAGCACATAACGCTACGCTCGAAAAAACTATAAAAGAACATCAAGAAAATATTATAACACTTCACAAAAAGTTGAGAACAAAGAATTTGGTCATCTATGGACTTAAGAATGATAATGAATCCATTGAAAATTTAGAAAATGCTATCTTGATTTGATAAACATTAACAGGTTGAGTGCCACAATGGAAAAAAAAATTCGAGTACTACTGGCCATCTGATATTTTCTATCCTAATGGCTTTATTATGTCACACTCAATACAAAAAACACCTTTTCACCTCCAATTTATGTTTTTTGGACTTTCAAAATGATTTTTCAAATTTTGGTGACACATTGGTCTCACGCGGCCACTAGCATTGCCATTCGGGCCAAATTGCCGAGTGAGACCAATGTGTCACCACGCAGTTTTCCTATCCCAACGTGTTCGAGTATCTTCGAAGTGTGTAAGCTTCAATCAGTTCACGACTTATTATGCTACGAAGCAGTCGTATGAACAAGATCAGAAAAGTTTATGCCTTGAATGCTTTTTTAGGTCACACAAAGTTACTAAGTGAATTTATATTTGCACTTATATGTTGAAATTCTGTTTATTTCTTGTAATTTGAAGTATGTATTAGTTGTATCAGAATCAAAATTGTATTTGTTTTTGTCCTATTCAAATAAAAATAAAAGTTCTGTTATTCTGGGTCGCGTGGTGTCGGAGTGGTCTCACAAAACTCCAGGCCAAGCATGTTTTCTAGTCCTACTGGCCGTTCATATTCGGATGTCATGTGAATCAAAGGCATGTGTGAGACCGTTGAGGAGCTATGCAGCCAAATATGTTTAAAGTGCGTGTGAGTCCTCATTGGTCTATCGCGGCCTATTACACATAATTGAATGTGAGACCATTTTGACTCACATGGCACTCTACCTGTTAAACTAAAAATACCTATCAAAGCTAATGAAATAGATAGTATCAAAAGCTTAGGGAAACAATCGAATATTTCCAAACCAATTCTAGTTACATTCTTGGCAGAAAGAAAAAGGAATGAAATCCTGCGTGCAAAACATGTTTTATTCAGGGAAAATATATACATAAATAAGGATTTTACATATGAAGAGAGAAAAGCGTACAAGCTGCTGAAGCCGTATCTTATTGACGCAAAAAATAAAGGAATAAAAGCATTTATAAGGAATGGGAAGCTTTGGGTTAATGACGATTCTTACTCTGTAGCAGAATTAAAATCTAACAATCCTTTTGATGCAAACCCTGCGACATTAACCACGAGAAAGTCACTATCTACAACCAATCCATATAAACGTATGTCCGACGAAGATGCAGACATCAAAAATAGACAAGAAACTAGCTCTGATGAAGAACCAAACACTGAGAAACAAATATTGGTAAAAAGTGTGAAGAAAAATCCAGTAAGCGTAAGGCAAACTAAGAAAGATAACTTCTCAAAAAACAAATCTCCAGTTCATCCAACAATGCAACGTTTCTTGAGATCAAAGCAGACTCCTGGCGAAAACGGGAAGGGCCATGCAAAAAACTAGAAATCATCTTTTGGAACGTTCAAGGGTTTCAAAATTCTCTTCATAATCTTAACCAAATACATGAAACCTCAGAAATTATCGGAATAACAGAAACTTGGCTTGTCAACGAAATAAAATACGAAAGTAATATGTTACGGGAATATAATATTGTTAGCGCAAGAGCAATAAAAGAAAAGAGCAGAGGTCGTGCAAGTGGAGGGCTAGCAATACTCATTAAAAAAGAAATTGGAACATTTAGATGTATCGATAAAAGTGAAAACTGGATATTTGTTAACATTAAACACAACAACTTTGATGCTGTAATTGGATTAATCTACTTTAAACCAAATTTAGATATGGAAATTATGATGGAATTATTGCAAACCACTCTGGACGAAATTAGAATGAAATTTAATAATTGTTATTGGATTATAGGAGGAGACTTTAATTGTAGAATTGGTACCGTTAACTCGATAACAGATAATATACTGTCTGACACCAATTTAAAACAGAAACGAGGAACACTTGATACTATAACTACAAAAAAAGGACAAGAGCTGACAAATTTAATGGAAGAAAATGGATTCATAGCACTCAATGGAAGAACTAAAA
The DNA here is from genome assembly GCA_963989225.1 of Dromius quadrimaculatus. Taxonomy (NCBI): domain Eukaryota; kingdom Metazoa; phylum Arthropoda; class Insecta; order Coleoptera; family Carabidae; genus Dromius; species Dromius quadrimaculatus. Next base: position 25,741,242 of record OZ022335.1, read on the forward strand.
GTGATTCCCCTGCTCAATACACCTTCTGCAGCGTTCTAGGTCAAAGTGTCATAGACTTGGTATGGTGCAACCTGTATACAAGTGCAATTGTTAGTGACATGGTAGTGAAATCATGTGTGAGTAATTCCTTCCATTTTCCATTGTCACTGTCCCTTCACGTCACTTTGCAAAAACAAGTTCGAATAATTTCAAGGGTAGAAAAACTATATGTGAACTGGAACAATGATTTTTCACAAAATTACTCTGATCTAATGGAAGTATCCCCCAATATCGGATTTACAGTAAGTAATAACTCTGTGGATGACATCAACGAAAATTTATTGGACTCTATTTTATATGTAGCGAATATTTTAGGTATGTATAAGAAATGTATTTATGAGAATCCTTCGCAAAATATTTCTAAGCACAAACCTTGGTTTGATTCTGAATGTAAAAATAGCGCTTTATTGTTGAGGGATAATTATAAAAAATGTAAAATATCTAACTTTGAAGCTAGCAGTAAGAATGCATATTTAAACGCTAAAAAACAACACAGGTCTCTAACGAAGAGAAAGAAAAATGAATTTCAACTATCTATATTACAAAAATTGGAGAATACAAATAATGCCACCGTATTTTGGCAAACTATTAATGCCTACAGAGCCAAATCTGACAGAAAAAATGTTTTAGAAAAATACTGTTGGGAAAATTACTATAATAACTCACCTCGAAATTGCATTGTCTATAATAGATTATCTTTCGATAATACACATCCTATACTCGATGATAATATTATAATTGAAGAAATATATGCCTCCTTAAATAAACTTAAAATAGGAAAAGCACCAGGATCTGATTTAGTCAGTAGTGAATTTTATAAAAATCTACCAAATAACTGGGTCTTGTACATTTTATCCCTCTTTAATAAAATATTGCAAACGGAGACAGTTCCTATTCGCTGGAGTCAAATAGAGATGACAATGATCCATAAAAAAGGCGACAAAAATGACCCGATTAATTACAGAGGAATTGCACTAGTCAACAACATACTAAAAATATTCACTCAAATAATTTATAACAGATTTGTGCTCTGGACTGATCAAACAAAGAAAATTCCAGAATGTCAATCAGGATTTCGCAAGGGTCGCTCTTGCATTGATAACATTTTCATTTTAAATGCTGCAGTCCAAATCCAATTAAGGCTACCCAAGAAATGTGTTTATGCTATTTTCATAGATTTCAAAAGAGCATTCGACTCTGTACCTCACGCATTACTTTGGAATGAACTACATAAATTAGGTGCGAGTGGAACAATTATAAAAATTCTAAGTCAACTGTATGAAAAAGCTTCTATGAGAATAAGGTTAGGAGATAACTCGTATACAGATGAAATCAAAATTCATGAGGGAGTTTTGCAAGGGGAAATTTTAAGTCTACTCTTATTTAGTTTATATTTGCATGACATTGAAACTTTTTTCCAAGACAATGGAGCAACGGGGTTGAACATCGATAACCATAACGACATTTTAATGTTGCTATATGCAGATGACCTTATAATATTTGCTGATTCTCCAGTTGATGTCCAACAAAAACTGAATATTTTACAGAATTATTGCACATCCAAAATTTTAACTGTAAACGAATCAAAATCTGAAGTCATTCGACTTCACAGAGGGGGGGCCAAATAAATATCAGGGCACTTTTTACTATAACGGCACAAAAATTAAAATGAATAATACATACACTTACTTGGGTATTCCCTTCTCAAGTTCGTCTTTATTCTTAGATGCCGCAAAAAATGCAATAGCTAAAACTAATATAGCCACAGGCTCTGTCTTAAATACCTTAGCAGCCATCAAATCCAGTGATTGGAAGAGCAAAACAAAATTATTCGAATCTATAGTAGCTAGTACTCTTTTATACGGTTCACAAATTTGGGGTGTAAGATATCTGGAAGAAATTGAAAGAGCCCAATTAACATTTTTTAAAAGACTGTTATTCTTACCTAAAAGCACGCCAAACTATGTCGTCCGCCTTGAGACGGGAATTACAAAGATCGCAGTTAGAGTACTGAAACTCGTAATCGATTGGGTTATAAAATTATGGAACATGCCAGAAGACAGATATCCAAAAATGTGTTTTAGAAGACTGAGCAATTTAGATAAGCAATCTAGTAACAAAATGAAATATAACTGGGTTTCGCAAATTAAGTTTCTGTTCACAAGTATTGGATTTAATGATATTCTTGACACAGAAGATGCAACACTACTAAAGAGTAGTATTGGTCCTATAACCAGTGAATACGAAAAGAAAATTAGAGAATCTGATTTGAGTAAAGCTAATAGTGGAAGTTACTGCGTAATCTTCAGAAAATTGTCCAGAAGCAATGGACCACAACCTTACCTTACCTTAAATACTAATATTATTATTTGCAGAGTTATAGCTCAGATTAGAGCTTGTAACAAAATTATGGTGAGAATAGTTATTAATAATATTGTATATAAATTTAATCCAAACGAATTATGTTCACTGTGTAATTTGCATGAACTAGAAGATATAAAACACAATCTATGCTACTCTCCAATGTATGATAACTTAAGAAAACATTGGTTGAACATAGAAGAGGAAACATTCTATTGCTGTTTAAACATTTTTGATAAAAAACAAGCATATAATTTATATAACTTCATGGCAAACGTCCCAAAATTACGATCATTTTTATTGAACGAATGAATTAGACATTATTATTATTATTATTATTGTGAATATCGGAATAAGTTAAAAATGTATTAAAGTTTATACCGAACTTCTTTTGTATCAGGATTTACCTGGAAGGCAAAATATATTATTATTATTATTATTATTATTATTATTATTATTATATAATTTCCAAAAACAAAGTTTCACCGGCTCAAGAAGATTTGATTTCGATGGAGAAGCTACAAAAGCCATCTGATAAGTCTGGTGTACGAAGTATTTTAGGCTCCATAAATTTCTATTTGAAATATATCAAAAATAGTGCTAAGAAACTTGAACCTCTACATCGATTATTGAGAAAAGATGGTTAATTTGAATGATCTGATGATTGTGAGAAAGCGTTCAATATGAATAAAGATTATTTATGCTCAAAACCAATCCTAACTGATTATGATTATGATAAGCCCGTTTTTATAGAGACAGATGCCAGTTATAAGGGAATCGGGGCGACACTCAAGCAGACACAGGACGATGGAATGCTGCATCCTGTTGCGTATTACTCACGGAAACTCTCAAATAGGGAAAAGCGTTTTGATGTTATACATTTGGAATGCAAAGCTATCAAAGACGCCATGAAATTTTGGCAGTATTACTTGATTGGACGGCACTTTACGGTCTGCAGTGATCACAAACCGTTAGAGAATTTGAAGACGAAAGCAAGAACTGATGAAATCCTTGGAGACCTAATTCATTATTTAGCTCAATATCATTTCAATATTATATATAAGAGAGGTAAAGAAAATATTCTCGCTGATCTTTTGTCTCGTAATCCCGTTCTCGAATATTTCGAAAATGAAGATGTGATTCAAGATGTAAATTTAATCGATTTATCTGCGATATTAAAGGACCAGTCGGAACATTTCTCCGATATTGAAGCAGAGAAACGAATAGAATATAAACAAGGAATTGCTTTGAAGAAATTGAAGGAAAAATCAAGAATATTTGTTTCTCCCACATTTGGAAATGAAATAATTGAAATTATACATCAACATTATGGACACATCGGTCCAGCACAGATGATTGCTATAATTAGGTCACATTACTATTTCAAGGGTCTTGGCAAAGCTATAAATGTTTTTTGCAAAAACTGTAAAATTTGTATTGAGAACAAAACTCGTCGCAGTCGTGCTATTGGCCCACTCTCACAGTTAGGTCCTGCTACACAACCGTATCAAATCATGTCACTTGACAGTGTCGGAGGTTTTACAGGCAATAGATCGCCTAAACGATATATGCATATCTTGGTAGATCATTTCATAAGATATGTGTGGATATCTACAACACAGGGTCAAAACGCCCAAGATTTTATAAATTTAATTAAACCTATTGCGGAGGGAAATAATACCTCCATTCTTTCAGCTGATCAATATACCGGGATCAATTCTACTGATTTCAAGAATTATTTGGAAAAAACCGGCATACAAATTGTTTTCACATGCATTGACCATCCTGAGTCAAATGGACTTAATGAAAGATTGAATCAAACGCTCGTAAATCGGCTTAGGTGTAAAATAAATAATGATAATAATAGAGCTTGGTCAACCCTCGCGCAAGAGTGTGTCAACGAATATAACAGTACCATTCATAGTTCTACACACTTTGCACCATCATACTTGTTATTTGGGAAAAAACCTACAATATCACCTTTACAGAGAACCAATGAAAGATCTCTTTAGGAAGATCGCAGAATCGCTTTCCAGAATTCTCTTGAAAGTTTTCGGATGAATAAGCATCGTGTGGATAAAAACCGACGCCAATATACTTTCAACGTTGGTGAATTGGTCTATGTCGAGAATGGAAACAAAATTAATCGTAACAAGCTAGATCCAGTTCGAATTGGACCATTTCCGATAGTTTGACAAATTTCACCATCATTTTATGAAGTTGCTAATGGAAAGAGGAGAAATATTCCCAATTTTTTCCATTCTAGTAAACTACTTCCTTTTCGCACCCATAAATCATCCTCAGGGGGGAGGGGGGTAGTGTAGAGTTGTTTCCACAGCTACAGCCCTAGATGTTTAGAATGGAACAACTTTCAGTTTTTGATTGATTTGGCTGACATGATAATTTATTGTAAAATACTTTACTTACTTTACTTTACTTGTTGAAAAGAAGTTTGATTTTATTCTTCTATTAAGGTATGTTTCATTATCTCTATTATTGTATTCAAATTACATTTTGAACTTTTATTTAGAATAAAATCACGTCAGAAAACGATCTTGAATATGTATGAATCTATCGACAAAAACATCATATTTCGTGTTTCCAGAGCGCCATCTGCAGTTATATGAGACAAATAAGTCAAAATTACCACATTCTGAGCGGTTTCAAAGTATCGCAAATCACATAAATCTATTTAATACAGCATAATACGCATGAGTCGGTCCTCAAATGCACAAAATTTTGCGTTTCCAGCGAGTTATCAGCGTTTTTTCTGAGTCTCGTTGAGAAATTTTTGACTCTGTGAATCGGCTCAGAAGCAAGATTTTTCTCCAAAAGTGCGTTGAATGGCAGAATCTTGCACCAAATACATCATATATCGTGTTTCTAGAGTGCTATTTGCAGTTTTACAAACTCTGGAATAAGAAAAATCACGCTTTTCCGAGCGGATTTTCACAGTCAAAAAGTTCATATTCCTATTCAGGACCTCATAGTATGTATATATCTATCGACAAGAACATCATATTGCTTGTTTTCAGAGCGCTATCTGCAGTTATATGAAGTTTGAAATAAGTCAAAATTACCACATTCTAAGCAGTTTCAAAGTATCGCAAATCACATAAATCTATCCAATACAACATAAAACGCATGAATCCGTTCTCAAATGCAAAAAATTTTGCGTTTCCAGCAGGTTATCAGCATTTTTTCTGAGTCTCGTTGGGAGATTTTTGACTCTGTAAATCTGCTCAGAAGCAAGATTTTGCTTCAAATGTGCGTTATATGGCAGAATCTAGCACCAAATACATTATATTTTGTGTTTTTAGAGTGCTATTTGCAGTTTTACCAACTTTGGAACAAGTCGAAATCACGCCCTTCCGCGCAGATTTTCACAATCAAAAAGTCCATATTCTTACTCAGGACCTCATAATATGTAATTATCTATCGAAAAAAACATCATATTTCTTGTATTCAGAGCGCTATCTGCAGTTATATGAAGTTTAGAATAAGCACGAAATACATCATATTCGTGTTTTTAGAGTGCTATTTGCAGTTTTACAAATTTAGGAATAAGTCGAAATCACGCTTTGCCGCGCAGATTTTCACAATCAGAAAGTTCATATTCCTATTCAATACCTTATAATATGTATGAATCTATCGACAGAAACATCATATTTCGTGTTTTCAGAGCGCTATCTGCAGTTATATGAAGTTTGAAATAAGTCAAAATTACCACATTCTGAGCAGTTTCAAAGTATGGCAAATCACATAAATCTATCCAATACAAGATAATATGCATGAATCCGTCCTCAAATGCACAAAATTTTGCGTTTCCAGCGAAAAAAACATCATATTTCTTGTATTCAGAGCGCTATCTGCAGTTATATGAAGTTTAAAATAAGCACTAAATACATCATATTCGTGTTTTTAGAGTGCTATTTGCAGTTTTACAAATTTAGGAATAAGTCGAAATCACGCTTTGCCGCGCAGATTTTTACAATTAGAAAGTTCATATTCCTATTCAGGACCTCATAATATGTATGAATCTATCGACAGAAACATCATATTTCGTGTTTTCAGAGCGCTATCTGCAGTTATATGAAGTTTGAAATAAGTCAAAATTACCACATTCTGAGCAGTTTCAAAGTATGGCAAATCACATTTATCTATCTAATACAAGATAATACGCATGAATCCGTCCTCAAATGCACAAAATTTTGCGTTTCCAGCGAGTTATCAGCGTTTTTTCTGAGTCTCGTTGAGAAATTTTTGACTCTGTAAATCTGCTTAGAAGCAAGATCTTGCTTCAAAAGTGCCTAATATGGCAGAATCTAGCACCAAATACATCATATTTCGTGTTTTTAGAGTGCTATTTGCAGGTTTTCAAACTTTGGAATAAGTTGAAATCACGCTTTTCCGCGCAGATTTTCACAATCAAAAAGTCCATATTCCCATTCAGGACCTTATAATATGTATGAATCTATCGACAAAAACATCATATTCTTTGTTCCCAGAGCGCTATCTGCAGTTATATGGAGTTTGAAATAAGCACCAAATACATCATATTCGTATTTTTAGAGTGTCATTTGCAGGAATAAGTCGAAATCACGCCTAGCCACGCAGATTTTCACAATCAGAAAGTTCATATTCCTATTGAGGACCTCATAATTTGTATAGATCTATCGACAGAAACATCATATTTCGTGTTTTCAGCGCGCTTTCTGCAGTTATATGAAGTTTGAAATAAGTCAAAATTACCACATTCTGAGAAGATTCAAAGTATCGCAAATCACATGAATCTATCCAATACAACATAATACGCATGAATCCGTCCTCGGATGCACAAACTTTTGCGTTTCCAGCCAGTTATCAGCGTTTTTTCTGAGTCTCGTTGAAAAATTTTTGACTCTGTATATCTGCTCAGAAGCAAGATTTTGCTCCAAAAGTGCGTTATATGGCAGAATCTAGCACCAATTACATCTTATTCCGTGTTTTTAGAGTGCTATTTGCAGTTTTACAAACTTTGGAATAAGTCGGAATCGCGCTCTTCCGCGCAGATTTCCACAATCAAAAAGTTCAAATTCCTATTCGGGTCCTCATAATATGTATGAATCTATTGACAGAAACATCATATTTTGTGTTTTCAGAGCGCTATCTGCAGTTAAATGAAGTTTGAAATAAGTCAAAAGTACCACATTCTGAGCAGTTTCAAAGAATCGCAAATCACATAAATCTATCCAATACGACATAATACGCATGAATTCGTCCTCAAATGCACAGAATTTTGCGTTTCCAGCGAGTTATCAGCGTTTTTTCTAAGTCTCGTTGAGGAATTTTTGACTCTGTAAATCTGCTTAGAAGCAAGATCTTGCTTCAAAAGTGCCTTATATGGCAGAATCAAGCACCAAATACATCATATTCCGTGATTTTATAGTGCTATTTCCGGTTTCCAAACTTTGAAATAAGTCGAAATCACGCTTTTCCGCGCAAATTTTCACTAAAAAAAAGTTCATATTTCTATTCAAGACCTCATTATATGTATGAATCTATCGACAAAAACATCATATTTCGTGTTTCAAAAGCGCTATCTGCAGTAATATGCAGTTTGAAATACGTCAGGATTACCCCATTCTGAGCAGTTTTAAAGTATCGCAAATCACATAAATCTATCCAATACAACGAAATACGCATGAATCCGTCCTCTAATGCACAAAATTCTGCGTTTCCAGCGAGTTATCAGCATTTTTCTGACTCTTGTTGAGAAATTTTTGACTCTGTTAATCTGCTTAGAAGCAAGATTTTGCTCCAAAAGTGCCTTATATGGCAGAATCTAGCACCAAATACATCATATTCCGTGTTTTTAGAGTGCTATTTGCAGTTTTACAAACTTTGGAATAAGTCGAAATCACGCTTTTCCGCGCAGATTTTCACAATCAAAAAGTCCATATTCATATTCAGGACCTCATAATATGTATGAATCTATCGACAAAAACATCATATTTCGTGTATTCAGAGCGCTATCTGCAGTTATATGAAGTTTGGAATAAGTCAAAATTACCACATTCTGAGCAGTTTCAAAGTATAGCAAATCACATAAATCTATCCAATACAACATAATACGCATGAATCCGTCCTCGAATGCACAAAATTTTGCGTTTCCAGCCAGTTATCAGCGTTTGTTCTGAGTCTCGTTGAGAAATTCTTGACTCTGTATTTCTGCTCAGAAGCAAGATTTTCCTTCAAAAGTGCGTTATATGGCAGAATCTAGCCCCAAATACATTATATGTCGTGTTTTTAGAGTGCTATTTTCAGTTCTACAAATTATGGAATGAGTCGAAATCACGCTGTTCCGCGCAGATTCTCACAATAAGAAAGTTCATATTCCCATTCGAGACCTCATAATATGTATGAATCTATCGACAAAAACATCATATTTCTTGTTTCCAGAGCGCTATCCGCCGTTATATGAAGTTGGAAATAAGTCAAAATTACCACATTCTTAGCAGTTTCTAGGTATCGCAAATCATATAAATCTATCCAGTACAACATAATACACATGAATCCGTCCTTAAATGCTCAAAATTCTGCGTTTCCAGCGAGTTATCAGCGTTTTTCCTGAGTCCCGTTGATCAATTTTTAACTCTTTAAATCTGTTCAGAAAAAAGATTTTGCTTCAAAAGTGCGTTATATGGCAGAGTCTAGCATCAAGTACATTATATTTTGTGTTTTTAAAGCGCTTTCGGCAGTTTTACTTACTTTGAAATAAGTCGAAATCACGCTTTTCCGCGCAGATCTTCACAATCAGAAAGTTCATATTCCTATTCAGGACCTTATAATATGAATGAATCTATCGACAAAAACATCATATTCCGTGTTTCCAGAGCGCTATCTGCAGTTAAATGAAGTTTAAAATAAGTCAAAATTACCACATTCTGAGCAGTTTCAAAGTATCGCAAATCACATAAATCTATCCAATACAGCATAATACGCATGAGTCCGTCCTCAAATGCGCAAAAAACTGCGTTTCCAGCAAGTTATCAGCGTTTTTTCTGAGTCTCGTTGAGAAATTTTTGACTCTGTAAATCTGCTCAGAATCAAGTATTTGCTTCAAAAGTGCGTTCTTTGGCAGAATCTAGCACCAAATACATCATATTTCGTGTTTTTAGAGTACTATTTGCAGTTCTCCAAACTTTGGAATAAGTCGAGATCACGTTATTCCGCGCAGATTTTCACAATCAAAAATTTCATATTCCTATTCAGGACCTCATAATATGTATGAAGTTATCGACAAAAACATCATATTTTGTGTTTTCAGAGCGCTATCTACAGTTATATGAAGTTTGAAATAAGTCAAAATTACCACATTCTGAGCAGTTTCAAAGTATCGCAAATCACATAAATCTATATAATACAGCATGATACGCATGATTTTGTCCTCAAATGCACAAAATTTTGCGTTTCCAGCGAGTTATCAGCGCTTTTTCTGAGTCTCGTTGAGAAATTTTTGACTCTGTTAATCTGCTCAGAAGTGAGATTCTGCTTCAAAAGGGCGTTATATGGCAGAATCTAGCACCAAACACATCATATTTCGTGTTTTTAGAGTGCTATTTGCAGTTTTACAAACTTGGGAATAAGTCGAAGTATCGCTTTTTCCGCGCAGATTTTCACAATCTAAAAGTTCATATTCCTATTCAGGACCTCATAAAAAGTATGAATCTATCGACAAAAACATCATGTTTTGTGTTTTCAGAGCGCTATCTGCAGTTATATGAAGTTTGAAATAAGTCAAAATTACCACATTCTGAGCAGTTTCAAAGTTTCGCAAATCACATAAATCTATCCAATACAACATGATACGCATGAATCCGTCCTTAAATGCACAAAATCTGCGTTTTCAGCGAGTTATCAGTGTTTTTTCTGAGTCTCGTTGAGAAATTTTTGATTCTGTAAATTTGCTCAGAAGCAAGATTTTGCTTCAAAAGTGCGTTATATTGCAGAATCTAGCACCAAATACATTATATTTTGTGTTTTTAGAGTGCTATTCGCAGTTTTACAAACTTTGGAATAAGTCGAAATCACGCTTTTCCGCGCAGATTTTCACAATCAAAAAGTTCATATTCCTATTCAGCCTATGGTTTACTGCAGCACCAACAAGAACTGCAAGTAATCCTTGACATTGAGAAAATTGACGTATGCCTAATATCTGAAACACACTTTACCAGCCAATCACTCATCAAATTTAAAGGATTCGAAGTGTATCATACCACCCACCCAGATCATACTGCTAAATGAGGAAGTGCAGTTATAATCAAAGACACCATCGTTCATCATGAGGAACTACAATTTAACCCTAGGAGGGGCAGTGACTTGTTTGGTGCTAACTGAACCTATGAGGTCTGGCCAGACCTTCACCGAGTTTTATTGTTGTGTGACTAGTAAGAATTTTTATAAGGCTTGACAAGTGTATTTTAGTGTTGAATCATATATGAATGATTGAATGGACTGTGCGGGTGACAGTGGGTGTGTATGTGTGGGTGTGAGGGGGAGAAAAAAATTGATAATTAGCTTGATTATTTGACTTGGCACAGGGTTCACACCATATTTATACTAATGCCAATTTTGACCTATCGATTAAAAAAACCTTCGAATTGATGTTTGTCTTCCTTTTCCTCCATATATGAAAAACCTGTCATACTCTGTTCCTATTCATTTTGAATAGCTGCAGATGAATCTTGGAGGCGTGCTGAATGATTCAAAACTATATTTACTTTATTTGCTCCATCTATATAGTGTTACATTACGACACACATCACAATGACACATTTAGTAATGACATGAATGAAAATCAAAAAATATATAGAACATCCACAAAAAAATATGAAGAATGATGATTCTGTGTTTTTCTCATAAATATTTATCAACCAAACACTACTAAAGGATAAAAAAGCTTCCTCTTCAATTATAAGTATCTGCCCTAGCCTAATACAACACCAGATAGAAGTCTATCTTGTCTGAAAATGTCAGAGTTCGTCCAGGTCTGGTCAGATCTTATAGGTCAATTTAAGATAAATCACAATAAAATCGTTGTTTTTTGCTTTGAATATTCCGAAATCGCTTTGAAGATGGTTCCATTGGATTCAACAAGTCGAGTTTATAAAAGTCAACGAGTTTCACTTCTCAATTATTGTTAAGTAAAGAGTAATTGAGCATTGAATTTCAAATAGGTCTGGCCAGACCTCATTGCACCTCCTAGGGTTAAAACAGAGGAAATTCAGGCAACCTCTGTATGTATCAAAGTAAAAAACTTTCTTACTAACGTTACAGCAATTTACTGCCTACCCAAGTATGCATTAAAGAAGAATAGTTATCTCGAACTTCTAAGGCAACTAGCAAAAAGATTTATTGTAGGAGGTGACCTCGATGCAAAAAATACCTACTGAGGATCCAGACTAACCACTACTAAAGGAAAAGAGTTACTAGAAGCAATCACTGAACATAAATGCACAACCTTGTCTACTGGAAAACCCACTTACTGGCCAACCGACCCTAATAAGATCCCAGATCTCATAGATTTCCTCATTATTAAAGACATATCAACAAATTATATGCACGTTGAGGAAGGAAAGGACATGAGTTCAGATCACTCACCAATAGTTCTAACTCTCAGTGATAACATAATTAAGAAAGAGGGTAGTCCAATGCTAGTGAATAAGCTAACAGACTGGAACAGTTTTAAACTTAGCATCGAAGAAAAAATTAATTTTTCCGTCCCTATTAGAACCGAACATCAACGAAGAAGTCGAATTTTTTATGAAGAACATTCAAAAATCAGCTTGGGAAAATACTCCCAAAATAAAACATAGAGTGACTGGAAACAATTACCCGAAAGAAATTAGGGACCTTATTAGAGAAAAAAGAAAATCAAGGCGAAAATGGCAGCAGACGAGAGCTCCACAGGATAAAACTATTCTGAACAACGCTATTCAAGAGTTACGTAGAGAAATTAAAAGAATAAAAAACAAAACGATTAACGATTATCTGCAAGGCCTAACAGACGAGAAAAGTACCGACTACTCACTTTGGAAGGCTACCAAAAAACTCAATAGGCCAATATTGCAAATTCCTCCATTAAGATCGGATGATAGAAAATGGGCAAGAAGCAACGAGCAGAAAGCAAATATATTTGCAGCTCACCTAGAAAATACATTCCAACCAAATGACGACCAGGCATATGATGCTAAATTACTAGAGCCCACACAAGAAGATGGAGAAATCAGGTTCACATCTCCCAAAGAAGTATTTACCGAGATAAAAAAAATTAAAACCAACAAGGCTCCAGGTTTTGACCTAGTCACTGGAGAAATATTGAGACAACTACCGCGCAAAGCGCTTGTTGAACTCACCAACTTGATTAACGATGCGATCAGGTTGAATTACGTCCCAAAACTGTGGAAAGTAGCAGAGATAATCATGATCCCTAAACTGGGCAAGCCACCGCATGAAGTTTCGTCTTATAGACCTATTTTTTTGTTGCCTATAATATCAATATTATTTGAAAAAATATATCTCAAAAGATTAAAATCTATAATTGAAACTAAAGAATCAATCCCAACCCACCAATTCGGGTTTAGAGAAAAACACTCGACAATTGACCAAGTGCATAGAATAACAAATATAATAGAGGAAACGCTAGAAGAAGAAAAAGTATGTGCGGCAGTCTTTTTGGATGTAGTCCAAGCCTTCGATAAGGTATGGCATGAAGGATTAAAACATAAACTCAAATGCTTTCTACCTAGTCAACATTCTCAAATCCTAGAATCCTATATCTCAGACAGACACTTTAGAGTGAAACAAGAAGAAACCTACTCAAAACTTAAAAAGATAAACGCAGGTGTTCCACAAGGAAGTGTTTCAGGTCCGATATTATACCTTTTATACACCTGTGATGTTCCAAAACTGGACAATAGTTTCATGGCCACATTTGCTGACGATACCGCTATTCTAGCTGTTGCAGACAGTAACGAGGAAGCAACAAAGAATTTGCAAATCTCCATTAACAAAATTTTTGAATGGACTAGAAGATGGCGCATTAAGCTTAACGAAGCTAAATCAACTCATGTTACCTTTACAAATAAATGTATACAATACGTACCTATGACTGTAAAACAACAAACAAAACCCCTACTCGAACCAAGCAAAACATTTAGGTATGACATTAGACGCAAAGCTTCGTTGGAAAGCTGTTGTAAAAAAGAAGAGAGAGGAGCTTGACATTAAATTTGGGAAAATGTACTGGCTTATCGGAAAAAACTCGACCCTCTCCGAGTATAATAAGTTACTACTCTATAAGCAAGTACTCAGACCAGTATGGGAATATGGGTGCCAGCTTTGGGGCTGCACCAAAAAAAGTAATATTGATATAATCCAAAGATTCCAAAGCAAAGTTCTCAGGACCATAGTTGATGCCCCCTGGTATGTCAGAAACATAGATCTTCACCAGGATCTGCAAGTAGAGAACGTAGACCAATCCATCAAGAAGATCGCCAAGAGTCACGAGCAACGACTCCACCAACATGTCAACGTCGAAGCCATCCAACTATTGGACATTACACAGATGGTAAGAAGACTGAAAAGAACTAAACCTTTTGAGTTGGTGTAAATAAGTAATGAGTGAATAAGTGAAAATAAGACCAAAAGTGCCTAGTGTAGAGTCAGTGAAAAGCAGAGCAAAAGTGCATAGTGCATAAAGTCAGAGTAAAGCAAAGTATGTTGCGATGTACACGTTAAACCTGTGTAGATATCTCGGAACCTAAGAGATGTCAATGGATAATTAATTAGTCTAAATCATGTTACCATAGTAAATTAAGTCAAAAGAGAATAGCTCATTAGTCTCAGACTAGATTGTTATGTAATTAAGCACTAGGCTAAATATATGGAAAAAATAATAAAAAATTCATATTCAGGAACTCATAATATGTATGTATCTATCGACAAAAACATCATATATCATGTTTTCAGAGCGCTATCTGCAGTTATATGAAGTTTGGAATACGTCAAAATTACCACATTCTGAGCAGTTTCAAGGTATCGCAAATCACATAAATCTATCCAATACAACATAATACGCATGAATTCGCACTTGAATGCACAAAATTTTTGACTCTGTGAATCTGCTCAGGAGGAAGATTTTGCTTCAAAAGTGCGTTATATGACAGAATCTAGCACCAAATACATTTTTTCTCGTGTTTTTAGAGTGCAATTTGCAGTTTTACAAACTTTGGAATAAGTCAAATTCACGCTTTTACGCGCAGATACTCACAATCGGAAAGTTCATATTCCTATTCAGGACCTCATAATAAGTATGAATCTCTCGTCAGAAACATGATATTTCGTGTTTTCAGAGCGCTATCTGCAGTTATATGAAGTTTGGAGTAAGTCAAAATTACCACATTCTGAGCAGTTTCAAAGTATCGCAAATCACATAAATCTATCCAATACAACATAATACGCATGAATCCGTCCTTGAATGCACAAAATTCTGCGTTTCCAGCGAGTTATCAGCGTTTTTTCTAAGTCTCGTTGAGAAATTTTTGACTCTGTTAATCTGCAGTGAAGCAAGACTTTGCTTCGAAATAGCGTTATATGGCAGAATCTAGCACCAAATACATCATATTTCGTGTTTTCAGAGTGCTATTTGCAGTTTCACAAACTTTGGAACTAGTCAGAAACACGCTTTTCCGCGCAGATTTCCAGAATCAAACAGTTCATATTCCTATTCAGGACCTCATAATATGTATAAATCTCTCGACGAAAGCACCATATCTCGTGTTTTCAGAGCGCTATCTGCAGTTATATAAAGTTTGAAATAAGTCAGAATCACCACATTATAAGCAGTTTCAAAGTAACGCAAATCACATAAATCTATCCAATACAACATATTACGCATTAATCCGTCCTCAATTGCACTATATTCTGCGTTTCCAGCAAGTTATCAGCGTTTTTTCTGAGTCTCGTTGAGAAATTTTGACTATGTGAATCTGCTCAGAAGCAAACTTTTGCTTCAAAAGTGCGTTATATGGCAGAATCTAGCACCAAATACATCATATTTTGTGTTCTTAGAGTGCTATTTGCTGTTTTACAAACTCTGGAATAAGTCAAAATCACGCTTTTCCGCGCAGATTTTCACAATCAAAAAGTTCACATTTCTATTCAGGACCTCATAATATGTATGAATCTATCGACAAAAACATCATATTTCATGTTTTCAGAGCGCTATCTGCAGTTATATGTTGTTTGGAATAAGTCAGAATTACAACATTCTGAGCAGTCCCAAAGTATCGCAGATTACATAAATATATCCAATACAGCATAAAACGCATGAATCCGTCCTCAAATGCACCAAATTTTGCGTTTCCAGCGAGTTATCAGCCTTTTTTCTAAGTCTCGTTGAGAAATTTTTGACTCTGTTATTCTGCTCAGAAGCAAGATTTTGCTTTAAAAGTGCGTTATATGGCAGAATCTAGCACGAAATACATCATATTTCGTGTTTTTAGAGTGCTATTTCCAGTTCAACAAACTTTGGAATAAGTCGAAATCACGCTTTTCTGCGCAGATTTTCACAATCAATAAGTTCATATTCCTATTCAGGAACTCATAATATGTATGTATTTATCGACAAAAAAATCGTATATCGTGTTTAAAGAGCGCTATCTGCAGTTATATGAAGTTTGAAATAGGTCAAAATTACCACATTCTGAGCAGTTTCAAGGTATCGCAAATCACATAAATCTATCCAATACAACATAATACGCATAAAATCGTCCTTAAATGCTCGATATTTTGCATTTTCAGCGAGTTATTTGCGTTTTTTCCTGAGTCTCGTTGAGAAATTTTTGACTCTGTGAATCTGCTCAGAAGGAAGATTCTGCTACGAAAGTGCGTTATATGGCAGAATCTAGCACCAAATACATCACATTTCGTGTTTTTAGAGTGCTATTTGCAGTTTTACAAACTCTGGAATAAGTTCAAATCACGCTCTTCCGCGCAGATTCTCACAATCAAATAGTTCAAATTTCTATTCAGGACCTCATAATATGTATGAATCTATCGACAAAAACATCATATTTCGTGTTTTCATAGCGCTATCTGCAGTTATATGAAGTTTGAAATGAGTCAAAATTACCACATTCTGAGCAGTTTCAAGGTATCGCAAATCACATAAATCTATCCAATACAACATAATACGCATGAATTTGTCCTCGAATGCTCAAAATTTTGCGTTCCCAGCGAGTTATCCGCGTTTTTCCTGAGTCTCGTTCAGAAATTTTTGACTCTTTAATTCTGCTCAGAAGCAAGATTTTGCTTCAAAAGTGCATCATACAGCAGAATCTAGCACCAAATACATAATATCTCGTGTTTTTAGAGTGCTATTTGCAGTTTTACAAACTTTGGAATAAGTCGAAATCACGCTTTTCCGCGCAGATTTTCACGATCAAAAAGTTCATATTCTTATTCAGGACCTCATAATATGTATGAATCTATCAACAGAAACATCATATTCCGTGTTTTCAGAGCGCTATCTGCAGTTATATGAAGTTTGAAATAAATCAAAATAACCACATTCTAAGCAGTTTCAAAGTATCGCAAATCTATAAATCTGCTCAGATCAAGTATTTGCTCTAAAAGTGCGTCATATGGCAGAATCTAGCATCAAATACATCATATTCCGTGTTTTTAGAGTTCTATTTGCAGTTTAACAAACTTTGGAATAAGTCGAAATCACGCTTTTCCGCGCGGATTTTCACAATCAAAAACTTTATATTCCCACTCAGGACCCCATAATATGTATGAATCTATCGACAAAAACATCATATTTTGTGCTTTCAGAGCGCTATCTGCAGTTATATGAAGTTTGAAATAAGTCGAAATTACCACATTCTGAGCAATTTCAGAGTATAGCGTATCACATACATCTATCCAATACAACATAATACGCATGAATCCGTCCTTTAATGCACAGAATTTTGAGTTTCCAGCGAGTTATCAGCCTTTTTTCTAAGTCTCGTTGAGAAATTTTTGACTCTGTTATTCTGCTCAGAAGCAAGATTTTGCTTTAAAAGTGCGTTATATGGCAGAATCTAGCACGAAATACATCATATTTCGTGTTTTTAGAGTGCTATTTCCAGTTCAACAAACTTTGGAATAAGTCGAAATCACGCTTTTCTGCGCAGATTTTCACAATCAATAAGTTCACATTCCTATTCAGGACCTCATAGTATGTATGAATCTATCGACAGAAACATCATATCTCGTGTTTTCAGAGCGCTATCTGCAGTTATATGAAGTTTGAAATATGTCAAAATTACCACATTATGAGCAGTTTCAAAGTATCGCTAATCACATAAATCTATCCAATACAAGATAATACGCATAAAATCGTCCTCAAATGCTCGAAATTTTGCATTTTCAGCGAGTTATCCGCGTTTTTTTCCTGAGTCTCGTTGAGAAATTTTTGACTCTGTGAATCTGCTCAGAAGGAAGATTTTGCTACAAAAGTGCGTTATATGGCAGAATCTAGCACCAAATACATCACATTTCGTGTTTTTAGAGTGCTATTTGCAGTTTTACAAACTCTGGAATAAGTTCAAATCACGCTCTTCCGCGCAGATTCTCACAATCAAATAGTTCAAATTTCTATTCAGGACCTCATAATATGTATGAATCTATCGACAAAAACATCATATTTCGTGTTTTCATAGCGCTATCTGCAGTTATATGAAGTTTGAAATGAGTCAAAAACACCACATTCTGAGCAGTTTCAAGGTATCGCAAATCACATAAATCTATCCAATACAACATAATACGCATGAATTTGTCCTCGAATGCTCAAAATTTTGCGTTCCCAGCGAGTTATCCGCGTTTTTCCTGCGTCTCGTTCAGAAATTTTTGACTCTGTAATTCTGCTCAGAAGCAAGTATTTGCTCTAAAAGTTCGTTATATGGCAGAATCTAGCATCAAATACATCATATTCCGTGTTTTTAGAGTTCTATTTGCAGTTTTACAAACTTTGGAATAAGTCGAAATCACGCTTTTCCGCGCAGATTTTCACAATCAAAAACTTTATATTCCCATTCAGGACCTCATAATATGTATGAATCTATCGACAAAAATATCATATTTTGTGCTTTCAGAGAGCTATCTGCAGTTATATGAAGTTTGAAATAAGTCGAAATTACCACATTCTGAGCAATTTCAAAGTATAGCGTATCACATACATCTATCCAATACAACATAATACGCATAAATCCGTCCTTGAATGCACAAAATTTTGAGTTTCCTGCGAGTTATCAGCGTTTTTCTGAGTCTCGTTGAAAAATTTTTGACCCTGTAAATCTGCCCAGAAGCAAGATTTTGCTTCAAAATAGTGTTATATGGCAGAATCTAGCACCAAATACATCATATTTTGTGTTTTCAGAGTGCTATTTGCAGTTTTACAAACTTTGGAATAAGTCAAAATCACGCTTTTCCGCGCAGATTTTCAGAATCAAACAGTTCACATTCCTATTCAGGACCTCATAGGTTGTATGAATCTATCGACAAAAACATCATATTTCGTGTTTTCAAAGCGATATCTTCAGTTATATGATGTTTGAAATGAGTCAAAAATACCACTTTCTGAGCAGTTTCAAAGTATCGCAAATCACATAAATCTATCCAATACAACATAATATGCATAAATCCGTCCTTAAATGCACTGAGTTTTGCGTTTTCATCGAGTTATCAGCGTTATTTCTGAGTCTCGTTGCGAAATTTTTGTCCCTGTATATCTGCTCAGAAGCAAGTTTTTGCTTCGAAAGTGCGTTATATGGCAGAATCTAGCACCAAATACATAATATTCCGTGTTTTTAGAGTGCTATTGCCAGTTCTTCAAACTTAAGAGTAAGTCAAAATCACGCTTCTCCGCGCAGATTTTCACAATCAAAAAGTTCATACTCCCATTCAGGACCTCATAATATGTATGAATCTATTGACAAAAACATCATCTTTTCTGCTTTCAGAGCGCTATCTGCATTTATATGAAGTTTGAAATAAGCCAAAATTACCACATTCTGAGCAGTTACAAAGTATCGCAAGTCACATAAATCTATCAAGTACTACATAATACTCATGAATCCGTCCTCAAATGCACAAAGTTTTGCGTTCTCAGCGAGTTATCAGCGTTTTTTCTGAGTCTCGTTGAGGAATTTTTGACTCTGTAGATCTGCTCAGAAGCAAGATTTTGCTTCAAAAGTGCGTCACATGGCAGAATCTAGCACCAAATACATCATATTTCGTGTTTTTAGAGTGCTATTTGCAGTTTTACAAACTTTGGAATAAGTCGAAATCACGCTTTCCCGCGCAGATTTTCACTATAAAAAAGTTTATATTCCTATTCAGGACCTCATAATATGTATGAACCTATTGACAAAAACATCATATTTCTTGTTTTCAGAGCGCTATCTGCAGTTATATGAAGTTTGAAATAAGTCAAAACTACCACATTCTGAGCAGCTTCTAGGTATCGCAAATCACATAAATCTATCCAATACAACATAATACACATGATTTCGTCCTTAAATGCTCAAAATTTTGCGTTTTCAGCGAGTTATCAGCGTTCTTCCTGAGTCTCGATGAGCAATTTTTGACTCTTTAAATCTGCTCAGAAGCAAGATATTGCTTCAAAAGTGCGTTACATGGCAGAATCTAGCACCAAATACATCATATTTCGTGTTTTCAGAGTACTATTCGCAGTTTTACAAACTTTGGAATAAGTCGAAATCACGCTTTTCCGCGCAGATTTTCACAATCAAAAAGTTCATATTCCTATTCAGGACCTCATAATATGTATGAATCTATCGACAAAAACATCATATTTTGTGTTTTCAGAGCGCTATCTGCAGTTATATGAAGTTTGAAATAAGTCAAAATTACCACATTCTGAGCAGTTTCAAAGTATCGCAAATCACATAAATCTATCCAATACAACATAATACGCATGAATCCGTCCTCTAATGCACAAAATTTTGAGTTTCCAGCGAGTTATCAGCGTTTTTTCTGAGTGTCGTTGAGAAATTTTTGACCCTGTAAATCTGCTCAGAAGCAAGATTTTGCTTCAAAATAGCGTTATATGGCAGAATCTAGCACCAAATACATTATATTTTGTGTTTTCAGAGTGCTATTTGCAGTTTTACAAACTTTGGAATAAGTCAAAATCACGCTTTTCCGCGCAGATTCTCACAATCAAAAAGTTCATATTCCTATTCAGGACCTCATAATATGTATGAATCTATCGACAAAAACATCATTTTTCGTGTTTTCAGAGCGCTATCTGCAGTTATATGAAGTTTGAAATAAGTCAAAATTACCACATTCTGAGCAGTTTCAAAGTATCGCAAATCACATGAATCTATCCAATACAACATGGTACGCATGAATCCGTCCTCAAATGCACAAAATTTTGCGTTTCCAGCAAGTTATCAGCGTTTTTTCTGAGTCTCGTTGAGAAATTTTTGACTCTGTAAATTTGCTCAAAAGTGCGTTATATGGCAGAATCTAGCACCAAATACATCATATCTTGTGTTTTTAGAGTGCTATTTGCAGTTTTACAAACTTTGAAATAAGTCGAAATTACGCTTTTACGCGCGGATTTTCACGATCAAGAAGTTCATATTCCTATTCAGGACCTCATAATATGTATTAATCTATCGACAGAAACATCATATTTTGTGTTTTCAGAGCGCTATCTGCAGTTATATGAAAATTGAAATAAGTCAAAATTACCACATTCTGAGCAGTTTCAAACTATCGCAAATCACATACATCTATCCAATACAACATAAAACGCAGGAATCCGTCCTCAAATGTACAAAATTTTGCGTTTCCACCGAGTTATCAGCGTTTTTCCTGAGTCTTGTTGAGAGATTTTTGACTCTGTAAATCTGCTCAGAAGCAAGATTTTGCTTTGAAAGTGCGTTATATTGCAGAATCTAGCACCAAATACATCATATTCCGTGTTTTTAGAGTGCTATTTGCAGTTTCACAAACTTTGGAATAAGTCGAAATCACGCTCTTCCGCGCAGCTTTTCACGACCAAATAGCTCATATTCCTATTCAGGACCTCATAATATGTATGAATCTATCGACAAAAACATCATATTTCGTGTTTTCAGAGCGCTATCTGCAGTTATATGAAGTTTGAAATAAGTCAAAATTACCACATTCTGAGCAGTTTCAAAGTATCGCAAATTACATAAATCTATCCAATACAACATAATACGCATAAATCCGTCCTTAAATGTACAGAATTTCGCGTTTCCAGCGAGTTACCAGCGTTTTTTCTGAGTCTCGTTGAGAAATTTTTGACTCTGTAAATCTGCTCAGAAGCAAGATTTTGCTTCAAAAGTGCGTTATATGGCAGATCTAGCACCAAAAACATCATATTTCATGTTTTCAGAGCGCTATCTGCAGTTATATGAAGTTTATAATAAGTCAAAATTACCACATTCTGAGCAGTTTCAAAGTATCGCAAATCACATAAATCTATCCAATACAACATAATACGCATGAATCCGTCCTCATATGTACAAAATTTTGCGTTTCCAGCAAGTTACCAGCGTGTTTTTTGAGTCTCGTTGAGAAATTTTTGACGCTGTAAATCTGCTCAGAAGCAAGATTCTGTTCCAAAAGTGCGTTATATAGCAGAATCTAGCACCAAATACATCATATTTCGTGTTTTTTGAGTGCTATTCGCAGTTTTCCAAACTTTGGAATAAGTCGAAATAACGCTTTCACGCGCAGATTTTCACAATCGAAAAGTTCATATTCCCATTCAGGACCACATAGTATGTATGAATCTATCGACAAAAACATCATATTTCGTGTTTTCAGAGCGCTATCTGCAGTTATATGAAGTTTGGAATAAGTCAAAATTACCACATTCTGAGCAGTTTCAAAGTATCGCAAATCAAATAAATCTATCCGATACAACATAATACGTATGAATCCGTCATCAAATGCACAAAATTTTGCGTTTCCAGCGAGTTATCAGCGTTTTTTCAGAGTCTCGTTGAGAAATTTTTGACTCTGTAAATCTGCTCAGAAGCAAGATTTTGCTTTAAAAGTGCGTTATATGGCAGAATCTAGCACCAAATACATCATATTTCGTGTTTTTAGAGTGCTATTTGCAGTTTTACAAACATTGGAATAAGTCGAAATCACGCTTTTCCGCGCAGATTTTCACAATTATAAAGTTCATATTCCTATTCAGGACCTCATAATATGTATGAATCCATCGACAAAAACATCATATTCCGTGTTTTCAGAGCGCTATCTGCAGTTATATGAAGTTTATAATAAGTCAAAATTACCACATTCTGAGCAGTTTCAAAGTATCGCAAATCACATAAATCTATCCAATACAACATAATACGCATGAATCCGTCCTTATAAGTATGAAATTTTGCGTTTCCAGCAAGTTACCAGCGTGTTTTTTGAGTCTCTTTGAAAAATTTTTGACGCTGTAAATCTGCTCAGAAGCAAGATTTTGCTCCAAAAGTGCGTTATATGGCAGTATCTAGCACCAAATACATCATATTTCGTGTTTTTATTTGCAGTTTTACAAACTTTGGAATAAGTCGAAATCACGCTTTTCCGCGCAGATTTTCACAATCAAAAAGTTCATATTCCTATTCAGGACCTCATAGTATGTATGAATCTATCAACAAAATCATCATATTTCGTGTTTTCAGAGCGCAATCTGCAGTTATAAGAAGTTTGAAATAAGTCAAAATTACCACATTCTGAGCAGTTTCAAAGTATCGCAAATCACATAAATCTATCCAATACAACATAATACGAATGAATCCGTCCTTAAATGCACAAAGTTTTGCGTTTCCAGCGAGTTATCAGCGTTTTCTCTGAGTCTCGTTGAGAAATTTTTGACTCTGTAAATCTGCTCAGAAGCAAGATTTTGTTTCAAAAGTGCGTTATATGGCAGAATCTTGCACCAAATACATCATATTTCGTGTTTTTAGAGTGCTATTTGCAGTTTTACAAATTTTGGAATGAATCGAAATCACGCTTTTCCGCGCGTATTTTCACAATCAAAAAGTTCATATTCCTATTCAGGACCTCATAATATGTATGAATCTATCGACAAAAACATCATATCTTGTGTTTTCAGAGCGCTATCTGCAGTTATATGAAGTTTGAAATAAGTCAAAATTACCACATTCTGAGCAGTTTCAAAGTATCGCAAATCACATAAATCTATCCAATACAACATAATACGCATGAATCCGTCCTCAAATGCACAAAATTCTGCGTTTCCAGCGAGTTATCAGCGTTTTTTTTTGTCTCGTTGAGAAATTTTTGACTCTGTAAATCTGCTCAGAAGCAAGATTTTGTTTCAAAAGTGCGTTATATGGCAGAATCTTGCACCAAATACATCATATTTCGCGTTTTTAGAGTGCTATTTGCAGTTTCACAAATTTTGGAATAAGTCGAAATCACGCTTTTCCGCGCAGATTTTCACAATCAAAAAGTTCATATTCCTATTCAGGACCTCATAATATGTATGAATCTATCGACAAAAACATCATATCTTGTGTTTTCAGAGCGCTATCTGCAGTTATATGAAGTTTGAAATAAGTCAAAATTACCACATTCTGAGCAGTTTCAAAGTATCGCAAATCACATAAATCTATCCAATACAACATAATACGCATGAATCCGTCCTCAAATGCACAAAATTTTGCGTTTCCAGCGAGTTATCAGCGTTTTTTTTGTCTCGTTGAGAAATTTTTGACTCTGTAAATCTGCTCAGAAGCAAGATTTTGCTTCAAAAGTGCGTTTTATGGCAGAATCTAGCACCAAATACATCATATTTCGTGTTTTTAGAGTGCTATTTGCAGTCTTACAAACTCTGGAATGAGTCGAAATCACGCTTTTCCGCGCAGATTCTCACAATCAAAAAGTTCATATTCCCATTCAGGACCTCATAGTATGTATGAATCTATCGACAAAAACATCATATTTCGTGTTTTCAGAGCGCTATCTGCAGTTATATGAAGTTTGGAATAAGTCAAAATTACCACATTCTGAGCAGCTTCAAAGTATCGCAAATCAAATAAATCTATCCGATACAACATTATACGCATAAATCCGTCATCAAATGCACAAAAATTCATCGTTTCCAGCGAGTTATCAGCGTTTTTTCTGAGTCTCGTTGAGAAATTTTTGACTCTGTAAATCTGCTCAGAAACAAGATTTTGCTTCAAAAGTGCGTGATATGGCAGAATCTAGGACCAAATACATCATATTTCATGTTTTTAGAGTGCTATTTGCAGTTTTTACAAACTTTCAAAATCACGCCTTTTCGCGCAGATTTTTCACAATCAAAAAGTTCATATTCCTATTCAGGACCTCAAAGTATGTATGAATCTGTCGACAAAAACATCATATTTCGTGTTTTCAGAGCGCTATCTGCAGTTATATGAAGTTTGAAATGAGTCAAAATTACCACATTCTGAGCAGTTTTCAAAGTATCGCAAATCACATAAATCTATCCAGTACAACATAATACGCATGGATCCGTCCTGAAATGCACAAAATTTTGCGTTTCCAGCGAGTTATCAGCGTTTTTTCTGAGTCTCGTTGAGAAATTTTTGAAGCTGTAAATCTGCTCAGAAGCAAGATTTTGCTTCAAAAATGCGCTATATGGCAGAATCTAGCACCAAATACATCTTATCTTGTGTTCTAAGAGTGCTATTTGCAGTTTTACCAAACTTTGGAATAAGTCGAAATCACGCTCTTCGCGCAGATTTTCACAATCAAAAAGTTCATATTCCTATTCAGGACCTCATAATATGTATAAATCTGTCGACAAAAACATCATATATCATGTTTTCAGAGCGCTATCTGCAGTTATATGAAGTTTGAAATAAGTCAAAATTACCACATTTTGAGCAGTTTCAAAGTATCGCAAATCACATAAATCTATTCAATACAACATAATACGCATGAATCCGTCCTCAAATGCACAAAATTGCGCGGTTTCCAGCAAATACATCATATTCCGTGTTTTTAGAGTGCTATTTGCAGTTTTTACAAACATTGGAATAAGTCGAAATCACGCTTTTCCGCGCAGATTTTCACAATCATGAAGTTCATATTCCTTTTCAGGACCTCATAATATGTATGAATCTATTGACAAAAACATCATATTTCGTGTTTTCAGAGCGCTATCTGCAGTTATATGAAGTTCAAAATAAGTCAAAATTACCACATTCTGAGCAGTTTCAAAGTATCGCAAATCACATAAATCTATCCAATACAACATAATACGCATGAATCCGTCCTCATATGTACAAAATTTTACGTTTCCAGCAAGTTACCAGCGTGTTTTTTGAGTCTCGTTGAGAAATTTTTGACTCTGTAAATTTGCTCAGGAGCAAGATTTTGCTTCAAAAGTGCGTTATATGGCAGAATCTAGCACCAAATACATCATATTCCGTGTTTTTAGAGTGCTATTTGCAGTCTCACACACTTTGGAATAAATCGAAATCACGCTTCTCCGCGCAGATTTTTATAATCAAAAAGTTCATGTTCCTATTCAAGACCTCATATTATGTATGAATCTGTCGACAAGAACATCATATTTCGTGTTTTCAGAGCGCTATCTGCAGTTATATGGAGTTTGAAATGAGTCAAAATTACCACATTCTGAGCAGTTTCAAAGTATCGCAAATCACATGAATCTATCCAATACAACATGATACGCATGAATCTGTCCTCAAATGTACCAAATTTTGCGTTTCCACCGAGTTATCAGCGTTCTTCCTAAGTCTCGTTGATAAATTTTTGACTTTGTCAATCTGCTCAGAAGCAAGATTTTGCTTCAAAAGTGCGTTATATTGCTGAATACAGCACCAAATACATATATTTCGTGCTTTTAGAGTGCCATATGCAGTTTTACAACTTTGGAATAAGTCGAAATAACGCTTTTACGCGCAGATTTTCACAATCGAAAAGTTCATATTCCCATTCAGGACCTCAAAGTATGTATGAATCTATCGACAAAAAACATCATATTTCGTGTTTTCAGAGCGCTATCTGCAGTTATATGAAGTTTGGAATAAGTCAAAATTACCACATTCTAAGCAGTTTTAAAGTATCGCAAATCAAATAAATCTATCCGATACAACATAATACGCATGGATCCGTCCTTAAATGCACAAAATTTTGCGTTTCCAGCGAGTTATCAGCGTTTTTTCTGAGTCTCGTTGAGAAATTTTTGAAGCTGTAAATCTGCTCAGAAGCAAGATTTTGCTTCAAAAATGCCTTATATGGCAGAATCTAGCACCAAATACATCTTATCTTGTGTTCTAAGAGTGCTATTTGCAGTTTTACAAACTTTGGAATAAGTCGAAATCACGCTCTTCGCGCAGATTTCCACAATCAAAAAGTTCATATTCCTATTCAGGACCTCATAATATGTATAAATCTGTCGACAAAAACATCATATATCGTGTTTTCAGAGCGCTATCTGCAGTTATATGAAGTTTGAAATAAGTCAAAATTACCACATTTTGAGCAGTTTCAAAGTATCGCAAATCACATAAATCTATTCAAATACAACATAATACGCATGAATCCGTCCTCAAATGCACAAAATTGCGCGGTTTCCAGCAAATACATCATATTCCGTGTTTTTAGAGTGCTATTTGCAGTTTTACAAACATTGGAATAAGTCGAAATCACGCTTTTTCCGCGCAGATTTTCACAATCATGAAGTTCATATTCCTTTTCAGGACCTCATAATATGTATGAATCCATTGACAAAAACATCATATTTCGTGTTTTCAGAGCGCTATCTGCAGTTATATGAAGTTCAAAATAAGTCAAAAATTACCACATTCTGAGCAGTTTCAAAGTATCGCAAATCACATAAATCTATCCAATACAACATAATACGCATGAATCCGTCCTCATATGTACAAAATTTTACGTTTCCAGCAAGTTACCAGCGTGTTTTTTGAGTCTCGTTGAGAAATTTTTGACTCTGTAAATTTGCTCAGAAGCAAGATTTTGCTTCAAAAGTGCGTTATATTGCTGAATACAGCACCAAATACATTATATTTTGTGCTTTTAGAGTGCTATATGCAGTTTTTACAAACTTTGGAATAAGTCGAAATAACGCTTTTACGCGCAGATTTTCACAATCGGAAAGTTCATATTCCCATTCAGGACCTCAAAGTATGTATGAATCTATCGACAAAAAACATCATATTTCGTGTTTTCAGAGCGCTATCTGCAGTTATATGAAGTTTGGAATAAGTCAAAATTACCACATTCTAAGCAGTTTTAAAGTATCGCAAATCAAATAAATCTATCCGATACAACATAATACGCATGAATCCGTCATCAAATGCACAATGTTCTGCGTTTCCAGCGTGTTATCAGCGTTTTTTCTGAGTCTCGTTGAGAAATATTTGACTCTGTAAATCTGCTCAGAAGCCAGATTTTGCTCCAAAAGTGCGCTATATGGCAGAATCCAGCACCAAATACATCATATTTCGTGTTTTTAGAGTGCTATTTGCAGTTTTACAAACTTTGGGATAAGTCGAAATCACGCTTTTCCGCGCAGATTTTCACAATCAAAAAGTTCATATTCCTATTCAGGACCTCATAGTATGTATGAATCTATCGACAAAAACATCATGAATCTCGTGTTTCTCAGAGCGCTATCTGCAGTTATATGAAGTTTAAAAATAAGTCAAAATTACCACATTCTGAGCAGTTTCAAAGTATCGCAAATCACATAAATCTATCCAATACAACATAATACGAATGAATCCGTCCTCAAATGCACAAAGTTCTGCGTTTCCAGCGTGTTATCAGCGTTTTTTCTGAGTCCGTTGAGAAATTTTTGAATCTGTAAATCTGCTCAGAAGCAAGATTTTGCTTCAGAAGTGCGTTATATTGCAGAATACAGCACCAAATACATCATATTCCGTGTTTTTAGAGTGCTATATGCAGTTTTACAAACTTTGGAATAAGTCGAAATAACGCTTTTACGCGCAGATTTTCACAATCGAAAAGTTCATATTCCCATTCAGAACCTCATAGTATGTATGAATCTATCGACAAAAACATCATATTTTCTTGTTTTCAGAGCGCTATCTGCAGTTACATGAAGTTTGGAATAAGTCAAAATTACCACATTCTGAGCAGTTTCAAAGTATCACAAATCAAATAAATCTATCCGATACAACATAATACGCATGAATCCGTCATCAAATGCACAAAATTTAGCGTTTCCAGCGAGTTATCAGCGTTTTTTCTGAGTCTCGTTGAGAAATTTTTGACTCTGTAAGTCTGCTCAGAAACAAGATTTTGCTTCAAAAGTGCGTGATATGGCAGAATCTAGGACCAAAT
This sequence comes from Dromius quadrimaculatus, assembly GCA_963989225.1. NCBI lineage: Eukaryota > Metazoa > Arthropoda > Insecta > Coleoptera > Carabidae > Dromius > Dromius quadrimaculatus. The sequence goes on from OZ022335.1 coordinate 25,770,111, forward strand.
ACATCATATTTCATGTTTTTAGAGTGCTATTTGCAGTTTTACAAACTTTCGAAATCACGCTTTTTCGCGCAGATTTTCATAATCAAAAAGTTCATATTCCTATTCAGGACCTCAAAGTATGTATGAATCTGTCGACAAAAACATCATATTTCGTGTTTTCAGAGCGCATTCTGCAGTTATATGAAGTTTGAAAATGAGTCACAATTATCACATTCTGAGCAGTTTCAAAGTATCGCAAATCACATTAATCTATCCAATACAACATGATACGCATGAATCCGTCCTCAAATGCACAAAAATTTGCGGTTTCCAGCGAGTTATCAGCGTTTTTTCTGAGCCTTGTTGAGATATTTTTGACTCTGTAAATCTGCTCAGAAGCAAGATTTTGCTTCAAAAGTGCGTTATATGGCAGAATCTAGCACCAAATACATCATATTCCGTGTTTTGAGAGTGCTACTGTCTGTTCTACAAACTTTGGAAGAAGTCGGAATCAGGCTTTTTCCGTGCAGATTTTCACGATCAAAAAGTTTATATTCCTATTCAGGACCTCATAGTATGTATGAATCTATCGCAAAAGCATCATATTTCGTGTTTTCAAAACGCAATCTGCAGTTATATGAAGTTTGAAATAACTCAAAATTACCACATTCTGAGCAGTTTCAAAGTATTGCAAATCACATAAATCTATCCAATACAACATAATACGCATGGATCCGTCCTCAAATGCACAAAATTTTTGCGTTTCCAGCGAGTTATCAGCGTTTTTTCTGAGTCTCGTTGAGAAATTTTTGACTCTGTAAATCTGCTCAGAAGCAAGATTTTGTTTCAAAAGTGCGTTATATGGCAGAATCTAGCACCAAATACATCATATTTCGTGTTTTTAGAGTGCAATTTGCAGTTTTACAAACTTTGGAATTAGTCGAAATCACGCTTTTCCGAGCAGATTTTGACAAACAAAAAGTTCATATTCCTATTCAGGACCTCATAGTATGTATGAATCTATCGACAAAGACATCATAAATCTCGTGTTCTCAGAGCGCTATCTGCAGTTATATGAAGTTTGAAATAAGTCAAAATTACCACATTCTGAGCAGTTTCAAAGTATCGCAAATCACATAAATCTATCCAATACAACATGATTCGCATGAATCCGTCCTCAAATGCACAAAGTTTTGCGTTTCCAGCGAGTTATCAGCGTTTTTTCTGAGTCTCGTTGAGAAATTTTTGACTCTGTAAATCTGCTCAGAAGCAAGATTTTGTTTTAAAAGTGCGTTATATGGCAGAATCTAGCCCCAAATACATCATATTTCGTGTTTTTAGAGTGCTATTTGCAGTTTAACAAACTTTGGAATAAGTCGAAATCACGCTTTCCCGCGCAGATTTTTACAATCAAAAAGTTCATATCCCTATTCAGGACCTCATAATATGTATGAGTCTATCGACAAAAACATCATATTTCGTGTTTTCAGAGCGCAATCTGCAGTTATAAGAAGTTTGAAATAAGTCAAAATTACCACATTCTGAGCAGTCTCAAAGTATCGCAAATCACATAAATCTATCCAATACAACATAATACGCATGGATCCGTCCTCAAATGCACAAAATTTTGCGTTTCCAGCGAGTTATCAGCGTTTTTTCTGAGTTTCGTTGAGAAATTTTTGACTCTGTAAATTTGCTCAGAAGCAAGATTTTGCTTCAAAAGTGCGTTATATTGCTGAATACAGCACCAAATACATTATATTTTGTGCTTTTAGAGTGCTATATGCAGTTTTACAAACTTTGGAATAAGTCGAAATAACGCTTTTACGCGCAGATTTTCACAATCGGAAAGTTCATATTCCCATTCAGGACCTCAAAGTATGTATGAATCTATCGACAAAAACATCATATTTCGTGTTTTCAGAGCGCTATCTGCAGTTATATGAAGTTTGGAATAAGTCAAAATTACCACATTCTAAGCAGTTTTTAAAGTATCGCAAATCAAATAAATCTATCCGATACAACATAATACGCATGAATCCGTCATCAAATGCACAAAGTTCTGCGTTTCCAGCGTGTTATCAGCGTTTTTTCTGAGTCTCGTTGAGAAATTTTTGACTCTGTAAATCTGCTCAGAAGCCAGATTTTGCTCCAAAAGTGCGCTATATGGCAGAATCCAGCACCAAATACATCATATTTCGTGTTTTTTAGAGTGCTATTTGCAGTTTTACAAACTTTGGGATAAGTCGAAATCACGCTTTTTCCCGCGCAGATTTTCACAATCAAAAAGTTCATATTCCTATTCAGGACCTCATAGTATGTATGAATCTATCGACAAAAACATCATGAATCTCGTGTTTCTCAGAGCGCTATCTGCAGTTATATGAAGTTTAAAATAAGTCAAAATTACCACATTCTGAGCAGTTTCAAAGTATCGCAAAATCACATAAATCTATCCAATACAACATAATACGAATGAATCCGTCCTCAAATGCACAAAGTTCTGCGTTTCCAGCGTGTTATCAGCGTTTTTTCTGAGTCTCGTTGAGAAATTTTTGAATCTGTAAATCTGCTCAGAAGCAAGATTTTGCTTCAGAAGTGCGTTATATTGCAGAATACAGCACCAAATACATCATATTCCGTGTTTTTAGAGTGCTATATGCAGTTTTACAAACTTTGGAATAAGTCGAAATAACGCTTTTACGCGCAGATTTTCACAATCGAAAAGTTCATATTCCCATTCAGAACTTCATAGTATGTATGAATCTATCGACAAAAACATCATATTTCTTGTTTTCAGAGCGCTATCTGCAGTTACATGAAGTTTGGAATAAGTCAAAATTACCACATTCTGAGCAGTTTCAAAGTATCACAATCAAATAAATCTATCCGATACAACATAATACGCATGAATCCGTCATCAAATGCACAAAATTTAGCGTTTCCAGCGAGTTATCAGCGTTTTTTCTGAGTCTCGTTGAGAAATTTTTGACTCTGTAAGTCTGCTCAGAAACAAGATTTTGCTTCAAAAGTGCGTGATATGGCAGAATCTAGGACCAAATACATCATATTTCATGTTTTTAGAGTGCTATTTGCAGTTTTACAAACTTTCGAAATCACGCTTTTTCGCGCAGATTTTCATAATCAAAAAGTTCATATTCCTATTCAGGACCTCAAAGTATGTATGAATCTGTCGACAAAAACATCATATTTCGTGTTTTCAGAGCGCATTCTGCAGTTATATGAAGTTTGAAATGAGTCACAATTATCACATTCTGAGCAGTTTCAAAGTATCGCAAATCACATTAATCTATCCAATACAACATGATACGCATGAATCCGTCCTCAAATGCACAAAAATTTGCGGTTTCCAGCGAGTTATCAGCGTTTTTTCTGAGCCTTGTTGAGATATTTTTGACTCTGTAAAATCTGCTCAGAAGCAAGATTTTGCTTCAAAAGTGCGTTATATGGCAGAATCTAGCACCAAATACATCATATTCCGTGTTTTGAGAGTTGCTACTGTCTGTTTTACAAACTTTGGAAGAAGTCGGAATCAGGCTTTTTCCGTGCAGATTTTCACGATCAAAAAGTTTATATTCCTATTCAGGACCTCATAGTATGTATGATCTATCGCAAAACCATCATATTTCGTGTTTTCAAACGCAATCTGCAGTTATATGAAGTTTGAAATAACTCAAAATTACCACATTCTGAGCAGTTTCAAAGTATTGCAAATCACATAAATCTATCCAATACAACATAATACGCATGGATCCGTCCTCAAATGCACAAAATTTTGCGTTTCCAGCGAGTTATCAGCGTTTTTTTTTGAGTCTCGTTGAGAAATTTTTGACTCTGTAAATCTGCTCAGAAGCAAGATTTTGTTTCAAAAGTGCGTTATATGCAGAATCTAGCACCAAATACATCATATTTCGTGTTTTTAGAGTGCAATTTGCAGTTTTACCAAACTTTGGAATTAGTCGAAATCACGCTTTTCCGAGCAGATTTTGACAAACAAAAAGTTCATATTCCTATTCAGGACCTCATAGTATGTATGAATCTATCGACAAAGACATCATAAATCTCGTGTTCTCAGAGCGCTATCTGCAGTTATATGAAGTTTGAAATAAGTCAAAATTACCACATTCTGAGCAGTTTCAAAGTATCGCAAATCACATAAATCTATCCAATACAACATGATTCGCATGAATCCGTCCTCAAATGCACAAAGTTTTGCGTTTCCAGCGAGTTATCAGCGTTTTTTCTGAGTCTCGTTGAGAAATTTTTGACTCTGTAAATCTGCTCAGAAGCAAGATTTTGTTTAAAAGTGCGTTATATGGCAGAATCTAGCCCCCAAATACATCATATTTCGTGTTTTTAGAGTGCTATTTGCAGTTTAACAAACTTTGGAATAAGTCGAAATCACGCTTTCCCGCGCAGATTTTACAATCAAAAAGTTCATATCCCTATTCAGGACCTCATAATATGTATGAGTCTATCGACAAAAACATCATATTTCGTGTTTTCAGAGCGCAATCTGCAGTTATAAGAAGTTTGAAATAAGTCAAAATTACCACATTCTGAGCAGTCTCAAAGTATCGCAAATCACATAAATCTATCCAATACAACATAATACGCATGGATCCGTCCTCAAATGCACAAAATTTGGCGTTTCCAGCGAGTTATCAGCATTTTTTTCTGAGTCTCGTTGAGAAATTTTTGACTCTGTAAATCTGCTCCAGAGCAAGACTTGGCTTCAAAAGTGCGTTATATGGCAGAATCTAGCACCAAATACATCATATTTCGTGTTTTTAGAGTGCTATTTGCAGTTTTACAAACTTTGGAATAGGTCGAAATCACGCTTTCCCGCGCAGATTTTCACAATCAAAAAGTTCATATTCCTTTTCAAGACCTCATAATATGTATGAATCTGTCGACAAAAACATCATATTTCGTGTTTTCAGAGCGCTAATCTGCAGTTATATGAAGTTTGAAATAAGTCAAAATTACCACATTCTGAGCAGTTTCAAAGTATCGCAAATCACATGAATCTATCCAATACAACATAATACGCATGAATCTGTCCTCAAATGCACAAAATTTTGCGTTTCCAGCGAGTTATCAGCGTTTTTTCTGAGTCTCGTTTAGAAATTTTTGACTCTGTAAATCTGACTCAGAAGCAAGATTTTGCTTCAAAAGTGCGTTATATGGCAGAATCTAGCATCAATACATCATATTTCGTGTTTTTAGAGTGCTATTTGCAGTCTTACAAACTCTGGAATAAGTCGAAATCACGCTTTTCCGCGCAGATTCTCACAATCAAAAAGTTCATATTCCTATTCAGGACCTCATAATATGTATGAATCTATCGACAAAAACATCATTTTTCGTGTTTTCAGAGCGCTATCTGCAGTTATATGAAGTTTGAAATAAGTCAAAATTACCACATTCTGAGCAGTTTCAAAGTATCGCAAATCACATGAATCTATCCAATACAACATAATACGCATGAATCTGTCCTCAAATGCACAAAATTTTGCGTTTCCAGCGAGTTATCAGCGTTTTTTCTGAGTCTCGTTTAGAAATTTTTGACTCTGTAAATCTGCTCAGAAGCAAGATTTTGCTTCAAAAGTGCGTTATATGGCAGAATCTAGCATCAATACATCATATTTCGTGTTTTTAGAGTGCTATTTGCAGTCTTACAAACTCTGGAATAAGTCGAAATCACGCTTTTCCGCGCAGATTCTCACAATCAAAAAGTTTCATATTCCTATTCAGGACCTCATAATATGTATGAATCTATCGACAAAATCATCATTTTTCGTGTTTTCAAAGCGCTATCTGCAGTTATATGAAGTTTGAAATATGTCAAAATTATCACATTCTGAGCAGTTTCAAAGTATCGCAAATCACATAAATCTATCCAATACAACATAATACGCATAAATCCGTCCTCAAATGCACAAAATACAGCGTTTCCAGCGAGTTATCAGCGTTTTTTCTGAGTCTCGTTGAGAAATTTTTGACTCTGTAAATCTGCTCAGAAGCAAGATTTTGCTTCAAAAGTGCGTTATATGGCAGAATCTAGCACCAAATACAACATATTTCGTGTTTTTAGAGTGCTATTTGCAGTTTTACAAACCTTGGAATAGATCGGAATTCACGCTTTTCCGCGCAGATTTTCACAATCAAAAAGTTCATATTCCTAATTAGGATCTCATAATATATATTAATCCATCGACAAAAACATCATATTTCGTGTTTTTAGAGCGCTATCTGCAGTTATATGGAGTTTGAAATAAGTCAAAATTATCACACTCTGAGCAGTTTCAAAGTATCGCAAATCACATAAATCTATACAATACAACATAATACGCATTAATTTGTCCTCAAATACACTTAATTTTGCGTTTCCAGCGAGTTATCAGCGTTTTTTCCGAGTCTCGTTGAGAAATTTTTTGACTCTGTAAATCTGCTCAGAAGCAAGATTTTGCTTCAAAAGTGTGTTATATGGCAGAATCTAGCACCAATACATCATATTTTGTGTTTTTAGAGTGCTATTTGCAGATTTACAAACTTTGGATTAGGTCGAAATCACGTTTTTTCCGCGCAGATTTTCACAATTTAAAAGTTCATATTCCTATTCAGGACTTCATAATATGTATAAATCTATCGACAAAAACATCAAATTTGTATTTTCAGAGCGCTATCTGCAGTTATATGAAGTTGGAAATAAGTCAAAATTACTACATTCTGAGCAGTTTCAATGTATCGAAAATCACATAAATCCATCCAAAACAACATAATACGCATGAATCCGTCCTCAAATGCACAAAATTTCGCGTTTCCAGCGAGTTATCAGCGTTTTTTCTGAGTCTCGTTGAGAAATTTTTGACTCTGTTAATCTGGTTAGGAGCAAGATTTTGCTTCAAATGTGCGTTAAATGGCAGAATCTAGCACCAAATACATCATATTTTGTGTTTTTAGAGCGCTATTTTCAGTTCTACAAACTTTGGAATAAGTCGAAATCACGAATTTCCGCGCAGATTTTTACAATCAAAAAGTTCATATCCCTATTCAGGACCTCATAATATGTATGAATCTATCGACAAAAACATCATATTTCCTGGTTTCAGAGCGCTATCTGCAGTTATATGAAGTTTGAAATAAGTCAAAATTACCACATTCTGAGCAGTTTCAAAGTATCGAAAATCACATAAATCCATCCAAAACAACATTAATACGCATGTATCCGTCCTCAAATGCGCAAAATTTCGCGTTTCCAGCGAGTTATCAGCGTTTTTTCTGAGTCTCGTTGAGGAATTTCTGACCCTGTAAATCTGGTTAGAAGCAAGATTTTGCTTCAAAAGTGCGTTATATGGCAGAATCTAGCACCAAATACATCATACTCCGTGTTTTTAGAGTGCTATTTGCAGTTTTTACAACTTTGGAATAAGTCGAGATCACGCTTTTCCGCGCAGATTTTCACAATCAAAAAGTTCATATCCCTAATCAGGACCCTCATAATATGTATGAATCCATCGACAAAAACATCATATTTCGTGTTTTCAGAGCGCTATCTGCAGTTATATGAAGTTTGAAAAATGTCAAAATTACCACATTCTGAGCAGTTTCAAAGTATCGCAAATCACATAAATCAATCCAAAACAACATAATACGCATGAATCCGTCCTCAAATGCACAAAATTTCGCGTTTCCAGCGAGTTATCAGCGTTTTTTCTGAGTCTCGTTGAGGAATTTTTGACTCT
>OZ022335.1:25778058-25877605 GCA_963989225.1 Dromius quadrimaculatus
ACAGAATCAAAGATTTCTAAACGAGACTCAGAAAAAACGCTGATAACTCGCTGGAAACGCAAAATTTTGTGCATTTGAGGACGGATTCATGCGTATTATGTTGTATTGGATAGATTAATGTGATTTGCAATACTTTGAAACTACTCAGAATGTGGTAATTTTGACTTATTTCAAACTTCATATAACTGCAGATAGCGCTCTGAAAACACGAAATATGATGTATTTGGTGCTAGATTCTGCCATATAACGCACTTTTGAAGCAAAATTTTGCTTCTGAGCAGATTTACAGAGTCAAAAATTTCTCAACGAGACTCAGAAAAAACGCTGAGAACTCGCTGGAAACGCAAAATTTTGTGCATTTGAGGACGGATTCATGCGTATCATGTTGTATTGGATAGATTTATGTGATTTGCGATACTTTGAAACTGCTCAGAATGTGGTAATTTTGACTTATTTCAAACTTCATATAACTGCAGATAGCGCTCTGAAAACACGAAATATGATGTTATTGTCGATAGATGCATACATATTATGAGGTCTTGAATAGGAATATGAACTTTTTGATTGTGAAAATCTGCGCGGAAAAGCGTGATTTTGACTTATTTCAAAGTTTGTAAAACTGCAAAAAGCACTCAAAAAAGACGAAATATGATGTATTTGGTGCTAGATTCTGCCATATCACGCACTTTTTAAGCAGAATCTTGCTTCTGAGCAGATTTACATAGTCAAAAATTTCTCAACGAAACTCAGGAAAAACGATGATAACTCGCTGGAAACGCAGAATTTTGTGCATTTGAGGACGGATTCATGCGTATCATGTTGTATTGGATAGATTTAGGTGATTTGCAATACTTTGAAACTGCTCAGAATGTGGTAATTTTGACTTATATCAAACTTCATATAACTGCAGATAGCGCTCTGAAAACACGAAATATGATGTTTCTGTGGATAGATTCATACATATTATGAGGTCCTGAATAGGAATATGAACTTCATGATTGTGAAAGTCTGCGCAGAAAAGCGTGATTTCGACCTATTCCAAAGTTTGTAAAACTGCAAATAGCACTCTAAAAACACGAAATATGATGTATTTGGTGCTAGATCCTGTCATATAACGCACTTTTGAAGCAAAATCTTGCTTCTGAGCAGATTTACAGGGTCGGAAATTTCTCAACTAGACTCAGGAAAACGCTGATAACTCGCTGGATACGCAAAATTTTGTGCATTTGAGGACGGGTTCATGCGTATTTTGTTGTATTGGATAGGTTTATGTGATTTGCGATACTTTGAAACTGCTCAGAATGTGGTAATTTTGACTTATTTTAAACTTAATATAACTGCAGATAGCGCTCTAAAAACACGAAATATGATGTTTTTGTCGATGGATTCATACATATCATGAGGTCCTGAATAGGAATATGAACTCTATGATTGTGAAAATCTGCGCGGAAAAGCGTGATTTCGATTAATCCCAAAGTTTGTAAAACTGCAAATAGCACTCCAAAAACATGAAATATGATGTATTTGGTGCTAGATTCTGCCATATAACGCACTTTCAAAGCAAAATCTTGCTTCTAAGACGATTTACAGAGTCAAAAATTTCTCAACGATACTTAGAAAAAACGCTGATAACTCGCTGGAAACCCAAAATTTTGTGCATTTGAGGATGGATTCGTGCGTATTATGTTGTATTGGATAGATTTATGTGATTTGCGATACTTTGAAACTGCTCAGAATGTGGTAATTTTGACTTATTTCAAACTTCATATAACTGCAGATAGCGCTCTGAAAACACGAAATATGATGTTTTTGTCGATAGATCCATACATATTATGAGGTCCTGAATAGGAATATGAACTTTCTGATTGTGTAAATCTGCGCTGAAAAGCGTGATTTCGACTTATTCTAGAGTTTGTAAAACTGCAAATAGCACTCTAAAAACACGGAATATGATGTATTTGGTGCTAGATTCTGTCATATAACGCACTTTTGAAGCAAAATCTTGCTTCTGAGCAGATTAACTGTCAAAAATTTCTCAACGAGACTCAGAAAAAAACGCTGATAACTCGCTGTAAACGCTGAATTCAGTGCATTTGAGGACGGATTCATGCGTATTATGTTGTACTGGATAGATTCATATGATTTGCGATACTTTGAAACTGCTCAGAATGTGGTAATTTTGACTTATTTCAAACTTCATATAACTGCAGATAGCGCTCTGAAAACACGAAATATGATGTTTTTGTCGATAGATTCATACATATTATGAGGTCCTGAATAGGAATATGAACTTTCTGATTGTGGAAATCTGCGCGGAAAAGCGTGATTTCGACTTATTCCAAAGTTTGTAAAACTGCAAATAGCACTCTAAAAAGACGAGATGTGATGTATTTGGTGCTAGATTCTGCCATATCACGCACTTTTGAAGCAAAATCCTGCTTCTGAGCAGATTTACAGAGTCAAAAATTTCTCAACGAAACTCAGGAAAAACGATGATAACTCGCTGGAAACGCTGAAAATGTGGTAATCTCGACATTTTTCAAACTTTATATAACTGCAGATAGCGCTCTGAAAACACGAAATATGATGTTTTTGTAGATAGATTCATGAATTTTATAAGGTCCTGAATAGGAATATGAACTTTTTGATTGTGAGAATCTGCGCGGAAAAGCGTGATTTCGACTTATTCCAAAGTTTGTAAAACTGCAAATAGCACTCTAAAAACACGAAATATGATGTATTTGGTGCTAGATTCTGCCATATAACGCACTTTTGAAGCAAAATCTTGTTTTTGAGCAGATTTACAGAGTCAGAAATTTCTCAACGAGACTCAGAAAAAACGCTGATAACTCGCTGGAAACGCAAAATTATGTGCATTTGAGGACGGATTCATGCGTATTATGTTGTACTGGATAGATTTAGGTGATTTGCAATACTTTGAAACTGCTCAGAATGTAATAATTTTGACTTATATCAAACTTCATATAACTGCAGATAGCGCTCTGAAAACACGAAATATGATGTTTCTGTCGATAGATTCATACATATTATATATGAGGTCCTGAATAGGAATATGAACTCTATGATTGTGAAAATCTGCGCAGGAAAGCGTGATTTCGATTAATCCCAAAGTTTGTAAAACTGCAAATAGCACTCTAAAAACACGAAATATGATGTATTTGGTGCTAGATTCTGCCATATAACGCACTTTCAAAGCAAAATCTTGCTTCTGAGACGATTTACAGAGTCAAAAATTTCTCAACGATACTTAGAAAAAACGCTGATAACTCGGTGGAAACCCAAAATTTTGTGCATTTGAGGATGGATTCGTGCGTATTATGTTGTATTGGATAGATTTATGTGATTTGCGATACTTTGAAACTGCTCAGAATGTGGTAATTTTGACTTATTTCAAACTTCATATAACTGCAGATAGCGCTCTGAAAACACGAAATATGATGTTTTTGTCGATAGATCCATACATATTATGAGGTCCTGAATAGGAATATGAACTTTCTGATTGTGGAAATCTGCGCGGAAAAGCGTGATTTCGACTTATTCCAAAGTTTGTAAAACTGCAAATAGCACTCCAAAAACATGAAATATGATGTATTTGGTGCTAGATTCTGCCATATAACGCACTTTCAAAGCAAAATCTTGCTTCTAAGACGATTTACAGAGTCAAAATTTCTCAACGATACTTAGAAAAAACGCTGATAAATCGCTGGAAACCCAAAATTTTGTGCATTTGAGGATGGATTTGTGCGTATTATGTTGTATTGGATAGATTTATGTGATTTGCAATACTTTGAAACTGCTCAGAATGTGGTAATTTTGACTTATTTTAAACTTCATATAACTGCAGATAGCGCTCTGAAAACACGAAATATGATGTATTTGGTGCTAGATTCTGCCATATAACGCACTTTTGAAGCAAAATCTTGCTTCTGAGCAGATTTACAGAGTCAAAAATTTCTCAACGAGACTCAGAAAAAACGCTGAAAACTCGCTGGAAACGCAAAATTTTGTGCATTTGAGGACGGATTCATGCGTATCATGTTGTATTGGATAGATTAATGTGATTTGCGATACTTTGAAACTGCTCAGAATGTGGTAATTTTGACTTATTTCAAACTTCATATAACTGCAGATAGCGCTCTGAAAACACGAAATATGATGTTATTGTCGATAGATTCATACATATTATGAGGTCTTGAATAGGAATATGAACTTTTTGGTTGTGAAAATCTGCGCGGAAAAGCGTGATTTTGACTAATTCCAAAGTTTGTAAAACTGCAAAAAGCACTCAAAAAAGACGAAATATGATGTATTTGGTGCTAGATTCTGCCATATCACGCACTTTTGAAGCAGAATCTTGCTTCTGAGCAGATTTACATAGTCAAAAATTTCTCAACGAAACTCAGGAAAAACGATGATAACTCGCTGGAAACGCAGAATTTTGTGCATTTGAGGACGGATTCATGCGTATTATGTTGTATTGGATAGATTTAGGTGATTTGCAATACTTTGATACTGCTCAGAATGTGGTAATTTTGACTTATATCAAACTTCATATAACTGCAGATAGCGCTCTGAAAACACGAAATATGATGTTTCTGTGGATAGATTCATACATATTATGAGGTCCTGAATAGGTATACGACCTTTATGATTGTGAAAGTCTGCGCAGAAAAGCGTGATTTCGACCTATTCCAAAGTTTGTAAAACTGCAAATAGCACTCTAAAAACACGAAATATGATGTATTTGGTGCTAGATTCTGTCATATAACGCACTTTTGAAGCAAAATCTTACTTCTGAGCAGATTTACAGGGTCGGAAATTTCTCAACTAGACTCAGAAGCACGCTGATAACTCGCTGGAAACGCAAAATTTTGTGCATTTGAGGACGGGTTCATGCGTATTTTGTTGTATTGGATAGGTTTATGTGATTTGCGATACTTTGAAACTGCTCAGAATGTGGTAATTTTTACTTATTTTAAACTTAATATAACTGCAGATAGCGCTCTGAAAACACGAAATATGACGTTTTTGTCGATAGATTAATACATATCATGAGGTCCTGAATAGGAATATGAACTCTATGATTGTGAAAATCTGCGCGGAAAAGCGTGATTTCGATTAATCCCAAAGTTTGTAAAACTGCAAATAGCACTCCAAAAACACGAAATATGATGTATTTGGTGCTAGATTCTGCCATATAACGCACTTTCAAAGCAAAATCTTGCTTCTGAGCAGATTTACAGAGTCAAAAATTTCTCAACGAGACTCAGAAAAAACGCTGATAACTCGCTGGAAACGCAAAACTTTGTGCATTTGAGGACGGATTCATGCGAATCATGTTGTATTGGATAGATTTATGTGGTTTGCGATACTTTGAAACTGCTCAGAATGTGGTAATTTTGACTTATTTCAAACTTCATATAACTGCAGATAGCGCTCTGAAAACACGAGATTTATGATGTTTTTGTCGATAGATTCATACAAACTATGAGGTCCTGAATAGGAATATGAACTTTTTGTTTGTGAAAATCTGCTCGGAAAAGCGTGATTTCGACTAATTCCAAAGTTTGTAAAACTGCAAACTGCACTCTAAAAACACGAAATATGATGTATTTGGTGCTAGAGTCTGCCATATAACGCACTTTTGAAACAAAATCTTGCTTCTGAGCAGATTTACAGAGTCAAAAATTTCTCAACGAGACTCAGAAAAAACGCTGATAACTCGCTGGAAACGCAAAATTTTGTGCATTTGAGAACGGATTCATGCGTATTATGTTGTATTGGATAGATTTATGTGATTTGCAATACTTTGAAACTGCTCAAAATGTGGTAATTTTGAGTTATTTCAAACTTCATATAACTGCAGATTGCGTTTTGAAAACACGAAATATGATGTTTTTTTCGATAGATTCATACATACTATGAGGTCCTGAATAGGAATATAAACTTTTTGATCGTGAAAATCTGCGCGGAAAACGTGATTTTGACTAATTCCAAAGTTTGTAAAACAGACAATAGCACTCTCAAAACACGGAATATGATGTATTTGGTGCTAGATTCTGCCATATAACGCACTTTTGAAGCAAAATCTTGCTTCTGAGCAGATTTACAGAGTCAAAAATATCTCAACAAGGCTCAGAAAAAACGCTGATAACTCGCTGGAAACGCAAAATTTTGTGCATTTGAGGACGGATTCATGCGTATTATGTTGTATTGGATAGATTCATGTGACTTGCGATACTTTGAAACTGCTCAGAATGTGGTGAATTTGACTTATTTCAAACTTCATATAACTGCAGATAGCGCTCTGAAAACACGAAATATGATGTTCTTGTCAATAGATTCATACATGTTATGAGGTCCTGAGTAGGAATATGAACTTTTTGATTGTGAAAATCTGCGCGGAAAAGCGTGATTTCGACTTATTCCAAAGTTTGTAAAACTGCAAATAGCACTCTAAAAACACGGAATATGATGTATTTGGTGCTAGATTCTGCCATAACACGCACTTTTGAAGCAAAATATTGCTTCTGAGCAGATTTACAGAGTCAAAAATTTTTCAACGAGACTCAGAAAAAACGCTGATAACTCGCTGGAAACGCAAGATTTTGTGCATTTGAGGACGGCTTCATGCGAATTATGTTGTATTGGATAGATTTATGTGATTTGCGATACTTTGAAACTGCTCAGAATGTGGTAATTTCGACTTATTTCAAACTTCATATAACTGCAGATAGCGCTCTGGAAACACGGAATATGATGTTTTTGTCGATAGATTCATAAGTATTATGAGGTCCTGAATAGGAATATGAACTTTTTGATTGTGGAAATCTGCGCGGAAAAGCGTGATTTCGACTTATTCCAAAGTTTTTAAAACTGCAAATAGCACTCTAAAAACACGAAATATGATGTATTTGGTGCTAGATTCTGTAATATAACGCACTTTTGAAGCAAAATCATGCTTCTGAGCTGATTTACAGAGTCAAAAATCTCTCAACGAGACTCAAAAAAAACGCTGATAACTTGCTGGAAACGCAAAATTAGGTGCATTTGAGGACGGATTCATGCGTATTATGTTGTATTGGATAGATTTATGTGATTTGCGATACTTTGAAACTGCTCAGAATGTGGTAATTTTGACTTATTCCAAACTTCATATAACTGCAGATAGCGCTCTGAAGACACAAAATATGATGTTTTTGTCGATAGATTCATACATATTATGAGGTCCTGAATAGGAATATGAACTTTTTGATTGTGAAAATCTGCGCGGAAAAGCGTGATTTCGACTTATTCCAAAGTTTGTGAAACTGCAAATAGCACTCTAAAAACACTAAATATGTTGTATTTGGTGCCAGATTCTGCCATATAACGCACTTTTGAAGCAAAATCTTGCTTCTGAGCAGATTTACAGGGTCAAAAATTCCTCAGCGAGACTCAGAAAAAACGCTGATAACTCGCTGGAAACATAAATTTTGTGCATTTGAGGACGGGTGTATGCGTATTTTGTTGTATTGGATAGGTTTATGTGATTTGTGATACTTTGAAACTGCTCAGAATGTGATTATTTTGACTTATTTTAAACTTCATATAACTGCAGATAGCGCTCTGAAAACACGGAATATGATGTTTTTGTCGATGGATTCATACATATTATGAGGTCCTGAATAGGAATATGAACTTTTTGATTGTGAAAATCTGCGCGGAAGAGCTTGATTTCGACCTATTCCAAAGTCTGTAAAACTGCAAATAGCACTCTAAAAACACAAAATATGATGTATTTGGTGCAAGATTCTGCCATATAACGCACTTTTGAAGCAAAATCTTGCTTCTGAGCAGATTTACAGAGTCAAAAATTCCTCAACGAGACTCAGAAAAAACGCTGATAACTCGCTGGAAACACAAAATTTTGTACATTTGAGGACGGATTCATGCGTATTATGTTGTATTGGATAGATTTATGTGACTTGCGATACTTTGAAACTGCTCAGAATGTGGTAATTTTGACTTATTTAAAACTCCATATAACTGCAGATAGCGCTCTGAAAACACGAAATATGATGTTTTTGTCGATAGATTCATACATATTATGCGGTCCTGAATAGGAATATAAACTTTTTGATTGTGAAAATCTGCGCGGAAAAGCGTGATTCCGACTTATTCCAAAGTTTGTAAAACTGCAAATAGCACTCTAAAAACACGAAATATGATGTATTTGTTGCTAGATTCTGCCATATCACGCACTTTTGAAGCAAAATCTTGCTTCTGAGCAAATCTACAGAGTCTAAAATTTCTCAACGAAACTCAGGAAAAACGATGATAACTCGCTGGAAACGCAGAATTTTGTGCATTTAAGGACGGATTCATGCGTATTATGTTGTATTGGATAGATTTATGTGACTTGCGATATTTTGAAACTGCTCAGAATGTGGTAATTTTGACTTATTTCAAACTTCATATAACTGCAGATAGCGCTCTGAAAATACAAAATATGATGTTTTTGTCGATAGATTCATACATATTATAAGGTCCTGAATAGGAATATGAACTTTTTGATTGTGAAAATCTGCGCGGAAAAGCGTTATTACGACTTATTCCAAAGTTTGTAAAACTGCAAATAGCACTCTGAAAACACGAAATATGATGTATTTGATGCTAGATTCTGCCATATCACGCACTTTTGAAGCAAAATCTTGCATCTGAGCAGATTTGCAAAGTCAAAAATTTCTCAACGAAACTCAGAAAAAACGATGATAACTCGCTGGAAACGCAGAATTTTGTGCATTTGAGGACGGATTCTTGCGTATTATGCTGTATTGAATAGATTTATGTGACTTGCGATATTTTGAAACTGCTCAGAATGTGGTAATTTTGACTTATTCAAAACTCCATATAACTGCAGATAGCGCTCTGAAAACACGAAATATGATGTTTTTGTCGATAGATTCATACATATTATGAGGTCCTGAATAGGAATATGAACTTTTTGATCGTGAAAATCTGCGCGGAAAAGCGTGATTTCGACGTATCCCAAAGTTTGTGAAACTGCAAATAGCACTCTAAAAACACTAAATATGATGTATTTGGTGCTAGATTCTGCCATATAACGCACTTTTAAAGCAAAATCCTGCTTCTGAGCAGATTTACAGAGTCAAAAATTTCTAAACGAGACTCAGAAAAAACGCTGATAACTCGCTGGAAACGCAAAATTTTGCGCATTTGAGGACGGATTCATGCGTATCATGTTGTATTGGATAGATTTATGTGATTTGCGAACTTTGAAATTGCTCAGAATGTGGTAATTTTGACTCATTTCAAACTTCATATAACTGCAGATAGCGCTCTGAAAACACGAAATATTATGTTATTGTCGATAGATTCATACATATTATGAGGTCCTGAATAGGAATATAAACTTTTTGATTGTGAAAATCTGCGCGGAAAAACGTGATTTTGACTTATTCCAAAGTTTGTAAAACTGCAAATAGCACTCTAAAAACACGAAATATGATGTATTTGGTGCTAGATTCTGCCATATAACGCACTTTTGAAGCAAAATCTTGTTTTTGAGCAGATTTACAGTCAGAAATTTCTCAACGAGACTCAGAAATAACGCTGATAACTCGCTGGAAACGCAAAATTATGTGCATTTGAGGACGGATTCATGCGTATTATGTTGTATTGGATAGATTTATGTGATTTGGATACTTTGAAACTGCTCAGAATGTGGTAATTTTGACTTATTCCAAACTTCATATAACTGCATATAGCGCTCTGGAAACACAAAATATGATGTAGTTGTCGATAGATTCATACATATTATGAGGTCCTGAATAGGAATATGAACTTTTTGATTGTGAAAATCTGCGCGGAAAAGCGTGATTTCGACTTATTCCATAGTTTGTGAAACTGCAAATAGCACTCTAAAAACACTGGATATGTTGTATTTGGTGCTAGATTCTGCCATATAACGCACTTTTGAAGCAAAATCTTGCTTCTGAGCAGATTTACAGGGTCAAAAATTTCTCAGCGAGACTCAGAAAAAACGCTGATAACTCGCTGAAAACACAAAATTTTGTGCATTTGAGGACGGGTGTATGCGTATTCTGTTGTATTGGATAGGTTTATGTGATTTGCGATACTTTGAAACTGCTCAGAATGTGATAATTTTGACTTATTTTAAACTTCATATAACTGCAGATAGCGCTCTGAAAACACGAAATATGATGTTTTTGTCGATGGATTCATACATATTATGAGGTCCTGAATAGGAATATGAACTTTTTGATTCTGAAAATCTGCGCGGAAATGCTTGATTTCGACCTATTCCAAAGTTTGTAAAACTGCAAATAGCACTCTAAAAACACAAAATATGATGTATTTGGTGCAAGATTCTGCCATATAACGCACTTTTGAAGCAAAATCTTGCTCCTGAGCAGATTTACAGAGTCAAAAATTTCACAACGAGACTCAGAAAAAACACTGATAACTCGCTGGAAACGCTTAATTTTGTGCATTTGAGGACGGATTCATGCGTATTATGTTGTATTGGATAGATTTATGTGATTTGCGATACTTTGAAACTGCTCAGAATGTGGTAATTTCGACTTATTCCAAACTTCATATAACTGCAGATAGCGCTCTGAAAACACGGAATATTATGTTTTTGTCGATAGATTCACAAGTATTATGAGGTCCTGAATAGGAATATGAACTTTTTGATTGTGGAAATCTGCGCGGAAAAGCGTGACTTCGACTTATTCCAAAGTTTGTAAAACCGCAAATAGCACTCTAAAAACACGAAATATTATGTATTTGGTGCCATATTCTGTCATATAACGCACTTTTGAAGCAAAATCATGCTTCTGAGCAGATTTACAGAGTCAAAAATTTCTCAACGAGACTCAGAAAAAACGCTGAGAACTCGCTGGAAACGCAAAATTTTGTGCATTTGAGGACGGATTCATGCGTATCATGTTGTATTGGATAGATTTATGTGATTTGCGAACTTTGAAATTGCTCAGAATGTGGTAATTTTGACTCATTTCAAACTTCATATAACTGCAGATAGCGCTCTGAAAACACGAAATATTATGTTATTGTCGATAGATTCATACATATTATGAGGTCCTGAATAGGAATTTAAACTTTTTGATTGTGAAAATCTGCGCGGAAAAACGTGATTTTGACTTATTCCAAAGTTTGTAAAACTGCAAAAAGCACTCTAAAAACACGAAATATGATGTATTTGGTGCTAGATTCTGCCATATCACGCACTTTTGAAGCAAAATCTTGCTTCTGAGCAGATTTACAGAGTCAAAAATTTCTCAACGAAACTCAGGAAAAACGATGATAACTCGCTGAAAACGCAGAATTTTGTGCATTTGAGGACGGATTCATGCGTATTATGTTGTATCGGATAGATTTATGTGACTTGCGATATTTTGAAACTGCTCAGAATGTGGTAATTTTGACTTATTTCAAACTTCATATAACTGCAGATAGTGCTCTGAAAACACAAAATATGATGTTTTTGTCGAAAGATTCATACATATTATGAGGTCCTGAATGGGAATATGAACTTTTCGATTGTGAAAATCTGAGCGGAAAAGCGTGATTTCGACTTATTCCAAAGTTTGTAAAACTGCAAATAGCACTCTAAAAACACGAAATATGATGTATTTGGTGCAAGATTCTGCCATATCACGCACTCTTGAAGCAAAATCTTGCTTCTGGGCAGATTTACAGAGTCAAAAATTTCTCAACGAAACTCAGGAAAAACGATGATAACTCGCTGGAAACGCAGAATTTTGTGCATTTGAGGACGGATTCTTGCGTATTATGTTGTATTGGATAGATTTATGTGACTTGCGATATTTTGAAACTGCTCAGAATGTGGTAATTTTGACTTATTTCAAACTTCATATAACTGCAGATAGCGCTCTGAGAACACGAAATATGATGTTTTTGTCGATAGATTCATACATATTATGAGGTCCTGAATAGGAATATGAACTTTTTGATTGTGAAAATCTGCGCGGAAAAGCTTGATTTCGACTTATTCCAAAGTTTGTAAAACTGCAAATAGCACTCTAAAAACACGAAATATGATGTATTTGGTGCTAGATTCTGCCATATCACGCACTTTTAAAGCAAAATCTTGCTTCTGAGCAGATTTACAGAGTCAAAAATTTCTCAACGAAACTCAGGAAGAACGATGATAACTCGCTGGAAACGCAGAATTTTGTGCATTTGAGGACGGATTCTTGCGCATTATGTTGTATTGGATGGATTTCTGTGACTTGCGATATTTTGAAACTGCTCAGAATGTGGTAATTTTGACTTATTTCAAACTTCATATAACTGCAGATAGCGCTCTGAAAACACGAAATATGATGTTTCTGTCGATAGATTCCTACATATTATGAGGTCCTGAATAGGAATATGAACCTTCATGATTGTGAAAGTCTGCGCAGAAAAGCGTGATTTCGACTTATTCCAAAGTTTGTAGAACTGCAAATAGCACTCTAAAAACACGAAATATGATGTATTTGGTGCTAGATTCTGTCATATAACGCACTTTTGAAGCAAAATCTTGCTTCTGAGCAGATTTACAGGGTCAGAAATTTCTCAACGAGACCTAGAAAAACGCTGATAACTCGCTGGAAACGCAAAATTTTATGCATTTGAGGACGGGTTAATGCATATTTTGTTGTATTGGATTGGCTTATGTGATTTGCGATACTTTGAAACTGCTCAGAATTTGATAATTTTGACTTATTTTAAACCTCATATAACTGCAGATAGCGCTCTGAAAACACGAAATATGATGTTTTTGTCGATGGATTCATACAAGTTATAGTAACAACTTCCCAGCAATTCTTGATGACACCATGGTTTCCACATTTATGCGAGACCAAAGTCCAAACATGTGTAAGCGTGTAAGGTGTCAACCTCATGAACTTTGTAAAACATATTAGTTAGTCACATTTTGTATCTTTAGTAGTTAACATCTAATATTGTTGTTAATAAATTCTGAATCTGTACTTGTAATAAAATGAATAGTTTTTTTTTAAGTCAACGAATAATCGTTAACCTAACTGGCGCAGTCGGGTCAGATATCTAGACGAGATCTAAAAATCATTTTTCGTTTCGTTTCTACGATTTGCTAGATATCGAACAAGTGTGCGTGAACCGTCAAAGAGACTTTCCAAAACCGCGAGCGAACATCGCAACATCGAGAAGTCACCAGGCCCTGAAGTACACAGAGCTACACGACAACGTTCAGTTCCAGATCGAAGAATACGATCAAGGAACACATGGACCACACGGTGAAAGTTATTCTGTAAGTACACGAATGTCACTTAGAGATAACACAACACCAATTACTTCAGATTCAGAAAATAGTTCAGATACAGAATCAACCCATTCCTGTGACTCAATCCTTGATCCCAATCCCCACAACAATTCAATTTTTGAAATCCTTTCCCAAGAAATAAGCAACTTAAATTTACAAGAAATGGCTACCCCAACTTTAAAACGCGAATACTTAGAAATGATCCCGGAGTTTAACGGTGATACAAAATTACTTTCACGTTTCATTGAAATTTGCGAAAAACTTGTAAACAAATTTTATGTAGTAGCAGACCCATTAGACTTTCAAAATGAATGGCTTATGTCTAGCATCTTGGCAAAAATTAGAGGCGAAGCTGCAGTAAATATAGCTAGTTGCACAATTTCTGATTGGAGAAGCTTGAAACAAGCTTTATTAAATACTTATGCTGACAAACGCGATTGTTTCACATTAAATATAGAAATGTCAGAATTAAGACAAACAAATGAATCTGCGTTTGAATTCCTGCACAAAGTACAAGAATTATTGAATTTACAAACCTCATACATTACGAATCATTCAAAAGATCCGAATGAAAAAAACATTTTAATAGCTAACTTCCAAACATATGCAGTAAGAATACTTTTACGTGGCTTGAAAGAACCTTTAGGAACTTTGCTACGAACAAAAAATCCAGCAGACTCAAATTCTGCACTTGGCATGCTCACAAATGAATTTCAGTTAGAATGCCAACCTAAAACGTTTCAAAAACATCATCAGAAACAAAAATATACACCAATTCAAACATCTCACAATATGATGCGACAATATAAAAATACACCCACACATTTGCCGCAAATACAGACACCACATTTGATTTACCGACCTCCACCGTTCAAACAAAATAATAATCATACAAATCACAACGCATTCAAATCTTATCCCAATAAGAAATTTAACAACCCTACTCCAATGAGTACGAGTACAAAGCAATCATTTACTCCTAGACCTACTCCAATGAGTGTGAGTACGATGAACACCTTTAATCCAAAACCAGGTCCTTCAAATTTCTATCCCAAACAACAACACATGTTATTTAACACAGAAATGACAGAATACGAACAATTTGAAGACGATCAAAATTATCTAGTTTATGAACCAGAAACAGAAACAGAGGACATTCATGACGAACAAGAGAACGATGAGAATAATTTTTTAGAGAAAAATGCCTCGGAAACCAAATAGAACTTTTAAACTTAACTTACAACCAGAGCGAATTACCCTTTGTAATTTTACCTGAGTACAACTTAAAAGCTTTGATAGATACAGGTAGCACGCGCTCATTCATAAAACCGGACATTGCGAATAAATTATTTAAAAATGAAATAACTCATGATCCTTCTAAAGTCACGACAGCACATGGAACATCAATAGAAAATTTTATTTTAATATTGCCGTGTTCAAAGATTTTTAAGAAACCAAATACTTTATTGAAATACCATCTGTTTGATTTTCATAATAATTTCGACATTTTACTCAGATTAGACAATTCAAAGACTCTAGAAGCTATAATAGATTTAACAAGAGATAAAATTATTACACCGATCAGTGAAATCAAAATAAATTATCATAGAATTGTAACACGTCCACAATATGTTAAAATTCCAGCTAATTCGGAAACAGTTTCAAAATTTCATGTAAATAATATTGACAATGGCGATGTCTTCATTCCTGAAACAAATGAAAATAATTTGATAATACCTGAAGGAATGGCTAAAGTAGAAAATAACATCATTTACTATCCAGTTATTAATGCAACGGAAAAAGAATTTGTAACAGATTTGACTGACAACTTTCAAGTAGAATTTTTAGACAATTATGAAATAAACAATATAAATTTTTATGAAAATAATTCCAACAATGACTTTGATATTTCTTTAATTCGTACTGACCATATGAACCTAGAAGAGAGAGCAGCAATCTCTCAGCTGATTAAAGAATTCGCTGACATATTTCATACAGAAAACAAAACCCTGACCTTCAACAACGAAATAAAACACCGAATACGTACTAAAGACGAGATACCCGTATACACTAAAACATACAGATATCCCGAAATTCATAGAAAGGAAGTTCATGACCAAATACAAAAAATGTTAAAACAGAATATTATTAGTCCTTCACATTCTCCTTGGTCATCCCCAGTGTGGATTGTACCTAAAAAACTAGATGCATCGGGCAAGAAAAAATGGAGAATAGTAATTGACTATAGGAAGCTTAATGAAAAAACGGTCGATGACAAATATCCAATCCCAAACATCAATACATTACTCGACAAACTCGGTAGATGTCAGTATTTCACTACACTCGATTTGGCATCCGGCTTCCATCAGATAGAGATGCACAGAGATGATATTTCCAAAACCGCGTTTAACACCGAGGATGGACATTACGAGTTCCTCAGAATGCCATTTGGGCTCAAAAATTCCCCAGCCACTTTCCAACGCGTGATGGACAATGTTTTACGTAATTTATTACATAATATTTGCCTCGTTTATTTAGATGACGTGATCATTTTTAGCACAAGTCTTCAAGAACATCTTGAAAGCCTCAGAGCCGTATTTGAAAGATTGAGAAAAGCGAATTTAGAAATTCAAATAGATAAGTCTGAATTTTTCCGACGTGAAGTCGCATATTTAGGCCATGTCATTACCCCTGAAGGCGTTAAACCGAACCCTGACAAAATTAGAGCAATTAAAAATTATCCAATACCTAAGACAACCAAACAAATCGAAGGATTTTTAGGCTTACTCGGTTATTACCGTAAATTCATTAAAAATTTTGCAAAAATCACAAAACCTTTTACGAAATGTTTAAAGAAGAATGCAGAAATTAATATCAAGAACCCCGAATATGTTGAATGTTTTAATACGTGTAAAAACTTGCTTATCAATGAACCGAAATTACAGTACCCAGATTTTTCCAAACCTTTTGTTCTTACTACAGACGCAAGCAATTATGCTATAGGAGCAATTTTATCGCAAGGACCGATAGGCACAGACTTACCGATCGCTTATGCGAGTAGAACTTTAAATGACTCGGAACAAAACTACTCAACTATAGAAAAAGAGCTTCTTGCTATAGTTTGGGCTACGAAATACTTCCGGCCATACCTTTTCGGACGAAGATTCAAAATTGTGACAGATCACAAACCCTTACAGTGGTTGTTTTCGTTAAAAGAACCGAATTCAAAATTGATGCGCTGGCGTCTTAAGCTAGAAGAATACGATTATGAAATCACTTACAAGAAAGGTACTTTAAATAAAAATGCTGACGCACTTTCTAGAATCGAATTAAATGTAGATTCTGATGACTCCGGAACTCAAAACTTTTTCGAGTCTATTCAAAATTTCAATGAGACCTTCCAACCGAATCAAGATTCTCAGTCAATGATAGCAGAACACGACGACTCGAGTTACTCAGACAATACAATTCATTCCAACCATGAAAACCCTATAATTGGCATACCAATTAGCGAATCACCTGTGAATGTAGGAAAAAATCAATTGATTATTACAGAAGTAATACACTCGCCCTCTCAACCAAAAATCACTAAACTACACGTAGATAAAATGCGAATTAATGTACAACTTTCACAAGACAACTTTGAAAGCGACGCTCTAAATTTCATGAAAGATTATATTGTACCCAGAGTAAGATATTATTTATTTTTTGAACAACCAGTATTTGAAAAATTTAGTTGTGTATTACAAAAACACTTTAAAAATTTGGAGATAAATTTCACAAAATGCAATAATAAATTAATAGACATTGAAAAAGAAGATGACATTACAGACACGATTAGGAACTATCACGAAGGAAAGACCAATCATCGTGGTATTCACGAAACACATAACCAAATTAAAAATTTGTATTATTGGCCCAATCAATTAAGAACAATCACTGAATACATTAATCAATGCGAAATATGCTTAAAGTCAAAGTATGAGCGAAATCCATTGAAACCCATGTACAACATAACACCAACTCCAAACAAGCCTTTCGATACTATTCATATAGACACTTTAAGTCTTGAAAATAGTAAATTTCTAACAATAATTGACGCTTTTTCGAAGTACGCACAAGCCTATTTAGTTAATTTCACAAATGCGATAGAAATAACAAATAAGCTATTACGATTCTTCTCCCATCACGGTATCCCAAAATCAATCATTTGCGATAACGGATTAGAATTCAAAAATAACATTTTACGAGAAACGCTTAGTTTGCACAAAATCGACATACACTTTACAAGCTCGCAACATCCCAATTCCAACGGACTAGTTGAGCGTTTTCATTCTACGCTCATAGAGCATATAAGATTATTTAACTTACAAGATAATTTTAAGACCGAAACAATCGAAAGTAAAGTTCAGTATGCATTGTTGGCATACAACAATACAAATCACACTTCTACCGGATTAAAACCAATTGAAATTATAAATGGTCATTTAGACACAAATTCACCTTTAGAAGTAGAACTAGAGGAACAAATTACACAAGAATATGTTCAGAACCATAAAGAAAAGACTAAATTAGCATATAAAAATATTAATGAACGTTTGCAATTACGAAAAACAAATACAATAAATAAATTAAATGAAAATCGTGAAATTACACCGGAAATTCCTGAAACCATATTTGTACACAATAAACAGAAAGTAAACAAAACGAAAAATCCCAAATATAGAAAAGAAAAGCTAGAATCAGTATACAGAAATTTGAAAACAGCTAAAATTAAAACAGAACAGAATGATAAAAAGCAATCTAAAATTCATTTAAGTAATGTTAAAAGACCAAGAAAAAGAATTGACGGAGATTCTAACTTCCCGGGTGCTTCTACTTCGCACACGTCTCCGGACAAGAAATAAAAGACATTACAAACAACCCTGGACTATTGACATTGAATTTAAGACCAGCCAAATTACAAAAGACAAAACATACCTTCCTTCACTATTATGATTTCCAACCAATAATTACACAATACGAAAGATTGAACATGCAGCACTACAACTTGCAAAACACAATTTCCAACAATTCACTTATGGAAAAACAATTTGAAAATTATGAAAAAATTATAAATTATATTCAAAGTTCAATAGATATCAAATTTAATTATATAAATGTTTACCCCAAGAATCACCGACAAAAAAGAGGTTTAATTAATGGCTTAGGCTTGATAATTAGGTCAATAACTGGTAATTTAGACGCAGAAGATGAAAAAAGATATACCAAAATTTTGAATCATTTGGAAAATAACCAGAAGAAATGTAATAATCAGTTGAAGAATCAGTATTCTGTGAATAATCAAATTATCGAAAAATTTAATAAAACTATCGAAACAATAAGACATAATGAGTTAGAATTGAAATCAAAAATTGAGCAATTATCGCATATTGTCATCAGCGAAACCGATAATATAGATAGACTTTTTATTCAAGATATTTATAATCAATTTGATATTCTTTACACAATGATATTAAATTCGTTACAAGACATAGAAAATTCGCTAACATTTTGTGAGCTTCATACCCTGCATCCTAGCATAATCAAAATTAATGATCTTCAATCAGAGTTAGAGAAAATCTATAAGTATTATAATAACGAATTACCTTTTGAACTCATTCCAGAAAATATGTTTGAAATTGAAAAATTAATTAATATTAATTGTAAATTAGAATCAGGAAGAATTATTTATTTCATAGAGATCCCGATAAATTATGACGAACAATTTGAATTATATCATCTTGTTCCTATCCCAACCAAATATCATGACGAATTCATTACTATTATCCCTGATAAGAACTACTTTCTGAAATCAGCTGATGGTAACTTGATATCTTTAAGTGAAGCTTGTACGAGAGGAATAAACTTCCAATGTGTCAACAAAGCAAACGAAGTCAACAATGAAACATGCGAAAAAAATATTATATTTTACGGCAACAATAGAAATTGTCAATTCACAAAACTCACCATTAAGAAGAGCCATATCGAAATAATTGAAGATATCAATCAGTTTTTGATTGTCTTCCCAACAAATGAAATAATTCATCTGTCATGTAATAAAAGCGATGAAATAAAAAATCTACAAGGAATATTTCTTCTCAAGAATAACAAATGTCAACTGAATTTTGGAAATAAATTATTGAAATTGAAAGAAGAAACTTTTGGCAGGCCTGTAATATTTGAAAGCTTCAATATAGACTTGAACAAGACACAAATCCCAAAACTAGTCATCGAGCTCAACAGCATAGAAGATTTAAAATTTCCTATCAACCAATATGAAGACATAGAAGAGAAAATCAACATTGATGACACCAATTATTCAGTTATAATATTGTACATCATTTTAATAATTCTTGGCGTTATCATGTTCACAGTTTATCTCAGGAAGAAGTTTATTCAACGAAGACTAATCCAGCGAGGACAACAGGACCAGAATCAATCAACCCCTATGCAAGAGCTGAAACTTCCCGGCGATGCCCAGTTCTAAGGAGGGAGGAGTTATAGTAACAACTTCCCAGCAATTCTTGATGACACCATGGTTTCCACATTTCTGCGAGACCAAAGTCCAAACACGTGTAAGCGTGTAAGGTGTCAACCTTATGAACTTTGTAAAACATATTAGTTAGTCACATTTTGTATCTTAAGTAGTTAACATCTAATATTGTTGTTAATAAATTCTGAATCTGTACTTGTAATAAAATAAATAGTTTTTTTTTAAGTCGTTAACTTCACTTACATATTATGAGGTCCTGAATAGGAATATGAACTTTTTGATTGTGAAAATCTGCGCGGGAAAGCGTGATTTCGACTTATCCCAATGTTTGTAAAACTGCAAATAGCACTCTAAAAACACGAAATATGATGTATTTGGTGCTAGATTCTGCCATATAACGCACTTTTGAAGCAAAATCTTACTTCTGAGACGATTTACAGAGTCAAAAATTTCTCAACGATACTTAGAAAAAACGCTGATAACTCGCTGGAAACGCAAAATTTTGTGCATTTGAGGACGGAATCATGCGTATTATGTTGTATTGTATGGATTTATGTGATTTGCGATACTTTGAAACTGCTCAGAATGTGGTAATTTTGACTTATTTCAAACTTCATATAACTGCAGATAGCGCTCTTAAAACACAAAATATGATGTTTTTGTCGATGGATTCATACATATTATGAGGTCCTAAATAGGAATATGAACTTTTTGATTGTAAAAATCTGCGCGGAAAAGCGTGATTTCGACCTATTCCAAAGTTTCTAAAACTGCAAATAGCACTCTAAAAACACGAAATATGTTGTATTCGGTGCTAGATTCTGCCATATAACGCACTTTTGAAGCAAAATCTTGCTTCTGAGCAGATTTACAGAGTCAAAAATTTCTCAACGAGACTCAGGAAAAACGCTGATAACTCGCTGGAAACGCTAAATTTTGTGCATTTGAGGATGGATTCATGCGTATTATGTTGTATTGGATAGATTTATGTG
The DNA here is from genome assembly GCA_963989225.1 of Dromius quadrimaculatus. Lineage (NCBI taxonomy): Eukaryota > Metazoa > Arthropoda > Insecta > Coleoptera > Carabidae > Dromius > Dromius quadrimaculatus. The sequence goes on from OZ022335.1 coordinate 25,798,964, forward strand.
ATTTGCGATACTTTGAAACTGCTCAGAATGTGGTAATTCTGACTTATTTCAAACTTCATATAACTGCAGATAGCGCTCTGAAAACACGGAATATGATGTTTTTGTGGATAGATTCATACATATTATGAGGTCCTGAATAGGAATAGGAATTTTTTGATCATGAAAATCTGCGCGGAAAAGCGTGATTTCTACTTATTCCAAAGTTTGTAAAACTGCAAATAGCACTCTAAAAACACGAGATATGTTGTATTTGGTGCTAGATTCTGCCATATAACGCACTTTCGAAACAAAATCTTGCTTCTGAGCAGATTTACAGAGTCAAAAATTTCTCAACGAGACTCAGAAAAAACGCTGATAGCTCGCTGGAAACGCAAAATTTTGTGCATTTGAGGACGGATTCATGCGCATTATGTTGTGTTGGATAGATTTATGTTATTTGCGATACTTTGAAACTGCTCAGAATGTGGTAATTTTGTCTTATTTCAAACTTAATATAACTGCAGATAGCGCTCTGAAAACACGAAATATGATGTTTTTGTCGATAGATCCATACATATTATGAGGTCCTGAATAGGAATATGAACTTTTTGATTGTGTAAATCTGCGCGGAAAAGCGTGATTTCGACTTATTCCAAAGTTTGTAAAACTGCAAATAGCACTCTAAAAACACGAAATATGATGTATTTGGTGCTAGATTCTGTCATATAACGCACTTTTGAAGCAAAATCTTGCTTCTGAGCAGATATACAGTCAAAAATTTCTCAACGAGACTCAGAAAAAACGCTAATAACTCGCTGGAAACGCAGAATTCTGTGCATTTGAGGAGGGATTCATGCGTATTATGTTGTATTGGATAGATTCATGTGATTTGCGATACTTTGAAACTGCTCAGAATGTGTTAATTTTGACTTATTTCAAACTTCATATAACTGCAGATAGCGCTCTGAAAACACGAAATATGATATTTTTGTCGATAGATTCATACATATTATGAGGTCCTGAATAGGAATATGAACTTTTTTATTGTGGAAATCTGCGCGGAAAAGCTTGATTTCGACCTATTCCAAAGTTTGAAAAACTGCAAATAGCACTTTCAAAACACAAAATATGATTTATTTGGTGCAAGATTCTGCCATATAACGCACTTTTGAAGCAAAATCTTGCTTCTGAGCAGATTTACAGAGTCAAAAATTTCTAAACGAGACTCAGAAAAAACGCTGATAACTCGCTGGAAACGCAAAATTTTGTGCATTTGAGGACGGATTCATGCGTATTATGTTGTATTGGATAGATTTATGTGATTTGTGATACTTTAGAATTGCTCAGAATGTGGTAATTCCGACTTATTTCAAACTCCATATAACTGCAGATAGCGCTCTGAAAACACGAAATATGATATTTTTGTCGATAGATTCATACATATTATGAGGTCCTGAATAGGAATATGAACTTTTTTATTGTGGAAATCTGCGCGGAAAAGCTTGATTTCGACCTATTCCAAAGTTTGAAAAACTGCAAATAGCACTCTAAAAACACAAAATATGATTTATTTGGTGCAAGATTCTGCCATATAACGCACTTTTGAAGCAAAATCTTGCTTCTGAGCAGATTTACAGAGTCAAAAATTTCTAAACGAGACCCAGAAAAAACGCTGATAACTCGCTGGAAACGCAAAATTTTGTGCATTTGAGGACAGATTCATGCGTATTATGTTGTATTGGATTGACTTATGTGATTTGCGATACTCTTAAACTGCTCAGAATGAGGTAATTTTGACTTATTCCAAACTTCATATAACTGCAGATAGCACTCTGAAAACACGGAATATGATGTTTTTGTCGATAGATTCATACATATTATGAGGTCCTGAATAGGAATATGAACTTTTTGATTGTGAAAGTCTGCGCGGAAAAGCGTGATTTCGACATATTCCAAAGTATGTAAAACTGCAAATAGCACTCTAAAAACATGAAATATGATGTATTTGGTGCTAGATTCTGCCCTATAACGCACTTTTGAAGCAAAGTCTTGCTTCTGAGCAGATTTACAGAGTCAAAAATTCCTCAACGAGACTCAGAAAAGACGCTGATAACTCGATGGAAGCGCAAAATTTTGTGCATTTGAGGACGGATTCATGCGTATTATGTTGTATTGGATAGATTTATGTGATTTGCGATACTTTGAAACTGCTCAGAATGTGGTAATTTTGACATATTTCAAACTTCATATAACTGCAGATAGCGCTCTAAAACACGAATTATGATGTTCTTGTCGATAGATTCATACATATTAGGAGGTCCTGAATAGGAATATGAACTTTTTGATTGTGGAAATCTGCGCGGAGAAGCGTGATTTCGACTTATTCCAAAGTTTGTAAAACTGCGAATAGCACTCTAAAAACACAGAATATGATGTATTTGGTGCTAGATTCTGCCATATAACGCACTTTTGAAGCAAAATCTTGCTTCTGAGCAGATTTACAGAGTCAAAATTTCTCAACGAGACTCAGAAAAAACGCTGATAACGCGATGGAAACGCAAAATTTAGTGCATTTGAGGACGGATTCATGCGTATTATGTTGTATTGGATAGATTTATGTGATCTGCGATACTTTGAAACTGCTCAGAATGTGGTAATTTTGACTTCATATAACTGCAGATAGCGCTCTGAAAACACGAAATATGATGTTCTTGTCGACAGATTCATACATAATATGAGGTCCTGAATAGGAATATGAACTTTTTGATTATGAAAATCTGCGCGGAAAAGCGTGATTTCGACTTATTCCAAAGTGTGTGAAACTGCAAATAGCACTCTAAAAACACAAAATATGATGAATTTTGTGCTAGATTCTGCCATATAACGCACTTTTGAAGCAAAATCTTGCCTCTGAGCAGATTAACAGAGTCAAAAATTCCACAACGAGACTCAGAAAAAACGCTGATAACTCGCTGGAAACGCAAAATTTTGTGCATTTGAGGACGGATTCATGCGTATTATGTTGTATTGCGTAGATTTATGTGATTTGCGAAATTTTGAAATTGCTCAGAATGTGGTAATTTTGACCTATTTCAAACTAAATATAACTGCAGATAGCGCTCTGAAAACACGAAATATGATGTTTTTGTCGATAGATTCATACATATTATGAGGTCCTGAATGGGACTATGAAATTTTGATTGTGAAAATCTGCGCGGAAAAGCGTGATTTCGACCTATTCCAAAGTTTGTAAAACTGCAAATAGCACTCTAAAAACACAAAATATGTTGTATTTGGTGCTAGATTCTGCCATATAACGCATCTTTGAAGCAAAATCTTGATTCTGAGCAGATTTGCAGAGTCAAAGATTTCGCAACGAGACAGAAAAAACGCTGATAACTCGCTGGAAACGCAAAATTTTGTGCATTTGAGGACGGATTCATGCGTATCATGTTTTATTGGTTAGTTTAATGTGATTTGCGATACTTTGAAACTGCTCAGAATGTGGTAATCTTGACTTATTTCAAACTTCATATAACTGCAGATAGCGCTCTGAAAACACGAAATATGATGTTTTTGTGGATAGATTAATACATATTATGAGGTCCTGAATAGGAATATGAACTTTTTGATTGTTAAAGTCTGCGCGGAGAAGCGTGATTTCGACATATTCCAAAGTATGTAAAACTGCAAATAGCACTCTAAAAACACGAAATATGATGTATTGGTGCTAGATTCTGCCATATAACGTACTTTTGAAGCAAAATCTTGCTCCTGAGCAGATTTACAGAGTCCAAAATTTCTTAACGAGACTCAGAAAAAACGCTGATAACTCGCTGGAAACGCAAAATTTTGTGCATTTGAGGACAGATTTATGCGTATTATGTTGTATTGGATTGATTTATGTGATTTGCGATACTTTGAAACTGCTCAGAATGTGGTAATTTTGACTTATTTCAAACTCCATATAACTGCAGATAGCACTCTGAAAACACGGAATATGATGTTTTTGTCGATAGATTCATACATATTATGAGGTCCTGAGAAGGAATATGAACTTTTTGATTGTAGAAATCTCCGCGGAAAAGCGTGATTTCGACTTATTCCAGAGTTTGTAAAACTGCGAATAGCACTCTAAAAACACGAAATATGTTGTATTTGGTGCTAGGTTCTGCCATATAACGCACTTTTGAAGCAAAATCTTGCTTCTGAGCAGATTTATAGTGTCAAAAATTTCTCAGCGAGACTCAGAAAAAACGCTGATAACTCGCTGGAAACGCTAAATTTTGGGCATTTGAGGACGGATTTATGCGTATTATGTTGTATTGGATAGATTTATGTGATTTGCGATACTTTGGAACTGCTCAGAATGTGGTAATTTTGACATATTTCAAACTTCATATAACTGCAGATAGCGCTCTGAAAACACAAAATATGATGTTTTTGTCGATAGATTAATACATATTATGAGGTCCAGAATAGGAATATGAACTTTTTGATTGTGAAAATCTGCGCGGAAAAGCGTGATTTCGACATATTCCAAAGTTTGTAAAACTGCAAACAGCACTCTAAAAACACGAAATATGATGTATTTGGTGCTAGATTCTGCCATATAACGCACTTTTGAAGCAAAATCTTGCTTCTGAGCAGATTAAGAGAGCCAAAAATTCCTCAACGAGACTCAGAAAAAACACTGATAACTCGCTGGAAACGCAAAATTTTGTGCATTTGAGGACGGATTCATGCGTATTATGTTGTATTGGATAGATTCATGTGATTTGCGATACTTGAAACTGCTCAGAATGTGGTAATTTTGACTTATTTCAAACTTCATATAACTGCAGATAGCGCTCTGAAAACACGAAACATGATTTTTTGTCGATAGATTCATAGATATTATGAGATCCTGAATGGAAATATGAAGCTTTAATTGTGAAAATCTGCGCGGGAAAGCGTGATTTCGACTTATTCCAGAGTTTGTTAAACTGCAAATAACACTCTAAAAACACGAAATATGATGCTAGATTCTACCATATAACGCACTTTTGAAGCAAAATCTTACTTCTGAGCAGATTTACAGAGTCAGAAATTCTCAACGAGACTCAGAAAAAACGCTGATAACTAGCTGGAAACGCAAAATTTTGTGCATTTGAGGACGGATTCATGCATATTATGTTGTATTGGATAGATTTATGTGATTTGCGATACTTTGAAACTGCTCGGAATGTGGTAATTTTGATTTATTTCAAATTTCATGTAACTGCAGATAGCGCTCTGGAAACACGAAGTATGATGTTTTCTGTCGATAGATTCATACATATTATGGAGTCCTGAATAGGAATATGACCTTTTTGATTGTGAAAATCTGCGCGGAAAAGCGAGTTTTCGACTTATTCCAAAGTTTGTAGAACTGCAAAAAGCACTCTGAAAACACGAAATATGATGTATTTGGTGCAAGATTCTGCCATATAACTCACTTTTGAAGCAAGATCTTGCTTCTGAGCAGATTTACAGAGTCAAAAATTTCTCAACAAGACTCAGAAAAAACGCTGATAACTCGCTGGAAACGCAAAATTTTGTGCATTTGAGGACGGATTCATGCGTATTCAGTTGTATTGGATAGATTTATGTGATTTGCGATACTTTGAAACTGCTCAGAATGTGGTAATTTTGACTTATTTCAAGCTTCATATAACTGCGGATAGCGCTCTGAAAACACGTAATATGATGTTTCTGTCGATAGATTCATACATAATATGAGGTCAAATGAGAATATGAACTTTTTGATTGTGAAAATCTGCGCGGAAAAGCGTGATTTCGACTTATTCCAGAGTTTGTAAGACTGCAAATAGCACTCTGAAAACACGAAATATGATGTATTTGGTGCTAGATTCTGCCATATAACGCACTTTTGAAGCAAAATCTTACTTCTGAGCAGATTTACAGAGTCAAAAATTTCTCAACGAGACCTAGAAAAAACGCAGATAACTCGCTGGAAACGCAAAATTTTGAGCATTTGAGGACGGATTCTTCCGTATTATGTTGTATTGGATAGATTAATGTGATTTTGCGATACTTTCAAACTGCTCAGAATGTGGTAATTTTGACTTATTTCAAACTTCATTCAACTGCAGATTAGCGCTCTGAAAACACGAAATATGATGTTTCTGTCGATAGATTCATACATATTATAAGGACCAGAATGGGAATGTGGACTTTTTGATTGTGAAAATCTGCGCGAAAGAGCGTGATTTCGACTTATTCCAAAGTTTGTAGAACTGCAAATAGCACTCTAAAAACACGAAATATGATGTATTTGGTGCTAGATTCTACCATATAACGCACTTTTGAAGCAAAATCTTGCTTCTGAGCAGCTTTACAGAGTCAAAAATTACTCAACGAGACTCAGAAAAAACGCTGATAAATTGCTGGAAACGCAAAATTTCATGCATTTGAGGACGGATTCATGCGTATTATGTTGTATTGGATAGATTTATGTGATTAACGATACTTTGAAACTGCTCAGAATGTGGTAATTTTGACTTATTTCAAACTTCATATTACTGCAGATAGCGCTCTGAAAACACGAAATATGATGTTTTTGTCGTTGGATTCATACATATAATGAGGTCCTGAATAGGAATATGAACTTTTTGATTGTGAAAATCTGCGCGGAAAAGCGTGATTTCGACTTACTCCAGAGTTTGTAAAACTGCAAATAGCACTCTAAAACACGAAATATGATGTATTTGGTGCTAGGTTCTGCCATATAACGCACTTTGGAAGCATAATCTTGCTTCTGAGCAGATTTACAGAGTCAAAAATTTCTCAACGAGACTCAGAAAAAACGCTGATAACTGGCTGGAAACGCAAAATGTTGTGCACTTGAGGACGGATTCATGCGTATTATGTTGTATTGGATGGATTCATGCGATTTGCGATACTTTAAATCTGCTCAGAATGTGGTAATATCGACTTATTTCAAACTTCATATAACTGCAGATAGCGCTCTGAAAACACGAAATATGATGTTTTGTCGATAGATTCTTACATATTATGAGGTCCTGAATAGTAATATGAACTTTTTTGACTGTGAAAATCTGCGCGGAAAAGCGTGATTTCGACTTATTCCACAGTTTCTAGAGCTGCGAATAGCACTCTAAAAACACGAAATATGTTGTATTTGGTGCCAAATTCTGCCATATAACGCACTTTTGAAGCATAATCTTACTTCTGAGCAGATATACAGAGTCAAAAATTTCTCAACGAGACTCAGAAAAAACGCTGATAACTCGCTGGAAACGCAAAATTTTGTGCATTTGAGGACGGATTCATGCATATTATGTTATATTGGATAGACTTATGTGATTTGCGATACTTTGAAACTGCTCGGAATGTGGTAATTTTGACTTATTTCAAATTTCATGTAACTGCAGATAGCGCTCTGGAAACACGAAATATGATGTTTCTGTCGATAGATTCATACATATTATGAAGTCCTGAATAGGAATATGACCTTTTTGATTGTGAAAATCTGCGCGGAAAAGCGAGTTTCCGACTTATTCGAAAGTTTGTAGAACTGCAAAAAGCAAAGCACTCTAAAAACACAAAATATGATGTATTTGGTGCTAGATTCTGCCATATAACTCACTTTTGAAGCAAGATCTTGCTTCTGAGCAGATTAACAGAGTCAAAAATTTCTCAACGAGACTCAGAAAAAACGCTGATAACTCGCTGGAAACGCAGAATTTTGTGCATTTGAGGACGGATTCATGCGTATGAAGTTGTATTGGATAGATTTATGTGATTTGCGATACTTTGAAACTGCTCAGAATGTGGTAATTTTGACTTATTTCAAGCTTCATATAACTGCAGATAGCGCTCTGAAAACACGTAATATGATGTTTCTGTCGATAGATTCATACATAATAGTGAGGTCCTAAATGAGAATATGAACTTTTTGATTGTGAAAATCTGCGCGGAAAAAGCGTGATTTCGACTTATTCCAAAGTTTGTAAGACTGCAAATAGCACTCTGAAAACACGAAATATGATGTATTTGAAGCTGGATTCTGCCATATAACGCACTTTTGAAGCAAAATCTTACTTCTGAGCAGATTTACAGAGTCAAAAAATCTCTCAACGAGACTTAGAAAAAACGCAGATAACTCGCTGGAAACGCAAAATTTTGAGCATTTGAGGACGGATTCTTCGTATTATGTTGTATTGGATAGATTAATGTGATTTGCGATACTTTCAAACTGCTCAGAATGTGGTAATTTTGACTTAATTCAAACATCATTCAACTGCAGATAGCGCTCTGAGAACACAAAATATGATGTTTTTGTCGATAGATTCATACATATTATGAGGACCAGAATGGGAATGTGGGACTTTTTGATTGTGAAAATCTGCGCGGAAGAGCGTGATTTCGACTTATTCCAAAGTTTGTAGAACTGCAAATAGCACTCTAAAAACACGGAATATGATGTATTTGGTGCTAGATTCTACCATATAACGCACTTTTGAAGCAAAATCTTGCTTCTGAGCAGCTTTACAGAGTCAAAAATTACTCAACGAGACTCAGAAAAAACGCTGATAACTTGCTGGAAACGCAAAATTTTATGCATTTGAGGACGGATTCATGCGTATTATGTTGTATTGGATAGATTTATGTGATTTGCGATACTTTGAAACTGCTCAGAATGAGGTAATTTTGACTTATTTCAAACTTCATATAACGGCAGATAGCGCTCTGAAAACACGAAATATGATGTTTCTGTCGTTAGATTCATACATATTATGAGGTCTTGAATGAGAATATGAACTTTTCGATTGTGAAAATTCTGCGCGGAAAAGCGTGATTTCGACTTATTCCGCAGTTTGCGAAACTGCAAATAGCACTCTAAAAACACGAAATATGATGTATTTGGTGCTAGATTCTGCCACATAACGCACTTTTGAAGCAAAATCTTGCTTCTGAGCAGATTTACAGAGTCAAAATTTCTCAACGAGACTCAGAAAAAACGCTTGATAATTTGCTGGAAACGATAAATTTTGGGCATTTGAGGACGGATTCATGCGTATTATGTTGTATTGGATAGATTTATGTGATTTGCGATACTTTGAAACTGCTCAGAATGTGGTAATTTTGACTTATTTCAAACTTCATATAACTGCAGAATGCGCTCTGAAAACACGAAATATGATGTTTCTGTCAATAGATTCATACATATTATGAGATCCTGAATAGGAACATGAACTTTTTGATTGTGAAAATCTGCGCGGAAAAGCGTGATTCCGACTTATTCCAAAGTTTGTAAAACTAACAAATAGCACTCTGAAAACACGGAATATGATGTATGTTGGTGCTAGATTCTGCCATATAACGCACTTTTGGAGCAAAATCTTGCTTCTGAGCAGATTTACAGGGTCAAGAATTTCTCAACGAGACTCAGAAAAACGCCGATAACTCGCTGGGAACGCAAAATTTTGTGCATTTGAGGACGAATTCATGCGTATTATGTTGTATTGGATAGATTTATGTGATTTACGATACTTTGAAACTGCTCAGAATGTGGTAATATCGACTTATTTCAAACTTCATTCAACTGCAGATAGCGCTCTGAAAACACGAAATATGATGTTTTTGTCGATAGATTCATACATATTATGAGGTCCTGAATAGGAATATGAACTTTTTGACTGTGAAAATCTGCGCGGAAAAGCGTGATTTCGACTTATTCCAAAGTTTGTAGAACTGCAAATAGCACTCTTAAAACACGATATATGATGTATCTGGTGCTAGATTTTAGCCCATATAACGCACTTTTGTAACAAAATCTTGCTTCTGAGCAGATTTACAGAGTCAAAAATTTCTCAACGAGACTCAGAAAAAACGCTGATAACCTGCTGGAAACGCAAAATGTTGTGCATTTGAGGACGGATTCATGCGTATTATGTTGTATTGGATAGATTTATGTGATTTGCGATACTTTGAAACTGCTCAGAATGTGGTAATTTTGACTTATTATAAACTTCATATAACTGCAGATAGCGCTCTGAAAACACGAATATGATGTTTTTTGTCGATAGATTCATACAAATTATGAGATCCTGAATAGGAGTATGAAATTTTTGATTGCAAAAATCTGCGCGGAAAAGCGTGATTCCGACTTATTCCAAAGTTTGTAAAACTGCAAATAGCACTCTAAAAACACGGGAATATGATGTATTTGGTGCTAGATTCTGCCATATAACGCACTTTTGGAGCAAAATCTTGCTTTCGAGCAGATTTACAGAGTCAAAAATTTCTCAACAAGACTCAGAAAAAACGCTGATAACTCGCTGGTAACGCAAAATTTTGTACATTTGAGGACGGATTCATGCATATTATGTTGTATTGGATAGATTTATGTGATTTGCGATACTTTGAAACTGTTCGGAGTGTGGTAATTTTAGCTTATTTTAAATTTCATGTAACTGCAGATAGCGCTCTGGAAACACGAAATATAATGTTTCTGTCAATAGATTCATACATATTATGAGATCCTGAATAGGAATATGAACTTTTGATTGTGAAAATCTGCGCGGAAAAGCGTGATTTCGACTTATTCCAAAGTTTGTAAGACTGCAAATAGCACTCTGAAAAACACGAAATATGATGTTATTTGGTGCTAGATTCTGCCATATAACGCACTTTTAAAGCAAAATCTTACTTCTGAGCAGATTTACAGAGTCAAAAATTTCTCAACGAGACTTAGAAAAAACGCAGATAACTCGCTGGAAAACCGCCAAAATTTTGAGCATTTGAGGACGGATTCTTTCGTATTATGTTGTATTGGATAGATTAATGTGATTTTGCGATACTTTCAAACTGCTCAGAATGTGGTAATTTTGACTTATTTCAAACTTCATTCAACTGCAGATAGCGCTCTGAGAACACGAAATATGATGTTTTTGTCGATAGATTCATACATATTATGAGGACCAGAATGGGAATGTGGACTTTTTTGATTGTGAAAATCTGCGCGGAAGAGCGTGATTTCGACTTATTCCAAAGTTTGTAGAACTGCAAATAGCACTCTAAAAACACGGAATATGATGTATTTGATGCTAGATTCTACCATATAACGCACTTTTGGAGCAAAATCTTGCTTCTGAGCAGCTTTACAGAGTCAAAAATTACTCAACGAGACTCAGAAAAAAAGCTGATAACTTGCTGGAAACGCAGAATTTTATGCATTTGAGGACGGATTCATGCGTATTATGTTGTATTGGATAGATTTATGTGATTTGCGATACTTGTGAAACTGCTCAGAATGAGGTAATTTTGACTTATTTCAAACTTCATATAACGGGCAGATAGCGCTCTGAAAACACGAAATATGATGTTTCTGTCGTTAGATTCATACATATTATGAGGTCCCTGAATGAGAATATGAACTTTTGATTGTGAAAATCTGCGCGGAAAAGCGTGATTTCGACTTATTCCGCAGTTTGCGAAACTGCAAATAGCACTCTAAAAACACGAAACATGATGTATTTGGTGCTAGATTCTGCCATATAACGCTTTTTTGAAGCAAAATCTTGCTTCTGAGCAGATTAACAGAGTTCAAAAATTTCTCAACAAGACTCGAAAAAAAACGCTGATAACTCGCTGGAAACGCAAAATTTTGGGCATTTGAGGACGGATTCATGCGTATTATGGTTGTATTGGATAGATTTATGTGATTTGCGATACTTTGAAACTGCTCAGAATGTGATTATTTTGACTTATTTCAAACTTCATATAACTGCAGATAGCGCTCTGAAAACACAAAGTATGATGTTTTTGTCGATAGATTCATACATATTATGAGGTCCTGAATAGGAATATGAACTTATCATTGTGAAAATCTGCGTGGAAAAGCGAGATTTCGACTTATTCCAAAGTTTGTAAAACTGCAAATAGCACTCTGAAAACACGAAATATGATGTATTTGGTGCTAGATTCTGCCACATAACGCACTTTTGTAACAAAATCTTCCTTCTGAGCAGATTTACAGAGTCAAAAATTTCTCAACGAGACTCAGAAAAAACGCTGATAACCTGCTGGAAACGCAAAATGTTGTGCATTTGAGGACGGATTCATGCGTATTATGTTGTATTGGATAGATTTATGTGATTTGCGATACTTTGAAACTGCTCAGAATGTGGTAATTTTGACTTATTATAAACTTCATATAACTGCAGATAGCGCTCTGAAAACACGAAATATGATGTTTTTGTCGATAGATTCATACAAATTATGAGATCCTGAATAGGAGTATGAAATTTTTGATTGTGAAAATCTGCGCGGAAAAGCGTGATTCCGACTTATTCCAAAGTTTGTAAAACTGCAAATAGCACTCTAAAAACACGAAATATGATGTATGTGGTGCTAGATTCTGCCATATAACGCACTTTTAAAGCAAAATCTAGCTTCTGAGCAGATTTACAGGGTCAAGAATTTCTCAACGAGACTCAGAAAAAACGCCGATAACTCGCTGGAAACGCAAAATTTTGTGCATTTGAGGACGGATTTATGCGTATTATGTTGTATTGGATAGATTTATGTGATTTGCGATACTTTGAAACTGCTCAGAATGTGGTAATTTTGCCTTATTTCAAACTTCATATAACTGCAGATAGCGCTCTGAGAACACGAAATATGATCTTTCTGTCGATAGATTCATACATATTATGAGGTCCCGAATAGGAATATGAACTTCTTGATCGTGAAAATCTGCGCGGAAAAGCGTGTTTTCGACTTATTCCAAAGTTTGTAGAACTGCAAAAAGCACTCTAAAAACACGAAATATGATTTATTCGGTGCTAGATTCTGCCATATAACGCACTTTTAAAGCAAGATCTTGCTTCTGAGCAGATTTACAGAGTCAAAAATTTCTCAACGAGACTTAGAAAAAACGCTGATAACTCGCTGGAAACGCAAAATATTGTGCATTCGAGGACGGATTCATGCGTATTAAGTTGTATTGGATAGATTTATGTGATTTGCGATACTTTGAAACTGCTCAGAATGTGGTAATTTTGACTTATTTCAAACTTCATATAACTGCAGATAGCGCTATGAAAACACGTAATATGATGTTTCTGTCGATAGATTCATACATAATATGAGGTCCTGAATGAGAATATGAAATTTTTGATTGTGAAAATCTGCGCGGAAAAGCGTGATTTCGACCCATTCCAAAGTTTGTAAGACTGCAAATAGCACTCTAAAAACACGAAATATGATGTATTTGGTGCTAGATTCTGCCATATAACGCACTTTTGAAGCAAAATCTTGCTTCTGAGCAAATTTACAGAGTCAAAAATTTCTCAACAAGACTCAGAAAAAACGCTGATAACTCGCTGGAAACGCAAAATTTTGTGCAATTGAGGACGGATTCATGCATATTATGTTGTATTGAATAGATTCATGTGATTTGCGATACTCAGAATGTGGTAATTTTGACTCATTTCAAATTTCATGTAACTGCAGATAGCGCTCTGAAAACACGAAATATGATGTTTTTGTCGATAGATTTATACATATTATGAAGTCCTGAATAGGAATATGAACTTTTTGATTGTGAAAATCTGCGCGGAAAAGCGTGATTCCGACTTATTCCAAATTTTGTAAAACTAGAAATAGCACTCTAAAAACACAAAATATGATGTATTTGGTGCTAGATTCTGCCATATAACGCACTTTTGAAGCAAAATCAAAGCTTTTGAGCAGATTTACCGAGTCAAAAATTTCTCAACGAGACTCAGAAAAAACGCTGATAACTCGCTGGAAACGCAAAATTTTGTGCATTTGAGGACGGATTCATGCGTATTATGCTGTATTGGATAGATTTATGTGACTTGCGATACTTTGAAACTGCTCAGAATGTGGCAATTCTGACTTATTTCAAACTTCATATAACTGCAGATAGCGCTCTGAAAACACGGAATATGATGTTTCTGTCGATAGATTCATACATATTATGAGGCCCTGAATGGGAATATGAACTTCTTGATTGTGAAAATCTGCGCTGAAAAGCGTGATTTCGACTTATTTCACAGTTTGTGAAACTGCAAATAGCACTCTAAAAACACGGAAGATGATGTATTTGGTGCTAGATTCTGCCATATAACGCACTTTTGAAGCAAAATCTTGCTTTCGAGCAGATTTACAGAGTCAAAAATTTCTCAACAAGACTCAGAAAAAACGCTGATAACTCGCTGGTAACGCAAAATTTTGTACATTTGAGGACGGATTCATGCATATTATGTTGCATTGGATAGATTTATGTGATTTGCGATACTATGAAACTGTTCGGAGTGTGGTAATTTTAGCTTATTTCAAATTTCATGTAACTGCAGATAGCGCTCTGGAAACACGAAATATAATGTTTCTGTCAATAGATTCATACATATTATGAGATCCTGAATAGGAATATGAACTTTTTGATTGTGAAAATCTGCGCGGAAAAGCGTGATTTCGACTTATTCCAAAGTTTGTAAAACTGCGAAAAGCACTCTAAAAACACGAAATATGATGTATTTGGTGCTATATTCTGCCATATAACGCACTTTTGAAGCAAAATCTTGCTTCTGAGCAGATTTACAGAGTCAAAAATTTCTCAACGAGACTTAGAAAAAAAGCTGATAACTCGCTGGAAACGCAAACTTCTGTGCGTTTGAGGACGGATTCATGCGTATTAAGTTGTATTGGATAGATTAATGTGATTTGCAATACTTTGAAACTGCTCAGAATGTGGTAATTTTGACTTATTTCAAACTTCATTCAACTGCAGATAGCGCTCTGAAAACACGAAATATGTAAAATGAAGTATGAAGTGAAGTATGTATGAAATGTGGTAATTTTGACTTATTTCAAACTTCATATAACTGCAGATAGCGCTCTGAGAACACGAAATATGATGTTTTTGTCGATAGATTCATACATATTATGAGGTCCTGAATAGGAATATGAACTTTTTGATTGTGAAAATCTGCGCGGAAAAGCGTGATTTCGACTCATTCCAAAGTTTGTAAGACTGCAAATAGCACTCTAAAAACACGAAAGATGAAGTATTTGGTGCTATATTCTGCCATATAACGCACTTTGGAAGCATAATCTTGCTTCTGAGCAGATTTACAGAGTCAAAAATTTCTCAACGAGACTCAGAAAAAACGCTGTTAACTGGCTGGAAACGCAAAATGTTGTGCACTTGAGGACGGATTCATGCGTATTATGTTGTATTGGATGGATTCATGTGATTTGCGATACTTTGAAACTGCTCAGAATGTGGTAATTTCGACTTATTTCAAACTTCATATAACTGCAGATAGTGCTCTGAAAACACGAAATATGATGTTTTGTCGATAGATTCATACATATTATGAGGTCCTGGATAGTAATATGAACTTTTGACTGTGAAAATCTGCGCGGAAAAGCGTGATTTCGACTTATTCCACAGTTTTTTGAGCTGCAAATAGCACTCTAAAAACACGAAATATGTTGTATTTGGTGCCAAATTCTGCCATATAACGCACTTTTGAAGCAAAATCTTACTTCTGAGCAGATTTACAGAGTCAGAAATTTCTCAACAAGACTCAGAAAAAACGCTGATAACTCGCTGGAAACGCAAAATTTTGTGCATTTGAGGACGGATTCATGCATATTATGTTGTATTGGATAGATTTATGTGATTTGCGATACTTTGAAACTGCTCGGAATGTGGTAATTTTGACTTATTTCAAATTTCATGTAACTGCAGATAGCGCTCTGGAAACACAAAATATGATGTTTCTGTCGATAGATTCATACATATTATGAAGTCCTGAATAGAAATATGACCTTTTTGATTGTAAAAATCTGCGCGGAAAAGCGAGTTTTCGACTTATTCCAAAGTTTGTAGAACTGCAAAAAGCACTCTAAAAACACGAAATATGATGTATTTTGTGCTAGATTCTGCCATATAACTCACTTTTGAAGCAAGATCTTGCTTCTGAGCAGATTTACGGAGTCAAAAATCTCTCAACGAGACTCAGAAAAAACGCTGATAACTCGCTGGAAACGCAAAATTTTGTGCATTTGAGGACGGATTCATGCGTATTAAGTTGTATTGGATAGATTTATGTGATTTGCGATACTTTGAAACTGCTCAGAATGTGGTAATTTTGACTTATTTCAAGCTTCATATAACTGCAGATAGCGCTCTGAAAACACGTAATATGATGTTTCTGTCGACAGATTCATACATAATATGAGGTCAAATGAGAATATGAACTTATTGATTGTGAAAATCTGCGCGGAAAAGCGTGATTTCGACTTATTCCAAAGTTTGTAAGACTGCAAATAGCACTCTGAAAACACGAAATATGATGTATTTGGTGCTAGATTCTGCCATATAACGCACTTTTGAAGCAAAATCTCACTTCTGAGCAGATTTACAGAGTCAAAAATTTCTCAACGAGACTTAGAAAAAACGCAGATAACTCGCTGGAAACGCAAAATTTTGAGCATTTGAGGACGGATTCTTTCGTATTATGTTGTATTGGATGGATTAATGTGATTTGCGATACTTTCAAACTGCTCAGAATGTGGTAATTTTGACTTATTTCAAACTTCATTCAACTGCAGATAGCGCTCTGGAAACACGAAATATGATGTTTTCGTCGAGAGATTCATACGTATTATGAGGACCAGAATGGGAATGTGGACTTTTTGATTGTGAAAATCTGCGCGGAAGAGCGTGATTCCGACTTATTCCAAAGTTTGTAGAACTGCAAATAGCACTCTAAAAACACGAAATATGATGTATTTGGTGCTAGATTTTGCCATATAACGCACTTTTAAAGCAAAATCTTGCTTCTGAGCAGATTTACAGAGTCAAAAATTTCTCAACGAGACTCAGAAAAAACGCTGATAACTCGCTGGAAACGCAGAATTATGTGCATTTGAGGACGGATTCATGCGTATTATGCTGTATTGGATAGATTTATGTGATTTGCGATACTTTGAAACTGCTCAGCATGTGGCAATTTCGACTTATTTCAAACTTCATATAACTGCAGATAGCGCTCTGAAAACACGAAGTATGATGTTTCTGTCAATAGATTCAAACATATTATAAGGTCCTGAATAGGAATATGAACTTTTTGATCGTGAAAATTTGCGCGGAAAAGCGTGATTTCGACTTATTCCAGAGTTTGTGAAACTGCAAAAAGCACTCTAAAAATACGAAATATGATGTATGTGGTGCTAGATTCTGCCATATAACGCACTTTGGAAGCATAATCTTGCTTCTTAGCAGATTTACAGAGTCAAAAATTTCTCAACGAGACTCAGAAAAAACGCTGATAACTCGCTGGAAACGCAGAATTATGTGCATTTGAGGACGGATTCATGCGTATTATGTTGTATTGGATGGATTCATGTGATTTGCGATACTTTGAAACTGCTCAGAATGTGGTAATTTGGCCTTATTTAAAACTTCATATAACTGCAGATAGCGCTCTGAAAACACAAGAGATGATGTTTCTGTCGATAGATTCATACATATTATGAGGTCCTGAATAGGAATATGAACTTTTTGATTGTGAAAATCTGCGCGGAAAAGCGTGTTTTCGACTTATTCCAGAGTTTGTAGAACTGCAAAAAGCACTCTAAAAACACGAAATATGATGTATTTGGTGCTAGATTCTGCCATATAACTCACTTTTGAAGTAAGATCTTGCTTCTGAGCAGATTTACAGAGTCAAAAATTTCTCAACGAGACTCAGAAAAAACGCTGATAACTCGCTGGGAACGCAAAATTTTGTGCATTTGAGGACGGATTCATGCGTATTAAGTTGCATTGGATAGATTTATGTGATTCGCGATACTTTGAAACTGCTCAGAATGTGGTAATTTTGACTTATTTCAAGCTTCATATAACTGCAGATAGCGCTCTGAAAACACGAAATATGATTTTTCTGTCGATAGATTCATACATGTTATGAGGTCCCGAATAGGAATATGAACTATTTGATTGTGAAAATCTGCGCGGAAAAGCGTGATTTCGACTTATTCCAAAGTTTGTAAAACTGCAAATAGCACTCTGAAAACACGGAATATGATGTATATGGTGCTAGATTCCGCCATATAACGCACTTTCAAAGCAAAATCATGCTTCTGAGCAGATTTACAGAGTCAAAAATTTCTCAACGAGACTCAGAAAAAACGCTGATAACTCGCTGGAAACGCAGAATTATGTGCATTTGAGGACGGATTCATGCGTATTATGTTGTATTGGATGGATTCATGTGATTTGCGATACTTTGAAACTGCTCAGAATGTGGTAATTTGGCCTTATTTAAAACTTCATATAACTGCAGATAGCGCTCTGAAAACACAAGAGATGATGTTTCTGTCGATAGATTCATACATATTATGAGGTCCTGAATAGGAATATGAACTTTTTGATTGTGAAAATCTGCGCGGAAAAGCGTGTTTTCGACTTATTCCAGAGTTTGTAGAACTGCAAAAAGCACTCTAAAAACACGAAATATGATGTATTTGGTGCTAGATTCTGCCATATAACTCACTTTTGAAGCAAGATCTTGCTTCTGAGCAGATTTACAGAGTCAAAAATTTCTCAACGAGACTCAGAAAAAACGCTGATAACTCGCTGGGAACGCAAAATTTTGTGCATTTGAGGACGGATTCAGGCGTATTAAGTTGCATTGGATAGATTTATGTGATTCGCGATACTTTGAAACTGCTCAGAATGTGGTAATTTTGACTTATTTCAAGCTTCATATAACTGCAGATAGCGCTCTGAAAACACGAAATATGATTTTTCTGTCGATAGATTCATACATGTTATGAGGTCCCGAATAGGAATATGAACTATTTGATTGTGAAAATCTGCGCGGAAAAGCGTGATTTCGACTTATTCCAAAGTTTGTAAAACTGCAAATAGCACTCTGAAAACACGGAATATGATGTATATGGTGCTAGATTCCGCCATATAACGCACTTTTAAAGCAAAATCATGCTTCTGAGCAGATTTACAGAGTCAAAAATTTCTCAACGAGACTCAGAAAAAACGCTGATAACTCGCTTGAAACGCAAAATTTTGTGCATACTTTGGGACTGCTCAGAATGTGGTAATTTTGACTTAATCCAAACTTCATATAACTGCAGATAGCGCTCTGAAAACACGAAATATGATGTTTTTGTCGATAGATTCATACAATTTAGAAGATCAATTCAAATGAATTCTGCTGATTCCCCAAGAACATTAAACCTTACTTTGTATATTTGTGGAAAGGTCATAAAAGATCTCCTGCGTGTGAACATAGCCAGTCAGAACATAATATTCAACATTAAAACATATTGAACTAATTATAATAAATCAGTATTAGTCAATCGACTTCTCGTTTCTAATAAAGTTCTATTTGTATTATTTGTGTGAAAACGGAATAAATTGTTTTTTAAAAACAAAACACCCAAACAAATAAATAAAACTGGCGCAGTCGGGTCGGATTCACAAACGCGATAAACAAATCACGGTTCGTTTCAACGATTTATTGTGAAACCAAGAATCTACAAACTGTTGGCGCTGTTCAAAAACTTTGACAACTCTCACAAACTTTTGCGAGTAAAATCGTGAAACCAAGAGCATCACCAGCCCTGCTGAATACACAGCTGCCGTCAAAGAGTTCCTGAGCCATTCCTCCACCGTGGAAGAAGAGCCGTGCAGAACCAATGAACGCACCGATATACCTCCTGTAAGTAACACATATGACATCTGGAGATATTCGAGAGCACATCGAAGTAGAAACAGACGATAGTACAGATACAGATTTAGTTCATTCTGACTCATTGACAAATGCACAAGAATTTTTAAATTTAGATCTTATTGATCCCATATTAATTGAACAAATCTATAATTTTGATATTCAAAACATGGCTACCCCAACCATTCGTGTACCAGAGCTCAAACGCGAATATTTAGATATGATTCCTGAATTTCATGGTGACAACAAATTGTTACCGCGATTTATCGAAATCTGCGAAAAATTAGTAACAAAGTTTCATAATGTAGAAAATGTAGCCGATTTCCAAAACGAATACCTCATGTCAAATATTCTTGCTAAAATCAAAGGTTAAGCCGCTAGCAATATTGCAAGCTGCACAATATCTTGTTGGTCTGATGTAAAAACAGCCCTATTGAACACATATTCAGATAAGCGTGACTGTTACACTTTAAACATCGAAATGACCGAGCTGAAACAAAATCCAAATGAATCTCCTTTTGACTTCTATAATAGAGTACAAGAGCTTTTAAATTTGCAAGTTTCATATTTAACAACTCACATACAAAGTGAAGAAGCTAGAGTATTAATAGGATATTTTAGAATTTATGCACTCAGAATTTTATTACGATGTCTTCGAGAACCTCTAGGTACTCTGATGCGAACAAAGAATCAATCTGATTCAAATACAGCCCTAAATATGATGACAAACGATTTTCAATTAGATTCAATCACGAGACAACAAAAATATCAGAATAATATTAGACAAAACTCGAATCCTTAGCAACATCCTGTCACAAATCATGATAAACCGGTACAGTATAACAATTTCCCTCAGTTAATGTATCGTCCGAATCAACAAAACCATTTTAATAATTCTAACCGAGCGTTTCAACCAAACACGCCAAATGTTTTCAAACCAGATTCAAGTAGAAAACTACCAACTCCAACACCTATGAGTGTTAGCACTAGACAATCGTCTATCCCAAAACCAGGTCCTAGCAACTATTATCGTTCCAATAATTACCGTCCTCAAATGTTCCAATCACAACCTAATAATAGACAAAATATTATTATTGAGGAATTGCATAACACAGAGACTCACGAACTAAACCCAGACGGACAAAACCAAAAAGACTCAGATTACAATCTTGATAACGAACAGAATTACGATAAATCATATGAATGCGAACAAGAATATGAACCAAGTTCTTTTTTAGAGTCAATAGCCTCGGAAAACCAATAGAATTATTGAACCTAACTCATAATCAGAGTGAGCTACCCTTTATAATTATCCCGGAATATAATTTAAAAGCATTAATAGACACAGGCAGTACTAGATCTTTTACCTAGCCTGAAATAGCAGAACAATATTACAACAATAAAATACAATATGATCCATTCCAAATAACTACAGCCCATGGCACTTCATTAGAAAATTAAAATTATAGCGTAATAATACCTCCTTCAAAATTATTCAATAAACCAAATACCTTATTAGAATACCATTTATTCAATTTTCATCAAACCTTTGACGTACTACTCGGTTTAGATAATTTAAAAATTTTAGAAGCAAACATTGATTCAATTGACGATAAAATTATATATCCCAATGGTGATATAAAAATTTGTTCTCATAAAACATTGCCGAAATCAAAGTATGTAAAAATTCCACCAAAATCCGAGAAATTAGTAAAAATATTTGTTAACAATATAGAAAATGGCGAAGCATTGATTTCAGGGACTGAAATAGACAATATGACAATCCCTGAAGGCTTAGCGAAAGTTATAAATTATGAAATTATTCATCCAGTGATTAATTCAAGTAATGAAGAACAAATTTTAGATTCTGTGAATTGTGTAGATTATCAACCACTTGAAAATTTTGAAGTAAATAACATCAGCTCTCAGAAATTTTGCGATGAAAATAATTCAAAATTAGATATGAGTAAAATTAGAATGAATCACATGAATGATAAAGAGAAATTTGAAATAGTCAAATTGCTTAAACAATATTCAGATATTTTTCATACTGATGACAAGACTTTAACTTTTACAAATGACATTAAACATTTCATTCGAACGAAAGATGAAATCCCTGTCTATTCAAAAACCTATAGATATTCAGAAGTACACAGAAAAGAAGTACAAGATCAAGTACAGAAAATGTTAGAACAAAACATAATTCGTCCATTCTATTCCCCATGGTCCTCCCCAATATGGGTTGTCCCAAAAAAACTGGACGCTTCCGGTAAACGGAAATGGAGAATCGTAATAGACTACAGACGACTTAATGAAAAAACAATTGATGACAAGTACCCGATACCGAGCATAAATGCCCTACTAGACAAATTAGGAAGATGCCAATATTTTTCCACTTTAGATCTTGTATCCGGCTTTCACCAGATCGAGATGAACGAATCATATATTCAGAAAACTGCATTCAACACTGAGAATGGTCATTTTGAATTTCTAAGAATGCCCTTTGGACTCAAAAATGCTCCGGCAACTTTTCAAAGAATGATGGATAACGTACTTAGAAATTCAGTCAACGAAATTTGTCTTGTTTACTTAGATGACGTTATTATTTTCAGTACTAGTTTACAAGATCATATCCAAAATTTAAAATCTTCTTTCGATCGTTTAAAACATGCTAACCTAAAAATACAATTGGATAAATCCGAATTTTTAAGAAAAGAAGTATCTTATCTCGGACATGTCGTGACTCCTGACGGTGTCAAACCCAATCCTGACAAAATTCATGCCATCAAAAATTATCCTCTTCCTGAAACGAAGAAACAAATTGAAACTTCTCTAGGCCTGTTAGGTTACTATCGGAAATTCATCAAGAATTTCGCCCGTTTAACAAAACCTTCAACAAAATGTTTGAAAAAAGATACGACAATAAATTATAACGATTAAGAATATATAATTGTTTCAATACTTGTAGGAACCTTTTGATCAACGACCCCATATTACAATACCCCGATTCCAGTAAACCTTTCAATCTAACTACGGATGCCACCAACTTTGCTATTGGCGCTGTGCTGTCACAAGGCATTATTGGATCCGATCTCCCAATTGCTCACGCGAGTCGCACTCTAAACGACTCAGAACAAAATTATAGCACAATTGAGAAAGAGTTACTAACAGTCGTGTGGGCAACAGAATACTTTAGGCCATATTTATCTGGAAGAAAATTTAAAATCATCACGGACCATAAACATTTGCAATATTTAAGTTCATTACGAGAACCAAATTCTAAATTATTGAGATGGCGTCTCAAACTTGAAGAGTACGATTATGGAGTAATTCATAAGAAAGGCACTTTAATCAAAAACGCCGATGCTTTATCCCGCATAGAGTTAAATGTTAATAACGTAGATCGAGGAATAAAAAATCTTTTTGAATACATTGAAACCTTCAATAATAATTTTGATCCCGACAACGAAACACAATCTATGATAGCTGAACTAGACAAAGACGATCCCAATCATCCTGAAACCGATCAAACTATACATTCAAATCCTGAAAATCCTATTTTAGGAATAACAATTACAGACTCTCCTGTCAATTTTGGAAAAAATCAGTTGATAATATCCCAAGTTAAACATTCTCCATCAAAACCAAAAATGAAGAAAATTCATTCTAATAAAATGCGAATTTTTGTTCAGATTTCAGAAATTGATTTTGAAGAAGATATTGTGAATTTCATTGAAGAATTTATCGTTCCAAAAGTTTAATATTATTTGTATTTCGAACAGCCATCTTACGAGCAGTTTAGTACTGTATTACAAAAATACTTTAGACATTCCGAAATTAAATTTATTAAAAGCAATACAAAATCAATTGATGTAGAAAACTAAGATGAAGTTTCACAAACAATACGTAACTTCCACGAAGGTAAAATCAATCACCGCGGAATTCTCGGAGTTCACAAACAAATCAAGAAAAGATATTATTGGCCAAATCAGTTGAAAACTATCACTGATTATATTAATCAATGCGAAGTTTGTTTGGCAGCTAAATATGGAAGAAACCCTTCAAAACCTTAATTGAACATAACTCCAACTCCTAGTAAACCAATGGAAATTATTCATGTTGATACTTTGAGCCTTGAAAACTCTAAATTTCTGACAATAATAGATGCGTTTTCAAAATACGCACAAGCGTATAAAGTCATTTCAACAAATGCTATAGAAATTACTAATAAATTGACTGAATTCTTCTCACATCATGGAATACCAAAATTAATTATTTCAGACAACGGATTAGAATTCAAGAACAACGTTGTAATGGAATTACTATCGTTACATAAGATAGAAATTCATTTTACCAGTTCGCAAAACCCCAATTCGAATGGTCTAGTTGAACGCTTCCATTCAACTTCAATAGAACACAATCGATTGTTTAATCACCAAGAAAATTTTAAAGCAGAAAATATCGAAGATAAAGTAAATTACGCAATTTTGGCTTATAATAATACAAACCACAGTTCCACTAGTTTAAAACCTATAGAAATTATGAATGGACATTTGGATACAAATTCCCCATCAGATATCGACATTGATAAACAAATTACTCAAGATTATATTCGAAAACATGAGGATAAGACCAAATTAATGTATCAAAAAATAAATCAGATATTGCAGAATGACAAAAATTAAATTATTTCAAAATCAAATGAAAGTCGTGAAGAACTTCCAGAAATCCCTGAAACTATTCACGTTCAAAATAAGCAGGAAGTTAATAAGACGCGTAAGTCAAAATTCAAGAAAGAGAAAATCAGGAAAGTCAATAGAGATCTCAAAACTGCCGAAATTAAAGTGAACCCTAATGACAAAAAACAATCCAAGATCCACTTATCCAATTTCAAAAGACCCAGAAGAATAACTAACAAAATTTCGGAAATTCCAGGTCCCTCTTGTTTACATACGCAGCAGGAATGAACATCAAAGACATTACAAAGAATCCAGGACTAATGACAATAAATCTTGGACAAGCAAAGCTACAGAGGACTAAACATACTTTTGTACATTTTTATGACTTACAACCACTCCGTGCACAATACAAAAATTTGAATATTCAATTTGAGCGCCTCAAGAATACAATTAATAATGATAAAATATTTTTTTCCGAATTTGACAACAATAATAAAATCATAGAGTGCATTCAGAAGTCCATAAATAAAATTTTTATTATTTATCAATAAATTCAAATAATCATAGATTCAGAAGAGGATTGATTAATGGATTAGGCACAGTAATAAAAACTATAACTGGAAATTTAGATACCAATGACAAAAAGAGATATACTGAAATAATGAATTATTTACAAGAAAATCAACTCAAATTGAATAATCAACTGAAAAGTCAGTATTCTTTCAGTCACCAAATTATTGAATATTTCAATAGAACTGTCGACACAATCAGACAAAATGAAATCATACCAAAATCAAAAATTGAGCAGCTTTCACATATTGTTATTGCTGAAACAAAAAATTATGGAAAACTTTTAGTGAAAGATATTTACAACCAACTCAACATATTATTCAAATAACATTAACGATTTGAAACCAATGAATAAATACGACAGCTCAATGGATGACAACATAATTAATCAATATAATATTGACGGTATTAACTACCCAACAATAGGTCTTTACATCATTATTATTATTGTGGCTTTCACCATGGTAGTAATTCATGCAAAAAAGAGATGCTTCACCTCTACAAGACCAAACTCGAGTTCCACAGGAGACTTCAAGCTTCAACCAAGAACTTCAACCCCTAAGTCGGCGCTGAACCTTCCCGGCGAAGCTCATTTACAACGATGGAGGAGTTAGAAGACCAATTCCCATGAATTCTGCTGATTCCCCAAGAACATTAAAGCTTACTTTGTACATTTGTGGAATGGTTATAAAAGATCTTCTGCGTGAGAACAAAGCCAGTCAGAACATAATATTCAACATCAAAACATTTCAAACTAATTATAATAAATTTGTATTTGTCAATCGACTTCTCGTTTCTAATTAAGTTCTATTTGTATTATTTGTGTGAAAACGGAATAAATTGTTTTTAAAAACAGAACACCCAAACAAATGAATAAAACTTACCTCCTGTAAGTAACACATATGACATCTAGAGATATTCGAGAGCACATCGGAGTAGAAACAGACGATAGTACAGATACAGATTCAGTTCATTCTGACTCATTAACAAATTTACAAGAATTTTTTAATTTAGATCTTATTGATCCCATATTAATTGAACAAATCAATAATTTAAATATTCAGAACATGGCTACCCCAACCATTCGTGTACCAGAGCTCAAACGCGAATATTTAGATATGATTCCTGAGTTTCATGGTGACAACAAATTGTTACCGCGATTTATCGAAATCTGCGAAAAATTAGTAACAAAGTTTTATGATGTAGAAAATGTAGCCGATTTTCAAAACGAGTACCTCATGTCAAGTATTCTTGCTGAAATCAAAGGTAAAGCCGCTAGCAATATTGCAAGCTGCACAATATCTTGTTGGTCTGATGTAAAAACAGCCCTATTGAACACATATTCAGATAAGCGTGACTGTTACACTTTAAACATCGAGATGACCGAGCTGGAACAGAATCCAAATAAAACCATTTTTGACTTCTATAATAGAGTACAAGAGCTTTTGAATTTGCAAGTTTCATATTTAACAACTCACATACAAAGTGAAGAAGCTAGAGTATTAATCGGATATTTTACAATTTATGCACTCAGAATTTTATTACGAGGTCTTCGAGAACCTCTAAGTACTCTGATGCGGACAAAGAATCCATCTGATTTAAATACAGCCCTAAATATGATGACAAACGATTTTCAATTAGATTCAATCACGAGACAACAAAAATATCAGAATAATATTAGACAAAACTCGAATCCTGCGCAACATCCTGTCTCAAATCATAATAAACCGGTACAGTATAACAATTTCTCTCAGTTAATGTATCGTCCGAATCAACAAAACCATTTTAATAATTCTAACCGAGCGTTTAAACTAAACACGCCAAATGTTTTCAAACCAGATTCAAGTAGAAAACTACCAACTCCAACACCTATGAGAGTTAGCACTAGACAATCGTCTATCCCAAAATCAAGTCCTAGCAACTATTATCGTTCCAATAATTACCGTCCTCAAATGTTCCAATCACAACCTAATAATAGACAAAATATTATTATTGAGGAATTGCATAACACAGAGACTCACGAACTAAACCCAGACGGACAAAACCAAGAAGACTAAGATTACAATCTTGATAACGAACAGAATTACGATAACTCATTGAATGCGAGCAAGAATATGAACCTAGTCCTTTTTTAGAGTCAAAAGCCTCGGAAAACCAATAGAATTATTGAACCTAACTCATTATCAGAGTGAGCTACCCTTCATAATTCTCCCGGAATATAATTTAAGAGCATTAATAGACACAGGCAGTACTAGATCTTTCATCAAGCCTGAAATAGCAGAAAAATATCACAACAATAAAATACAATATGATCCATTCCAAATAACTACAGCCCATGGCACTTCATTAGAAAATTAAAATTATAGCGTAATAATACCTCCTTCAAAATTATTCAATAAACCAAATACCTTATTAGAATACCATTTATTCAATTTTCATCAAACCTTTGACGTACTACTCGGTTTAGATAATTTAAAAATTTTAGAAGCAAACATTGATTTAAATAACGATAAAATTATATTTCCCAATAGTGATATGGAAATTTGTTATCATAAAACATTGCCGAAATCAAATTATGTAAAAATTCCACCAAAATCCGAGAAATTAGTAAAAATATTTGTTAACAATATAGAAAATGGCAAAGCATTGATTTCAGAGACTGAAATAGACAATATGACAATCCCTGAAGGCATAGCGAAAGTTATAAATTATGAAATTATTCATCCAGTAAATAATTCAAGTAATGAAGAACAAATTTTAGATTCTGTGAATTGTGTAGATTATCAACCACTTGAAAATTTTGAAGTAAATAACATCAGCTCTCAGAAATTTTGCGATGAAAATAATTCAAAATTAGATATGAGTAAAATTAGAATGAATCACATGAATGATGAAGAGAAATTTGAAATAGTCAAATTGCTTAAACAATATTCAGATATTTTTCATACTGATGACAAGACTTTAACTTTTACAAATGACATGAAACATTTCATTCGAACGAAAGATGAAATCCCTGTCTATTCAAAAACCTATAGATATTCAGAAGTACACAGAAAAGAAGTACAAGATCAAGTACAGAAAATGTTAGAACAAAACATAATTCGTCCATTCTATTCCCCATGGTCCTCCCCAGTATGGGTTGTCCCAAAAAAACTAGACGCTTCCGGTAAACGGAAATGGAGAATCGTAATAGACTACAGACGACTTAATGAAAAAACAATTGATGACAAGTACCCGATACCGAACATAAATGCCCTCTTAGACAAATTAGGAAGATGCCAATATTTTTCCACTTTAGATCTTGTATCCGGCTTTCACCAGATCAAGATGAACGAATCATATATTCAGAAAACTGCATTCAACACTGAGAATGGTCATTTTGAATTCCTAAGAATGCCCTTTGGACTCAAAAATGCTCCGGCAACTTTTCAAAGAATGATGGATAACGTACTTAGAAATTCAGTCAACGAAATTTGTCTTGTTTACTTAGATGACGTTATTATTTTCAGTACTAGTTTACAAGATCATATCCAAAATTTAAAATCTGCTTTCGATCGTTTAAAACATGCTAACCTAAAAATACAATTGGATAAATCCGAATTTTTGAGAAAAGAAGTATCTTATCTCGGACATGTCGTGACCCCTGACGGTGTCAAACCCAATCCTGACAAAATCCATGGCATCAAAAACTATCCTCTTCTTAAAACGACGGAACAAATTAAAGCTTTCCTAGGTTTATTTGATTACTATCGAAAATTCATCAAGAATTTCGCCTGTTTAACAAAACCTTTAACAAAATGTTTGAAAGAAGATACGACAATAAATTATAACGATCAAGAATGTATCAATTGTTCTAATACTTGTAGAAACCTCTCGATTAACGACCCCATATTACAATACCCCGATTTCAGTAAACCTTTCAATCTAACTACGGATGCCAGCAACTTTGCTTTTGGCGCAGTGCTGTCACAAGGCATTATTAGATCCGATCTTCCAATTGCTTACGCGAGTCGCACTCTAAACGACTCAGAACAAAATTATAGCACAATTGAGAAAGAGTTACTAACAGTCGTGTGGGCAACAAAATACTTTAGGCCATATTTATTTGGAAGAAAATTTAAAATCATCACGGACCATAAACCATTGCAATATTTAGGTTCATTACGAGAACCAAATTCTAAATTAATGAGATGGCGTTTCAAACTTGAAGAGTACGATTATGAAGTAATTCATAAGAAAGGCACTTTAATCAAAAACGCAGATACTTTATCCCGCATAGAGTTAAATGTTAATAACATAGATCCAGGAATAAAAAATCTTTTCGAGTACATTGAAACCTTCAATGATAATTTTGATCCCGACAACGAAACACAATCTATGATTGCTGAACCAGACGAAGACGATCCCAATGATCCTGGGACCGATCAAACTATACATTCAAATCCTGAAAATCCTATTGTAGGAATAGCAATTACAGACTCTCCTGTCAATTTCGGAAAAAATCAGTTGATAATATCCTAAGTTAAACATTCTCCATCAAAACCAAAAATAAAGAGAACTCATTCTGATAAAATGCGAATTTTTGTTCAGATTTCAGAAATTGACTTTGAAAAGGATATTGTTAATTTCATTAAAGAATTTATCGTTCCGAAAGTTAAATATTATCTGTATTTCGAATGGCCATTGCCGAGAAGTTTAGTACTGTATTACTAAAGTACTTTAGACATTCCAAAATTGAATTTATTAAAAGCAATACAAAATTAATTGATGTAGAAAACTAAGATGAAGTTTTACAAACAATACGTAACTTGCACGAAGGTAAAACCAATCACCGCGGAATTACCGAAGTTCACAACCAAATCAAGAAAAGATATTATTGGCCAAATCAGTTGAAAACTATCACTGATTATATTAATCAATGCGAAGTTTGTTTGGCAGCTAAATATAGAAGAAACCCTTTAAAACCTAAATTGAACATAACTCCAGCTCCTAGTAAACCAATGGAAATTATTCATGTTGATACTTAGAGCCTTGAAAACTCTAAATTTCTGACAATTATAGATGCGTTTTCAAAATACGCACAAGCGTATAAAGTCATTTCAACAAATGCTATAGAAGTTACTAATAAATTAACTAAATTCCTCTCACATCATGGAATACCAAAATTAATTATTTCAGACAACGGATTAGAATTCAAGAACAACGTTGTAAAGGAATTACTATCGTTACATAAGATGAAAATTCATTTAACCAGTTCGCAAAACCCCAATTCGAATGGTCTAGTTGAACGCTTCCATTCAACTTTAATAGAACACATTCGATTGTTTAATCACCAAGAAAATTTTAAAGCAGAAAATATCGAAGATAAAGTGAATTGCAATTTTGGCTTATAATAATACAAACCACAGTTCCACTAGTTTAAAACCTATAGAAATTATAAATGGACATTTGGATACAAATTCCCTATTAAATATCGACATTGATAAACAAATTACTCAAGATTATATCCAAAAACATAAGGATAAGACCAAATTATTGTATCAAAAAATAAATCAGAAATTGCAGAATGACAAAAGTAAAATTATCTCAAAATTAAATGAAAGTCGTGAAGAACTTCCAGAAATCCCTGAAACTATTCACGTTCAGAATAGGCAGAAAGTTAATAAAAAGCGTAAATCAAAATTCAAGAAAGAGAAAATTAGGAAAGTCAATAGAGAACTCAAAACTGCCGGAATTGAAGTGAACCCTAATGACAAAAAACAATCCAAGATCCACTTATCCAATGTCGAAAGTCCCAGAAAAATAACTAACAAAATTTCGGACATTCCAGGTCCCTCTTGCTCACATACGCAGCAGGAATGAACATCAAAAACTCTACAAAGAATCCAGGACTAATGACAATAAATCTTGGACAAGCAAAGCTACAGAAGACTAAACATACTTTTGTACATTTTTATGACTTACAACCACTCCGTGCACAATACAAAAATTTCAATATTCAATTTGAAAGCCTC
Organism: Dromius quadrimaculatus; assembly: GCA_963989225.1. Lineage (NCBI taxonomy): Eukaryota > Metazoa > Arthropoda > Insecta > Coleoptera > Carabidae > Dromius > Dromius quadrimaculatus. Next base: position 25,830,008 of record OZ022335.1, read on the forward strand.
AAGAATACAATTAATAATGATAAAATATTTTTTTCCGAATTTGACAACAATAATAAAATCATAGATTACATTCAGAAGTCCATAAATGAAAAATTTAATTATTTATCAATAAACTCAAAAACTCATAGATTCAAAAGAGGATTGATTAATGGATTAGGCACAGTAATAAAAACTATAACTAGAAATTTGAATGCCAATAACGATAAGAGATATACTGAAATAATGAATCATTTACAAGAAAATCTATTCAAATTGAATAATCAACTGAAAAATCAGTATTCTTTCAGTCACCAAATTATTGAATATTTCAATAAGACTGTCGACACTATCAGACAAAATAAAATCATACTAAAATCAAAAATTGAGCAGCTCTCACATATTGTTATTGCTGAAACAAAAAATCATTAAAAACTTTTAGTGAAAGACATTTACAACCAACTCAACATATTATTCACTTTAACACTTGATATCCTGCAAGATATAGAAAATTCATTATCCTTTTGCAAATTACACACATTGCATCCTAGCATCATAAAAACTCGAAATTTGTTCATAGAATTAAATAGGATTTCGAAACATTATAACATCGAGTTACCTTTTGAGCCAAATTTACAAAATATGATAGAAATAGAAAAAATTATTTCTGTTAATTGCAAATGAACTACTGATAAAATCATTTATTTCATCGATATTCCTATAAATTATGATATTCAGTTCGAGCTTATACACCTCATTTCAATTCCTGCAAAATATAAAATCGAATTTGTAACTGTAATCCCTAATCATACATACTTTTTAAAATCTAACGATGGAAAGCTCAAATCTCTATATGACTTATGTACTTACAATAATGGAAAAGGTTATCAGTGCCCCAATAAAATTAACGAGGCGAATGAAAACTCATGTGGAGAAAATTTTATCCTGCAAAATAATATCGGAAGATGTCATTTTATCAAATTGAACATCAACAAAAATCATATTGAACTGCTTGAAGATATCAACCAATATCTGATGATATTTCCGAATTTTCAAGAAATAAAAGCAAAATGTCAACATGGCGATGAAATCAAATCATTACAAGGAATATTTCTTGTCAATGAAGACGAATGTAAATTAGAGTTCCAAAACAAAAATTTAATATTCAAGCATGGATCATTCGGCAAACCAATCATTATTGAAAATTTCACAATTGAACTAAATAAAACTCAAGTTCCAAAAATTTCCATCGAAATAAATAACATTAACGATTTGAAACCAATGAATGGAGACGACAGCTCTATAGATGACAACATAATTAATCAATATAATATTGACGGTATTTACTACCCAACAATAGGTCTTTACATCATTATTATCATGAGAAGACATCGAGCTTCAACCAAGAACTTCAGCCCCTAAGTCGGCGCTGAACCTTCCCGGCGAAGCTCATTTTTAACGATGGAGGAGTTAGAAGACCAATTCTCATGAATTCTGCTGATTCCCCAGAAACAATAAACCTTACTTTGTATATTTGTGGAAAGGTTATGAAATATCTCCTGCGTGAAAACATAGCCAGTCAGAACATAATATTCAACATTAAAACATTTCAAACTAATTATAATAAATTTGTATTAGTCAATTGACTTCTCGTTTCTAATAAAGTTCTATTTGTATTATTTGTGTGAAAACGAAATAAATTGTTTTTTAAGAACAAAACACCCAAACAAATAAATAAAATTAGTTTTCCTTGTAATAATTTGATTTCATCACCGTGTTGACATTTTGCTTTTATTTCTTGAAAATTCGGAAATATCATCAGATATTGGTTGATATCTTCAAGCAGTTCAATATGATTTTTGTTGATGTTCAATTTGATAAAATGACATCTTTCGATATTATTTCGCAGGATAAAATTTTCTTCACATGAGTTTTCATTCGCCTCGTTAATTTTATTGGGGCACTGATAACCTTTTCCATTATTGTAAGTACATAAGTCATACAGAGAATTGAGCTTTCCATCGTTAGATTTTAAAAAGTATGTATGATTAGGGATTACAGTTACAAATTCGATTTTATATTTTGCAGGAATTGAAATGAGGTGTATAAGCTCGAACTGAATATCATAATTTATAGGAATATCGATAAAATAAATAATTTTATCAGTAGTTAATTTGCAATTGACAGAAATAATTTTTTCTATTTCTATCATATTTTGTAAATTTGGCTCAAAAGGTAACTCGATGTTATAATGTTTCGAAATTCTGTTTAATTCGATGAACAAATTTTGAGTTTTTATAATGCTAGAATGTAATGTGTGTAATTTGCAAAAGGATAATGAATTTTCTATATCTTGAAGGATATTAAGTGTTAAAGTGAATAATATGTTGAGTTGGTTGTAAATATCTTTCACTAAAAGTTTTTCATGATTTTTTGTTTCAGCAATAACAATATGTGAAAGCTGCTCAATTTTTGATTTTAGTATGATTTCATTTTGTCTGATTGTGTCGACAGTCTTATTGAAATATTCAATAATTTGGTGACTAAAAGAATACTGATTTTTCAGTTGATTATTCAATTTGAATAGATTTTCTTGTAAATGATTCATTATTTCAGTATATCTCTTATCGTCATTGGCATCTAAATTTCTAGTCATAGTTTTTATTACTGTGCCTAATCCATTAATCAATCCACTTTTGAATCTATGATTATTTGAATTTATTGATAAATAATTAAATTTTTCATTTATGGACATCTGAATGTACTCTATGATTTTATTATTGTTGTCAAATTCGGAAAAAAATATTTTATCATTATTAATTGTATTCTTGAGGCTCTCAAATTAAATATTCAAATTTTTGTATTGTGCACGGAGTGGTTGTAAGTCATAAAAATGTACAGAAGTATGTTTAGTCCTCTGTAGCTTTGCTTGTCCAAGATTTATTGTCATTAGTCCTGGATTCTTTGTAGAGTTTTTGATGTTCATTCCTGCTGCGTATGTGAGCAAGAGGGACCTGGAATGTCCGAAATTTTGTTAGTTATTTTTCTGGGTCTTTTGACATTGGATAAGTGGATCTTGGATTGTTTTTTGTCAATAGGGTTCACTTCAATTTCGGCAGTTTTGAGTTCTCTATTGACTTTCCTAATTTTCTCTTTCTTGAATTTTGATTTACGCGTTTTATTAACTTTCTGCCTATTTTGAACGTGAATAGTTTCAGGGATTTCTGGAGGTTCTTCACGACTTTCATTTGATTTTGAGATAATTTTACTTTTGTCATTCTGCAATTTCTGATTTATTTTTTGATACATTAATTTGGTCTTATCCTCATGTTTTTGAATATAATCTTGAGTAATTTGCTTATTAATGTCGATATCTAATGGGGAATATGTATCCAAATGTCCATTTATAATTTCTATAGGTTTTAAACTAGTGGAACTGTGGTTTGTATTATTATAAGTCAAAATTGCGTAATTCACTTTATCTTCGATATTTTCTGCTTTAAAATTTTCTTGGTGATTAAACAATCGAATGTGTTCTATTAAAATTGAATGGGAGCGTTCAACTAGAGCATTCGAATTGGGGTTTTGCGAACTGGTAAAATGAATTTCTATCTTATGTAACGATAGTAATTCCTTTACAACGTTGTTCTTGAATTCAAATCCGTTGTCTGAAATAATTAATTTTGGTATTCCATGATGTGAGAAGAATTTAGTTAATTTATTAGTAATTTCTATAGCATTTGTTGGAATGACTTCATACGCTTGTGCGTATTTTGAAAACGCATCTATTATTGTCAGAAATTTAGAGTTTTCAAGGCTCAAAGTATCAACATGAAAAATTTCCATTGGTTTACTAGGAGTTGGAGTTATGTTCAATTCAGGTTTTAAAGGGTTTCTTTCATATTTAGCTGCCAAACAAACTTCGCATTGATTAATATAATCAGTGATAGTTTTAACTGATTCGGCCAATAATATCTTTTCTTGATTTGGTTGTGAACTTCGGTAATTCCGCGGTGATTGGTTTTACCTTCGTGGAAGTAACGTATTGTTTGTAAAACTTCATCTTCGTTTTCTACATCAATTAATTTTGTATTCCTTTTAATAAATTTAATTTTGGAATGTCTGAAGTATTTTCGTGATACAGTACTAGACTGCTCGTAAAATGGCTGTCCGAAATACAAATAATATTTAACTTTCGGAACGATAAATTCTTTCATGAAATTAACAATAACTTTTTCAAAGTCAATTTCTAAAATCTGAACAAAAATTCGCATTTTATCAGAATGAGTTCTTTTTATTTTTGGTTTTGATGGAGAATGTTTAACTTGGGATATTATCAACTGATTTTTTCCAAGATTGACAGGAGAGTCTGTAATTGTTATTCCTACAATAGGATTTTCAGGATTTGAATGTATAGTTTGATCGGTTTCAGAATCATTGGGATCGTATTCGTCGGGTTCAGCAATCATAGATTGTGTTTCGTTGTCGGGATTGAAATTATCATTGAAGGTTTCAATGTACTCGAAAAGATTTTTTATTCCTGGATCTACGTTATTAACATTTAACTCTATGCGGGATAAAGCATCGGCGTTTTTGTTCAAAGTGCCTTTCTTATGAATTACTTCATAATCGTACTCTTCAAGTTTGAAACGCCATCTCATTAATTTAGAATTTGGTTCTCGTAATGAACCTTAATATTGCAATGGTTTATGGTCCGTGATGATTTCAAATTTTCTTCCAAATAAATATGGCCTGAAGTATTTTGTTGCCCACACGACTGCTAGTAACTCTTTCTCAATTGTGCTATAATTTTGTTCTGAGTCGTTTAGAGTGCGACTCGCGTAAGCAATTGGAAGATTGGATCTAATAATGCCTTGTGACAGCACTGCGCCAATAGCAAAGTTGCTGGCATCCGTAGTTAGATTGAAAGGTTTACTGAAATCGGAGTATTGTAATATGGGGTCGTTAATCACGTTAAAACCTAATAGGCCTAGGAAAGCTTTAATTTGTTTCGTCGTTTTAGGAAGAGGATAATTTTTGATGCAGTGGATTTTGTCAGGATTGGGTTTGACGCCGTCAGGGGTCACGACATGTCTGGGATAAGATACTTCTTTTCTTAAAAATTCGGATTTATCCAATTGTAATTTTAGGTTAGCATGTTTCAAACGATCGAAAACAGATTCTAAATTCTGAATGTGTTCTTGTAAGCTGGTACTGAAAATAATAACGTCATCTAAATAAACAAGACAAATTTCGTTGACTAAATTTCTAAGTACGTTATCCATCATTCTTTGAAAAGTTGCCGGAGCATTTTTGAGTCCAAAGGGCATTCTTAGGAATTCAAAATGACCATTCTCAGTGTTGAATGCAGTTTTCTGAATATATGATTTGTTCATCTCGATCTGGTGGAAGCCGGATGCAAGATCTAAAGTTGAAAAATATTGGCATCTTCCTAATTTGTCTAGTAGGGCATTTATGTTCGGTATCGGGTACTTGTCATCAATTGTTTTTTCATTAAGTCGTCTGTAGTCTATTACGATTCTCCATTTCCGTTTACCGGAAGCGTCTAGTTTTTTTGGGACAACCCATACTGGGGAGGACCATGGGGAATAGAATGGACGAATTATGTTTTGTTCTAACATTTTCTGTACTTGATCTTGTACTTCTTTTCTGTGTACTTCTGGATATCTATAGGTTTTTGAATAGACAGGGATTTCATCTTTCGTTCGAATGAAATGTTTAATGTCATTTGTAAAAGTTAAAGTCTTGTCAGCAGTATGAAAAATATCTGAATATTGTTTAAACAATTTGACTATTTCAAATTTCTCTTCATCATTCATGTGATTCATTCTAATTTTACCCATATCTAATTTTAAATTATTTTCATCGCAAAATTTCTGGGAGCTGATGTTATTTACTTCAAAATTTTCAAGTGGTTGATAATCTACACAATTCACAGAATCTAAAATTTGTTCTTCATTACTTGAATTAATTACTGGATAAATAATTTCATGAATAATAACTCTCGCTAAGCCTTCAGGGATTGTCATATTGTCTATTTCAGTCCCTGAAATCAATGCTTTGCCATTTTCTATATTGTTAACAAATATTTTTACTAATTTCTCGGATTTTGGTGAAATTTTTACATAATTTGATTTCGGCAATGTTTTATGAGAACTAATTTTTATATCACTATTGGGAAATATAATTTGATCGTTAATTAAATCAATGTTTGCTTCTAAAATTTTTAAATTATCTAAACCGAGTAATACGTCAAAGGTTTGATGAAAATTGAATAAATGGTATTTTAATAAGGTATTTGGTTTATTGAATAATTTTGAAGGAGGTATTATTACGCTATAATTTTAATTTTCTAATGAAGTGCCATGGGCTGTAGTTATTTGGAATGGATCATATTGTATTTTATTGTTGTAATATTGTTCTGCTATTTCAGGCTAGGTAAAAGATCTAGTACTGCCTGTGTCTATTAATGCTTTTAAATTATATTCCGGGATAATTATAAAGGGTAGCTCACTCTGATTATGAGTTAGGTTCAATAATTCTATTGGTTTTCCGAGGCTATTGACTCTAAAAAAGAACTTGGTTCATATTCTTGTTCGCATTCATATGATTTATCGTAATTCTGTTCGTTATCAAGATTGTAATCTGAGTCTTTTTGGTTTTGTCCGTCTGGGCTTAGTTCGTGAGTCTCTGTGTTATGCAATTCCTCAATAATAATATTTTGTCTATTATTAGGTTGTGATTGGAACATTTGAGGACGGTAATTATTGGAACGATAATAGTTGCTAGGACCTGGTTTTGGGATAGACGATTGTCTAGTGCTAACACTCATAGGTGTTGGAGTTGGTAGTTTTCTACTTGAATCTGGTTTGAAAACATTTGGCGTGTTTGGTTGAAACGCTCGGTTAGAATTATTAAAATGGTTTTGTTGATTCGGACGATACATTAACTGAGGGAAATTGTTATACTGTACCGGTTTATTATGATTTGAGACAGGATGTTGCTTAGGATTCGAGTTTTGTCTAATATTATTCTGAATTTCCTGTTGTCTCGTGATTGAATCTAATTGAAAATCGTTTGTCATCATATTTAGGGCTGTATTTGAATCAGATGGATTCTTTGTCCGCATCAGAGTACCTAGGGGTTCTCGAAGACCTCGTAATAAAATTCTGAGTGCATAAATTGTAAAATATCCGATTAATACTCTAGCTTCTTCACTTTGTATGTGAGTTGTTAAATATGAAACTTGCAAATTTAAAAGCTCTTGTACTCTATTATGGAAGTCAAAAGGAGATTCATTTGGATTCTGTTTCAGCTCGGTCATTTCGATGTTCAAAGTGTAACAGTCACGCTTATCTGAAAATGTGTTCAATAGGGCTGTTTTTACATCAGACCAACAAGATATTGTGCAGCTTGCAATATTGCTAGCGGCTTTACCTTTGATTTCAGCAAGAATACTTGACATGAGGTATTCGTTTTGAAAATCGGCTACATTTTCTACATCATAAAACTTTGTTACTAATTTTTCGCAGATTTCGATAAATCGCGGTAACAATTTGTTGTCACCATGAAACTCAGGAATCATATCTAAATATTCGCGTTTGAGCTCTGGTACACGAATGGTTCGGGTAGCCATGTTCTGAATATTTAAATTATTGATTTGTTCAATTAATATGGGATCAAAAAGATCTAAATTAAAAAATTCTTGTAAATTTGTTAATGAGTCAGAATGAACTGAATCTGTATCTGTACTATCGTCTGTTTCTACTCCGATGTGCTCTCGAATATCTCTAGATGTCATATGTGTTACTTACAGAAGGTATATCGGTGCGTTCATTGGTTCTGCACGGCTCTTCTTCCACGGTGGAGGAATGGCTCAGGAACGCTTTGACGGCAGCTCTGTATTCAGCAGGGCTGGTGATGCCCTTGGTTTCACGATTTCACTCGCAAAAGTTCGTTGAGAGTTGTCAAAGTATTTGAACAGTTTGTAGATTCTTGGTTTTACAATAAATCGTTGAGACGAACCGTGATTTGTTTATCGTGTTTGTAAATCCGACCCGACTGCGCCAGTTTTATTTATTTGTTTGGGTGGTTTGTTCTTAAAAACAATTTATTTCGTTTTCACACAAATAATACAAATAGAACTTTATTAGAAACGAGAAGTCGATTGACAAATACAAATTTATTATAATTAGTTTAAAATGTTTTAATGTTGAATATTATGTTCTGACTGGCTATGTTCTCACGCAGGAGATCTTTTATAACCTTTCCACAAATATACAAAGTAAGGTTTAATGTTCTTGAAGAATCAGCAGAATTCATGAGAATTGGTCTTCTAACTTACATATTATGAGGTCCTGAATAGGAATATGAACTTTATGATTGTGAAAATCTGCGCGGAAAAGCGTGATTTCGACTCATTCCAAAAATTGTAAAACAGCAAATAGCACTTTGAAAACACGAAATATGATGTATTTGGTGCTAGATTCTGCCATATAACGCGTTTTTGAAGCAAAATCTTGCTTCTGAGAAGATTTACAGAGTCAAAAATTTCTCAACGAGACTCAGAAAAAACGCTGATAACTCGTTGGAAACGCAAAATTTTGTGCATTTGAGGACGAATTTTATGCGTATTATGTTGTATTGGATAGATTTATGTGATCTGCGATACTTTGAAACTGCTCAGAATGTGATAATTCTAGTAGTAGAGCAAGGAGAGTACGGGATCAAGGGTTGGTATCTGAGGGGGGTATAGAGTTCAAGGGGTAAGACGGGAGGGGGAGTTCAATGGTTGCGTTGGGGAGGGTGATGCGGACCGGCCGCCGCGGCAGCCCGCGAAGACGTTGACTGACGTTGGCTGAAGGTGTTGGCTGAAGACGTTGGTTGAATCTTGAGACATAGACGTTGACTGACGTTGGCTGAAGGCGTTGGCTGAAGACGTTGGTTGAATTTTGAGACATAGGCTTGAAGACGTTTTTGTTAGTATTGATTTTTGAATTTTAATTTATGCACCCCAACCAGCATTGGTTATACTTATTAATTAACACGTGTGTCTGGACTTCAAAAGATGACTCATCATATTCATGCACCCTAATTAATTAAACCCTCAATTGCACAGGAATTAGCAAACCGTTTAACCCTCGATTTTACCATATGTTATTGGATGTTAACCCGCATTGGTTTTGCTTATTAATTAACACGTGTTGTCTGGATTGCAAGAGATGACTCCCCCTAATTGCGAATCGTTTAGCACTCGATTTTACCAGCTCATGAAATTTATGTACCCTAATTTTTATACTCACGCACAAAAGTTTATCATTTACAAACCGTGACGGATTTTCACATCTGTTTCAATTAACAAATAATCTATACGCATTTCGGAGAGAAATAAATTAGGAAAATGAAATGAAACACAATATTATATATAAGTAATTTTATTCACACATACATATCACACAATATAGTAATACATTTCAAGTTCTCTCAAAACTCTATCAATACAAAGCATAAATTCTTGGAAAATCAATAATTGTTTTCGATTGGAGAGGCGATTCTGGATTGTCCATACATTTTTGCTTCCACACAGAACGCATATAATACACCACGTTGTCGTTGGATAACAATTCTGAATCAGTTTTTGTGAAATATGCTCTGTCGCTGGAGGCACAAATCCAGAACCTCTGGTTTTCATGACCTATCACCTGAGCTACGACAGAGCATATTGTGACTTACATCATAGTCAAATCAACTTTGAGGGGCGATTGTAAAATTTCATCAACGTCCCTGCACAGCACGCACAAACACAACACATTGTCTCAACTTGAGGTGTAATTTAAGGTTGTAAAATTTCACTTAAATAATTATCAACCTCTGCGCACAGCACACAGCGACACACTACGTCGTCCATTATTAATAAATCCCAATTTGGAATACGATGTACTCTTGAAGGCTTCTCCTGTTGATCTTGTTCTTGTTTATAATCTTCTTTTATTTCTTGAACAGTGCCATTGTTTTTAGTAGCCATGTTACTCAACAGTTCAATGCAACTAAACTAATGAAATAATTTTCTGATGCCTCTTTCATAATATTTTTATAATTCGCGACATATTGCAACTGTGAATTATACTGGTGCTAAACGTTGAAATATGATTTTATCATGAAATAGGGGATAACTTTTAGTTTGCATATTTAATATGTATACTAGTGACAATAAAATCATCTGAGTGTTGCGAAAACAAACTAGGGATTCAGGAAGGGGTGAAATTGAAGTGGGGGAGTTATACAATAAAAGTGTACTTTTCATCATCATAATTCAGTTAACATTTGAGAATCATCGAGTAAACATCAACAACAGTAACAAAATAAAAAATGTCTCTTTTCGAAAAACTAAACACAGTTGCTCAAGTTAAAGAGCCTCTTCCTTTGGCAAATTTGAAAAAAGGAAAAAAATATAAAATTTTGAACTGCCGGCGGACTACTACAACATTTGGAGATCGAATAATTCTGGAACTTGAGGACAACATCCTATTCCTGGGGGCGAGGTTTAATAAGCTGTCTGATGAAGATCTGCAAAACGTGAACAAACAGGCTGCAGAAGGTCAAATATACATCGTGTCCAAAGGAAAAAATGGGAAAACTGTGGATCTTGAATTCCAAAGTTCTTAAACAGTGAATTAAAAGTGCTAATAACAGGCTGCTGCATGTAACTATACATTGTGTCCAAAGGGAAAAATTGAAGCACTGTTATCTTGAATTTCAAAGTTCTTAAACAGTGAATTAAAAAGTGCTATTAATAAACATTTGTTAAAACTTACACAATTAAAAACAGATATAGATACGTTTTGTGCTACAAGAAATTTATGCGAAAATTTCAAGCTATTAAGTATTGAAGATGAGTGTACATGTAAAATTTATTACATGATAACATGGGGAACTCGAGGACAACATCCTGGGGGCGAGGTTTGATAAGCTGTCTGATGAAGATCTGCAAAACGTGAACAAACAGACTGCAGAAGGTCAAATATACATCGTGTCCAAAGGAAAAAGTTGAAGCACTGTGAATCTTGAATTTCAAAGTTCTTAAACATGAACAGTGAATTAAAAAGTGCTATTAATAAACATTTGTTAAAACTTAGACAATTGAAAACAGATATAGATACGTTTTGTGCTACAAGAAATTTATGTGAAAATTTTAAGCTATTAAATATTAAAGATGAGTGTACATGTACAATTCAACGATACTGTCAAAATTTATCACATGATAACATGGGCTTTTGCTTACAGAAATGCCAGAAAAGGTCCGTGGATTGAAATGGTTATTGATAGAGAAAGATTTAAACGTAAAATTAATACTTATTATGCATGTATTCTCAATCCTATATTAGAAAATAAGATAAGTATACTGAAATGTGAAAGTAGTTAAGGAATTATATGAGTATATGTATTTTGATTATAATACCATGATTTTATTGTCAATAAATGATTATTAATAATTATTTTTTTTTTTTTTTACTCAACCTTCACCTGCTTATCCAAACAAATATATGTGATTAGGTTTATTGAAATTAGAACAAAATTTTTCTTCTCATAAAATCATTTATTTATTAATATTAATACAATAGAATATTTAATTACAATACATATTAAAAATTACATTTTATACAATTCTTCTTTAACGGAAGTAATCCACCTATTTGGTCTTCAGTATTAATTTCTGAGTGTTCAGTACAGCAGCGGTATTTTCTAAATTCCTCATTTTCCCGCCATATCTTCGGAAACCAGTTCCATCGACTATCGATTTGCCGCTCTGCATGAGTCATGATAAACTCCATAGGTAAACAGGCAATTTCTTCTTGTAACATAAAGTGTAAAATTCCACATTCATGAAATTTTTTAAAAGATGTCAGAGAATTAAACTTATTTTTATACCACTTTCTTAAAGCATGTACATTTTGTACAGCACAGTTTTTAGTATGTGACGTGCAAAGATTGGGTTTTGAAGATTTGCATATTTTTTTAAATTTTGGACAGTTAAAACTCTCAATATTTTTGATATTTATTTCATGAGGCTTTAATATATCATCTAGCCATCTAATTTTATCATTACCTTTTACATATATTGTTTCAACATTCATAAAAACAGATTTTATACTTTTTTCCAAATCACTATATACAGTTGTACCGTAATTCCAATCTAAATTATGATATTTATTACTTAGCCACGTAACATTTCTTCTACTTTTTGTATTCAATTCACTCAAAGGGAAGGGTGGTAGAAATATTTCTGTAGAATATTCACCACTTTCTAAATTCAAAGCTGCAAATTCTTTACAAATAAAGTGAACTTTATTATCACGAAATATTTGGAAACCTTGTAAATCAACCATGAAGACAGACATGTTTAAACCAGTTGATGTTCAAGATATAAATGAGAAAAAATTTATTCTATATTATTTTTATGTATCCAACTGTTATGGGCGGAGCTAAATCCCAACCATTTGACATACACTTTGTCACCCTTCCGCCTGATTACTTTTTCAACAAGATAAATATCAGGGTATTTTACTTTTTGCAGTTCATGTTCATAAAATCCACCTTTAACAAGTTGCTCACTTTGATCCTTGAGTACATATGTTATTGGGTTCGTCATTTGTACTTGATGTATAATAAAAATTTCATTTGACCAATTAGGAGTGTAACCCTTTACAAAAGCTTCTCTGTGTTTACTTATACGTACGAAATCACCTACTTTTAATTTTGCTGTTCCAACAATCTTAATTTTGCTATAAACACTATTAAGAAGAGCCTTTTCATTCTTCTTACTCACATTAACAGGTTTCATTTTGATGGTCGTATGAATTGTATTATTATATTTCTCAGTCAATTTTGGTAATAAATTCAACCATTTATATGTTCCTTGCAAGCTAAATTCTTTCCACATCAATGATTTCAAAGTCCTATTAACACGCTCAACAACAGATGCTTTTTTAGGACTAAAAGATGAATAATGATTAATGCTATGATTTTTCATTAAATTTTGGAAATTTTGGTTATAAAACTCTTTTCCTTGGTCTGTCTGAAGATTACGAGGAATTTGGTTACTTTTGCTCAAAATACTTTTCATAGCTTGAGTAATTTCTACGCCTGATTTAGTTTTGACAGGTTTAGTCCAAAGATATTTAGAGAATACGTTAATAACAACTAGAATATATCGATATCCTTTATTCATTCTAGCATAAGGAATCATTTCTACTAAATCTGCTTGAAATAAATCATTCAATCCTTTCACTATTACTCGTCTTCTAGGAAAATTTATACGTGCAGCTTTATGTAGCTCTTCTACAACATCACGTTTAATTTTCGACATAGTATACTGGGGTTTCTAATAATAATTCAATATATAATAATGGTGTATCCCAACTCAATTTTCCACGTTTAATTTGTAATCTATCACCTTGAGTAACGTTTTTATTAATTAAATCAAAATGATAAATATTGTTGATGGAATAATTGAGAAGTTCTTTTGGATTATTTAGTCTAACATCAATTATTTTTCCACTGCAGGGTAAAATGTAAGTTGCTCTATCTGAACTATTTTTTATTTCATACTCTTGACCTTGTAATTCTAAAATCAAATTTATTACAACAATATTCTTGAATTTTGTTTTTAATAGCTCTGATCGAATACTAACTTTAATTTTTTCTACTTCCTTCAGCAGACTAATTTTCAAATTATCAATGTGTTTCTTTATTTTGTAATGCTCAAAATGTCGTCCGAAGCGGTCGAGAGTCATGATTGAAATGAAACTATTCTATAACTTGTGCTTCTTTTAACTCTTCGATAATTGATAATATTTCATTATTGTGACCAGTATGACCAGCATCCCGCGATGCAATTAGTAAGCGCAAACGATCAATTAGCTCATTAACATCATTCCAATGAACATACTCGATTGATTTATTAGTAAAAGTTTTAAAATAACCTTTAGCATATTTTGTCGTAGTTCTCTTAGGCGCTGATAGAAATCTTCTTCGAGTTTCAAATGATGGAGCGATGATTGTTTTATATTAATGTAATCTAGTCCCAGCAAGCTGTTCACTGTCACTGTAATGTCGACGAGCAGCATTAGTTCTTTTCACAATATCAATATAATTTTTTCTATCGATTTCAGTAAAACCGACCGGATTCTTTTTGAATAAAAGTTCGTATAATCCGGGTGTTCCAATGTATTTAATATTCTTAATAATTATATCTTTACCGTCAAGGTCGAATTCAGAATCGCCTATGAAGAATTTATCAGTACTAACATCATGTCGCACTCCGTATTTGAAATCGAATGAATCTGTATCATCGAGCACAAGTTCTTCAATATACTGTCGTGGTAGTTCATGATACTGATCTAAATATTCACGGAATGAAGGATGTTGTGTTAGATTTAAAATATCTTCTCTTGTTAATGATGGCTGATCTTGATCTGAACTCATAGATCTACTACGTTCTCTGAATACACCATCATCATTTTCAGTTTCAGCAACAACATCTGTTTTCAAGAAGTCTGGACCTGAGTAACTCTCAGATGCATCAAGTTTTTCTTCTATCTCTTCTTTTGGCTCACTTTTTACTTCCTCTTTAGTTACTGGTAAATTAGTTGCAATTTCTTGTAAAGATTTGATAATTGGTTTGTATTGCGTTTGTAATTCTGCTTCTCTGTGTAAAGTACCAAGTTTAATATTTTTAAGTTTTTGTTTGATAATATTTCGGGTAGCTATTAAATTCTTCGTTAAACGTTCATTCATGTTTTCAAAATACAAAAAAAAAGATAAATAAATTTATAAAAACAACCCTAATATCTGGAGAATTGAATTGAAACAATTCAATAAAAAATAAGATACAGATGTTGAAACAGACTGCCAGCACATAATCTATTAGCTGTTTTAAAGAAACAGACCCTGTTTAGTTAACTGTTTTCAAGAAACAGACCCTGTTTAATATCTGTTCTTAAGAAACAGACCCTGTTTAATTAGCTGTTTTAAGAAACAGGCCCTATTCAATTAGCTGTTTTCAAGAAACAGACTCTGTTTAATTTGCTGTTCTTAAGAAACAGACCCTGTTTAATTAGCTGTTTTTAAGAGACAGACTCTATTCAATTAGCTGTTTCCAAGAAACAGACTCTGTTTAATTAGCTGTTTTCAAGAAACACCCTGTTTAATTAGCTGTTTTAAGAAACAGACCCTGTTTAAAATACAAGATCTTGAATGCTACTAGGTGTTTACTGCTAAAAGCGTAAGAAGCAACTAATGATTTTCATTAGGTTTATCACTATTTATTATAAAATGATCAAACCCTCTACGGTAGCGACCTGTATTAATATCACTGTCTTTGTCGATAACTACGAAACCATACTTATCACGCCAACACAAAACACAGAGGTTCTTAAAAGTTTCATAAGACATGTCCGCATTAACATGATCTGTATATACATGTTTTAAATTCAAATCATCCTGTTTAAATAGAATTAAAAAATTTACATTATCACGTATGAGATGTTTAGGAATTCTGGTATATGTTTGACATAGATAAAAACAATCTAAATCTTTATGACGCCCCATACTAAAGTATTCTCGAATAATATCTTGCTTGTCACATGCTACGTCATCAAAAATTACAACTGAATTATTTTTAGCATCAACGGGTTTTCCTACTGTATTACTATCTGTGTACGCATAATAACCTATACCTTCAATGGGATCTAATAAACTTTTCAAATACTGATATTTCGGTTGAAATAAAGATTTAGAATGAATGTAAACATTTTCAAAATGTAGTCCATTCTTATTTTCCAATAACGCTATCATAACATTTGTCTTTCCTGATCCCGATGGACCAGTACAAACACATCTAATTGTATTTGGTAACAGTGAACTATGCCGACGTACTCCATCATGTCTTTGAAAATCGTAATTTTTGACCATAAGTTTATTATTCTGTTCAACAACCTCCATTGCCGAGTATATAAAGCAGCACGATTGTGTCTCGGTCACAGTTCATCACCGACTGTTGACTGGGACAGACGTGTTTGTATTTAAATCATGATCAAAGTACCAAAGAATGAATTATCTTTTCATCACGCGATCAGTCGAGCGCGAAAAGCCATGAAATCAAATTCTGACTTGAATAAATCTGCAAAAGTAGCTTTACGCACAATTAAACGAATAAGAAGAAAAATTAAAAATCCGAGAGTAATATCTGTTCCTAAAAAAGGAGGAATTTTACCGCTAATTCCTATATTCGCTGGACTTAGTGCTTTGGGGGCCCTCGGGGGTGGAGCCGCGGGTATCGCAAAGGCTGTAAACGACGCGCGTGCCGCCACTGAACAATTGAAGGAAGCTCAGCGTCATAACAAAATGATGGAATCTATTGCAATAGGTAAAGGTCTGTATTTGAAGCCGTATAGGAAAGGTCTTGGTTTATATGTGTCAAAAAACTTCCAATAAAACTACCATCACGTGCACTAAGTAATTTTGATCTTATTAAATATGCGAAAATTTCAAAAATTGCCCACTTCCGAGGCGTTTTTATGAAAGATAAATTGCCTAGAAGAATAAATCGATATGAATCAGCAATAATTAATTTAGATAATAGTGACAAGCCGGGGTCACACTGGATAGCATATAAAAAACGTGATAATATAGTAACATATTTTGACAGCTATGGTAATTTACCCCCACCAAAAGAATTAGTGTCTTATTTTGGTAAGCATTCTTTAATTAGCTATAATTACGATACATATCAATCATATAACAGCGTGAAGTGTGGACACTTGTGTTTGTCTTTCTTATACGAGCGGACGTAATCATGTCGTTCACATTTACTCTGTTCGGTCAAGGCTCCATTCTTGAAAGACACTTTCACCCCCCGATTGAACTTGATGATAATTCTGAATATTTGCTTGGCTTAATAAGTTTCGAAGCATATAATTCAATTCCAAATATTGAAGAGAGTAATAATAAATTTTATTTACAAAATAATGTTATTACGGTCCCTGAAGGTTCCTACGAAATTGAAGACATAAAAAAATATTTATCAAAAAACTTGAGTAAAGATACTGAATTGGAGATTGAGGCTAACAATAATACGCTCAAGTGTGAAATAAAAAGTAATAAAGAAATTAATTTTGAACCGAGTGATTCTATTGGTAATCTTTTGGGGTTCAAACCGCGTAAACTAAGTGAAAATAAACTCCATGAATCTGATTTTCCCGTTTCTATAACTAAAGTGAATGCAATATGTATTGAGTGTAACATAACTACAAACTCATATTCTAATAATAACAAAGTTCATATATTACATGAATTTTTTCCGCGCGTGCCACCTGGTTTCAAAATTATAGAAACTCCAAACCAAGTTATTTATCTACCAATCAATACGCGTATAATATCATCTCTTAGACTTGAAATAGTGGATCAAGATGGAAACTTCGTCAATTTCAGAGGTGAAGTTGTCACGGTAAGACTACATCTTAAGAAGCAGAATGGGTATTAAGTTCAACTGTCCTTCTCGGCATATAAATAAACCACATTGCTACAAAGATGGCATTATTAAGAAAGCTGTCGTTGAGTTAACACCTCTTAACCACCAGTTTCTCAAGTCTTTAGGATTCAAAATTCGATCTGGATAAACGAAAGAAGCGATTTAAAGCCGTTGTTATTTGGATAAGAATTCAGTATAAAAAATCAAGAAATTTTATTTTATGTATACATCATAATGAACGCTAATATTTTAAATGTTTCGGAAAAAGCTCTGTTCGATGACTCAATTAGTCACGCAGAGAAACACACGCATCAGCCATATGCTTCAACTACTTTGAATAATAATGATGAGATACGAATTCCTATCCAACAGCAAGATATTTATACATATCCCTGGAATAGCTTATTATATATCGAGGGTAAACTTTTAACTCAAGACAACAAAGTTTCAACTACAGCTAAACTGGTAAATAATGCCTTCGCATTTTTATTCAATGAAATTCGGTATGAAGTTGGAGGTGTTGTAATAGATAGAGTTCGAAACCCGGGTTTAACTTCTTGCATGAAAGGTTATGTTTCATATAATGCTAATGAAAGTAAACGCTTACAAAACGCAGGCTGGTCCCCTACATCTGATATTACAAGTCAGATCATTGATAAGAAGGGTAATTTCAACGTATGCATTCCACTAAATATGCTCTTGGGTTTCTGTGAAGATTTTAAAAAAATAATTCTAAATTTGCGACAAGAATTAGTTCTTATACGTAGCAGTTCGGATGTAAATGCCATTGAAGATACTTCGGGTAATATGCAAATGAAGTTAGATAAAGTGTATTGGAAGATCCCTCACATATCAGTGGCGGACGCAGAACGGTTAATTCTTATGAAGTATATGGAGAAAAGTGTCAACTTGGAAATAGCATTCCGAAGCTGGGAACTTCATGAATACCCTTTACTGCAAAATACACAGCGACATTCATGGCCAATCAAAACATCAACACAGCTGGAGACTCCACGTTTTGTCATCGTTGGATTTCAAACGGACCGCAAAAATAAACATAATAAAAATATGAGTCGATTTGATCATTGTAATTTGACTAATATTAAATTATATTTGAACTCTGAGATATATCCATATGATAATCTGAATCTCAATTTTAATAGTAACCAATGGGCTATGTTATATGAAATGTACACTCAATTTCAATTGTCTTACTATGAACGACCATGTGAACCTATTTTCACACCACATGAATTTGTAACTTTAGCACCACTTGTTGTCATAGATTGTTCACATCAGAGTGAGACACTGAAATCGGGTAGTGTAGATATAAGGTTAGAATTTGAAACTAATGAAAATGTGCCTGATAATACTGCAGCTTATTGTTTAATATTGCATGATAAAATAATTAATTATAATCCTCTAACTAATTCTGTAAGTAGTCTATGAAGTTTCAATTTTGTATTTATTATTTTTTTTTTTCTTTTATAAATAAAATATGTATGAAAATTTATTACTTTTATTCCTCTCACGCACATTCCTAAAACCTTGGTAACACTGCTCATATGCTTTCCAGGGAACCGTTGGCAACACTGCTATGCGGGTACTTAAGCGAGACACTTTGAATATTACAGACACTTGCATTTTGATTAACATGGCGAGTCTTGCTGAGCTCAGTACCAATATTCTCAAAACACTTGATAAAACTGTGAAATTTTTGAATAAATCAGAAGATTATATTCGTTTAATCAAACAAATTAATAAGTTTATTCTATTGATTAATAAAGCTTTGAAAAAGAACAAAACAGTGAATGGAAATTTGTTTCAGTTAGAATCTAACTTAGCATTGTTCAAGTTTTGGCGGGAGAAAATCAAAGAATCAAAACGAGGTGCTGGTCTAACTAAATCAAATTCAAGAAAACTAATTTGGCAGGATTTACAATCATGCTTTGATTGTCGTATACGTACTGGTATGATTGTTAATATGAAATATAAAGATCCTGCTTTATTTTTAAAAAAATGTTTCAGAATATTTTCGAATAAAATAAATCAATCGTTGAAATTATCTCCATTGAAAGTAAATGTTATATTCAGTGCAAATTTTATTATGCCTAAAACAGAAGCAGTAGAAATAAAATCATTCTGTACATCTAATGCAATTATAACTAAAACTACAAATATAAGCGAATGGTATCACGATAATATTGAAGATAAAATATTAACTAAATTATCTGAATTCGCCGAGCGCGATTCCGGTTGGAGTTTATTTGAAATTTTACACTTGAAAATTAATATCAATAAATACATTCCTATTGGAGGCGGCTCATATATTGAACTTCCAACTGATATTAAACAAAAACAAGCTGTTATCAATGTGAAAAATAAAGATGATTATTGTTTCTTGTGGGCCATAGTTTCTGCTTTGTATCCTGCAAATAATAATGTAGACCGAACTTCATCATATCCTCATTTTAGTCAAGTTTTGAAATATGAAGGTCTAGCTTTTCCGTTACAGTTAACAGATGTACCAAAATTTGAAAAATTAAATAATATATCAATTAATGTTTATACTTTAGAAAAAGTATCTAAAAATAAGAATCAGATAGTTCCAATATATTTATCTAAATTTGAATATGGAGAATGTATTCATCTGCTCATGATATACAAAAATGATGATGATGAAGGAAGTGAAGAAATGGAATGTGATAATACAAATGAAATTATCAGAAGTATCAAGACAAATGTAAATTATCATTTTATGTGGATAAAAAATTTATCTAGGCTTCTAGCAAAACAAATTTCCAAACATAATGGGAAAAATTATTTTTGCGATAGATGTTTAAATCATTTTAAAACAGAGGCTATACTGAGAAAGCATTATTTGGACTGTGAGTTAATAAATGAATGTCGCGTTGAACTACCAACAGAAGAAAATAAATTTTTGAAATTTAAAAACTTCCATCATCAAGATCAAGTACCTTTCGTAATATACGCTGATATAGAATCTATACTACAGAAACAAGTTGAAATTCAAAATAAAAATTCGCAAAAAGTTCATAAACATATTCCATGTAGTATAGCATTCTATTTGAAATGTTCATATGATAATTCACTATCGTTTTTTAAACTAAACAGAAGTCCAAATTGTATTGACTGGTTTTCAAATCAACTTTATAAAATTGCTGAATTTATAAATGAAAGATTTGAAAATCCTGAACCACTAATTATGACAAAAGAACAAGAACTTCAATTTTCAAATGAAAAAATTTGTCATATTTGTAGAAAGCCATTTTTACCATCAGATATTAAAGTTCGCGATCACAACCATTTTATATCTACGAATAGTTATAGAGGAGCCGCCCACCAGGCGTGTAATTTGAATTTCAAGAAGTCGCATGCCATTCCTGTAGTGTTTCATAATCTTAGTAATTATGATGCTCATTTTATTATAAAAAACATCGCTAACGGATTTCCTGGTCAGGTATCTCTTCTACCAATAAACAAAGAGCGATATATCTCATTCACAAAATATGTAAAAAATACAAAAATTAATTTCAGATTTATAGACTCCTTCCGATTTATGGCTAGTAGTATTGAAAAATTATCATCATATTTGGATGAGAATGAAAAATTAATTACAAGGGAATTTTGTAAAGATGAAATCAAATTTAAATTACTAACTCGAAAGGGTGTATTTCCCTATGAGTATGTTGACTGTTGGAGTAAATTTGAAGAAAGTTGTTTACCAAAATTAGAAAATTTTTTTAGCTCTTTAAAAAATGAAAACATCAGTCAGGACGATTATACGCACGCACTTGATGTTTGGCAGGTATTTGACATAAAAACTCTGGGGGAATATTCAGATCTTTATCTTGCGACAGATGTGCATTTATTAGCGGATGTATTTGAAAGTTTTCGTAAAAATTGTTTCGAAACATATAAATTAGATGCACTGCATTATTATACTGCTCCTGGTTTGGCATTTGACGCAATGTTGAAATTAACTAATATAAAACTTGAGTTAATAACAGATGTTGGAAAACTTTTATTTATTGAAAAAGGTATACGCGGAGGTCTTGTACAAGTTTCAAAACGATATGCAAAAGCGAATAACAAATATATGGGTGAATCTTATGATCCTGAATTTGATGAGAGTTATTTAATGTATTTCGATGTTAATAACTTATACGGAGCCGCAATGTGTCAGTATTTACCTTTTGGAAATTTTGAATGGATTGAACCGTCTGAATTTTATAATATTGATTTAATGAACATGCCTGAAAATTCTGAAATAGGATATATATTTGAGGTAGATTTAAATTACCCTGATAGATTACATAAACTTCACAATGATTTACCTCTGTGTCCTGAAAATTTTACTCCGCCAACATCTAAATATTCGAAATTAGTTGCACATTTGTATAACAGAAAAAATTATGTTATTCATTACCAAAATTTGAAACAGTGTATAAGTCTAGGTCTAGAAATTACGTGTGTTCATAGAATTTTAAAATTTAGTCAAAGTCAATGGCTAAAACCTTATATAGATTTAAATACTGATTTAAGAAAAAAATCAAATAATGAGTTTGAAAAAAATTTTTTTAAACTTTTAAACAATGCAGTTTTTGGTAAAACAATGGAAAATGTTAGAAAACATAAGGATGTTAGATTAGTGAATCAATGGGATGGTAGATATGGAGCCAAAGCGCTAATAGCTAAACCAAATTTCCATAGCTGTGCGATTTTAGACGATGATATTATATTAATTGAAATGAGTAAAAAAACAGTAACTTTTAATAAACCTATTTATGTCGGTTTTTCAATTTTGGATATTTCGAAAACATACATTTATGATTTTCATTATAATTATGTGAAACAAAATTTAGGTGCAAGAGCTCAACTTTGTTACACTGATACAGACAGTTTAATTTATTTGTTTAAAAATGTAGATATTTACGAAATTATGAAAAGAGATATTCACAAGTTTGACACGTCTGATTATTTAATCGATAATGTTTATAACATGCCCTTAGTGAATAAAAAAGTACTTGGCTTGATGAAAGATGAAAATAATGGTAATATTATGAGTGAGTTTATAGGTCTACGAGCAAAAATGTATGCTTACAAGACACTTATTTCAAATACATATAAAGTAAGTAAAAAAGCTTAAGGTGTTACAAAAGCTACAGTAAATTCTATAAATTTTGACGATTATTATAAATGTCTTTTTAATAACGAGTCTGTAACAAAATCACAGACTTTAATTACATCCAAAAATCATGAAGTATTTACAATTAAACAAAATAAGTTGGCTTTATGCGCAAAAGATGACAAACGAATAGTTAACAATATTTTTACAAGCACATATTCACATGGTTACAACTTCGTGGTGGCTGGAAATCAGATGGAATTTTAAGAGAACTTGAAATGCACTATTATATTTTGAAATATGTATGTATATATGAATAAAGTTATTTATGTGTAATCTTGTGTTTTATTTTCCTAATATCTTTTCCTTTTCTTCGCAATTAGGATGCATATAGGTTATTTATACTTTATGACACTTATAAATTTTGTTTGTTTGTGAGTCATTGTCACGGTTTATGAATAACAATTAAAAATCCTCACGCTTGCTAAAGTGAATGTAAAAATTGGGGTACATAAATTTATAAACATTCATGACTTACATCTAACAACATATGGTAAAAATGCGGGTTAAACGGTTTGCTAATTCCTGTGCAATTGAGGGTTTAATTAATTAGGGTACATGAATATGATGAGTCATCTTTTGAAGTCCAGACACACGTGTTAATTAATAAGTATAACCAATGCTGGTTGGGGTGCATAAATTAAAATTCAAAAATCAATACTAACAAAAACGTCTTCAAGCCTATGTCTCAAGATTCAACCAACGTCTTCAGCCAACGCCTTCAGCCAACGTCAGTCAACGTCTATGTCTCAAGATTCAACCAACGTCTTCAGCCAACACCTTCAGCCAACGTCAGTCAACGTCTTCGCGGGCTGCCGCGGCGGCCGGTCCGCATCACCCTCCCCAACGCAACCATTGAACTCCCCCTCCCGTCTTACCCCTTGAACTCTATACCCCCCTCAGATACCGCCCCTTGATCCCGTACTCTCCTTGCTCTACTACTAATTCTGACTTATTTCAGACTTCATATAACTGCAAATAGCGCTCTGAAAACACGAAATGTGATGTTTTGTCAATAGATTCATACATGTTATGAGGTCCTGAATAGGAATATGAACTTTTTGATTGTGAAAATCTGCGCGGAAAAGCGTAATTTCGACTTATTCCAAAGTTTGTAAAACTGCGAATAGCACTTTAAAAACACGAAATATGATGTATTTGATGCTAGATTCTGCCATATAACGCACTTTTGAAGCAAAATCTTACATCTGAGCAGATTTACAGAGTCAAAAATTTCTCGACGAGACTCAGAATAAACGCTGATAACTCGCTGGAAACGCAAAATTTTGTGTATTTGAGGACCAATTCATGCGTATTATGTTGTATTGGATAGATTTATGCGATTTGCGATACTTTGAAACTGCTCAGAATGTGGTAATTTTGACTTATTTCAAACTTCATATAACTGCAGATAGCGCTCTGAAAACACGAAATATGATGTTTTTGTCGATAGATTTATACATAACATGAGGTCCCGAATAGGAATATAAACTTTTTATCGTGAAAATCTGCGCGGCAAAGCGTGATTTCGACTTATTCCTAAGTTTGTAAAACTGCGAATAGCACTCTAAAAACACGAAATATGATGTATTTGGTGCTAGATTCTGCCACATCACGCACTTTTGAAGCAATATCTTGCTTCTGAGCAGATTTACAGAGTCAAAAATTTCTCAACGAGACTCAGAAATACGCTGATAACTTGCTGGAAACGCAAAATTTTGTGCATTAGAGGACGGATTCGTGCGTATCATGTTGTATTGGATAGATTTATGTAATTTGCGATACTTTGAAACTGCTCAGAATGTAGTAATTTTGACTTATTTCAAACTTCATATAACTGCAGATAGCGCTCTGAAAACAAGAAATATGATGTTTTGTCGATAGATTCATACATATTATGAGGTCCTGAATAGAAATATGAGCTTTTTGGATGTGAATATCTGCGCGGAAAAGCGTGATTTTGACTTATTCCAAAGTTTGTAAAACTGCAAATAGCGCTTTAAAAACACGAAATATGATGTATTTGGTGCTAGATTCTGCCATATAACGCACTTTTGAAGCAAAATCTTGCTTCTGAGCAGATTTACAGAGTCAAAAATTTCTCAACGAGACTTAGAAAAAACGCTGATAACTCGCTGGAAACGCAAACTTCTGTGCATTTGAGGACGGATTCATGCGTATTATGTTGTATTGGATAGATTTATGTGATTTGCGATACTTTGAAACTGCTCAGAATGTGGTAATTTTGACTTATTTCAAACTTCATATAACTGCAGATAGCGCTCTGAAATCCCGGAATATGATGTTTTTGTCGATAGATTCATACATATTATGAGGTCCTGAATAGGAATATGAACTTTTTGATTGTGAGAATCTGCGCGGGAAAGCGTGATTTCGACTTATGCCAAAGTTTGTGAAACTGCAAACAGCACTCTTAAAACAAGAAATATGATGTATTTAGTGCTAGATTCTGCCATATAATGCACTTTTAAAGCAAAATCTTGCTTCTGAGCAGATTTACAGAGTCAAAAATTTCTCAACGAGACTCAGAAAAAACGCAGATAACTCGCTGGCACAGACTACCTATATACTATAGACGGGAAACTGCAATGTTATGAGCTGGAATAGTCTTTTTACGCCATCTCGTGATAGGACCAACAACTAACGCCGATTTGAATTGATAGGCGGTATTTATTTGAATTTTGAAATAATTATTTATAACTTGTAAAATTTTTTTGAAGATCATGTGAAATATGGATACATTTTTCCATATTCCACATAATTCAAAAAAATTCGTACAATTCATATAACAATAATAGAAACAGTTAATAATCAATATTTATTAGATACACAGTACAAATGATTTTGATAGTTTTTTTTTTTTCAAGTGTATTTTACATTTTTATGATGACTACACAAGATTTAGAAGGCATGTTCAGAGCATCTTCCATCGCTATCCTTTAAAAATCATTTCAAAAATAAATACATAATAATTCATCCTTGTCTTACAGAGACGTACATTGAAACATCAAGAACAAATCAGAATGAATATTATACATGAATTCTTTCAATTGAAAACTAATTCTTTGAATCCAATAACATTTACAATTCATTTTGGAACAATCTTATTGCCAAAAAATAATTCGGACATGAAGATATGATAATTCGGCTTCTTCTTACAGAGACATACATTGAAACAATAAGATCAAATCAGAATAAATATTACAAATCAATTGTCAATTTAAAAATCAATTCCCTACTACTTCCAACAACAGCATTCCAATTGATTTTCGAAACATTCTTCATCGTTATTGTCACAATTATTTCAGATATATAAATATGATAATTCGCCCGTTTCTTACAGAGACGTACATTGAAGCAATAAGAACAAATCAGAATGAATATTATAAATTAATTATACTAAATTGAAATCAATTCTTTGGATTCAACGACAGCCTTTCTTCCGATAAGACGCCTTCGTAAGGGCTGGCGCTTGGGTGCTCTGCTTCTATATATTATATTCATATACCAGAATACCTGCTCCTTCCATCTGCTGCGAACATGAAAATTAAATGAACTGGACTAGTCACGGGTGAACGTGGAGTCCCTGAAATACATAAAAATATTTGTTGTAGCTCATTCTTTGTTCTTAAATATATACTGCACCTCGGACTATCATCAAGTCAAAAATAATTGTACAAAAATACCTGATGGATTGAGAGAGAGCAATACATTTCAGTGTAGTCTTGGATTTCCAATGCTCTTATATTTAGCATCAAAATGGACAGGAGCATACACGTTTATTATTGTACACCTTGAGCTCATCCATTGAACGTAATTCCTCCATATCCAAAATATCCAGCCATTTATCGAAACGTTCCAAATCTTTATCAGGATTAGGAAAGTGATTATGGGGACACACCTTTACAGAAAACAATTACAGTGAAACTTAATATTCAAAATCAGTATCATGGTGCAATTCTGAACAAATTTGTACATATTTCAAGCAAAATTTTAGTTTTTCTGCCACCAGATTAATAATTCTAGAACTACACTACTCACAGATTTGTTCATAAATCTGCATAACAATATGAAACTCCCTATTTCATTATTATTGAAAGTACTTACCAGTGGCCTGGCATCCCACGATGCAACACATTTTTTTTTGTAACTGGCATTATTGCTTGTATTGAAAAATCTAGATTTTATACACCAAGAGGCAACAATAATACACAATTGCAAATGAAAAGGTAATAAAATATGTACTTCAACGAAACAAAACTGAGCAACTCAATATAAAACACGATATTGACACAATAAACGATTCGAACGAAATGGCAGATATGGTGTGCAGACATGTCAAGTGGACAAGACGAACAAGGCCACATGACGTCAAGGGTCACGTGTACGTACAAAAACAACAAAAATTTTAGCAGTGTCGACCATCTCTTGATAGGACCAAATACTAGAAACGTAGGTCCGGCAGCCCTCATATGAGTTTCCAGGGCCTGCTCGCTGGAAACGCAAAATTTTGAGCATTTGAGGACGGATTCATGCGTACTATGATGTATTGGATAGAATTATGTGATTTGCGATACTTTGAAGCTGCTCAGAATGTTGTAATTTTGACTTATTCAAACTTCATTCAACTGCAGATAGCGCTCTGAGAACACAAAACATGATGTTTTTGTCGATAGATTCATACAAATTATGAGGACCAGAATGGGAATGTGGACTTTTTGATTGTGAAAATCCGCGCGGAAGAGCGTGATTTCGACTCATTCCAAAGTTTGTATAACTGCAAATAGCACTCTAATACACAAAATATGATGTATTTGGTGCTAGATTCTACCAAATAACGCACTTTTGAAGCAAAATCTTGCTTCTGAGCAGATTTACAGAGTCAAAAATTACTCAACGAGACTCAGAAAAAACGCTGATAACTCGCTGGAAACGCAAAATTTTGTGCATTTGGGGACGGATTCATGCGAATTATGTTGTATTGGATAGATTTATGTGATTAACGATACTTTGAAACTGCTCAGAATGTGGTAATTTTGACTTATTTTCAAACATCATATAACTGCAGATAGCGCTCTGAAAACACGAAATATGATGTTTTTGTCGATAGATTTATACATAACATGAGGTCCCTAATAGAAATATAAACTTTTTGATTGTGAAAATCTGCGCGGCAATGCGTGATTTCGACTTATTCCTAAGTTTGTAAAACTGCGAATAGCACTCTAAAAACACGAAATATGATGTATTTGGTGCTAGATTCTGCCACATCACGCACTTTTGAAGCAATATCTTGCTTCTGAGCAGATTTACAGAGTCAAAAATTTCTCAACGAGACTCAGAATACGCTGATAACTTGCTGGAAACGCAAAATTTTGTGCATTAGAGGACGGATTCGTGCGTATCATGTTGTATTGGATAGATTTATGTAATTTGCGATACTTTGTAACTGCTCAGAATGTAGTAATTTTGACTTATTTCAAACTTCATATAACTGCAGATAGCGCTCTGAAAACAAGAAATATGATGTTTTGTCGATAGATTCATACATATTATGAGGTCCTGAATAGAAATATGAGCTTTTTGGATGTGAATATCTGCGCGGAAAAGCGTGATTTTGACTTATTCCAAAGTTTGTAAAACTGCAAATAGCGCTTTAAAAACACGAAATATGATGTATTTGGTGCTAGATTCTGCCATATAACGCACTTTTGAAGCAAAATCTTGCTTCTGAGCAGATTTACAGAGTCAAAAATTTCTCAACGAGACTTAGAAAAAACGCTGATAACTCGCTGGAAACGCAAACTTCTGTGCATTTGAGGACGGATTCATGCGTATTATGTTGTATTGGATAGATTTATGTGATTTGCGATACTTTGAAACTGCTCAGAATGTGGTAATTTTGACTTATTTCAAACTTCATATAACTGCAGATAGCGCTCTGAAATCCCGAAATATGATGTTTTTGTCGATAGATTCATACATATTATGAGGTCCTGAATAGGAATATGAACTTTTTGATTGTGAGAATCTGCAAGGAAAAACGTGATTTCGACTTATGCCAAAGTTTGTGAAACTGCAAACAGCACTCTTAAACAAGAAATATGATGTATTTAGTGCTAGATTCTGCCATATAATGCACTTTTAAAGCAAAATCTTGCTTCTGAGCAGATTTACAAAAGTCAAAAATCTCTCAACGAGACTCAGAAATACGCTGATAACTCGCTGGGAACGCAAAATTTTGTGCATTAGAGACGGACTCATGCGTATCATGTTGTATTGGATAGATTTATGTAATTTACGATACTTTGAAACTGCTCAGAATGTGGTAATTTGACCTATCTCAAACTTCATATAACTGCAGATAGCGCTCTGAAAACAAGAAACATGATGTTTTTGTCGATAGATTCATACATATAATGAGGTCCCTGAATAGGAATATAATCTTTTTGAATGTGAAAATCTGCGCGGAAAAAAGCGTGATTTCGACTTTTTCCAATGTTTGTAAAACTGCGAATAGCGCTTTAAAAACACAAAATATGATGTATTTGGTGCTAGATTCTGCCATATAACGCACTCTTGAAGCAAAATTTTACTTCTGAGCAGATTTACAGAGTCAAAAATTTCTCAACGAGACTTAGAGAAAACGCTGATAACTCGCTGGAAACGCAAACTTCTGTGCATTTGAGGACGGATTCATGCGTATTATGTTGTATTGGATAGAATAATGTGATTTGCGATACTTGAAGCTGCTCAGAATGTGGTTATTTTGACTTATTTCAAACTTCATTCAACTGCAGATAGCGCTCTGAAAACACGAAATATGATGATTTTGTCGATAGATTCATACATATTATGAGGATCAGAATGGGAATGTGGACTTTTTGATTGTGAAAATCTGCGCGGAAGAGCGTGATTTCGACTTATTCCGAAGTTTGTAGAACTGCAAATAGCACTCTAAAAACACGAATATGATGTATTTGGTGCTAGATTCTACCATATAACGCACTTTTCAAGCAAAATCTTGTTCTGTGCGGCTTTACAGAGTCAAAAATTACTCAACGAGACCTCAGAAAAACGCTGATAACTCGCTGGAAACGCAAAATTTTATGCATTTGAGGACGGATTAATGCGTATTATGTTGTATTGGATAGATTTATGTGATTTGCAATACTTTGAAACTGCTCAGAATGTGGTAATTTCGACTTATTTCAAACTTCATATAACTGCAGATAGCGCTCTGAAAACACGAAATATGATGTTTTTGTCGATAGATTCATACATACTATAAAGTTCCTGAATAGTGATATGAACTTTTTGATTGTGAAAAATTTGCGC
The DNA here is from genome assembly GCA_963989225.1 of Dromius quadrimaculatus. Taxonomy (NCBI): domain Eukaryota; kingdom Metazoa; phylum Arthropoda; class Insecta; order Coleoptera; family Carabidae; genus Dromius; species Dromius quadrimaculatus. The sequence continues at coordinate 25,860,103 of OZ022335.1, forward strand.
GGAAAAGCGTGATTTCGACTTATTCCAAAGTTTGTAAAACTGCAAATAGAGCTCTAAAAACACGAAATATGATGTATCTGGTGCTAGATTCTGCCATATAACGCACTTTTGAAGCAAAATCTTGCTTCTGAGCAGATTTACAGAGTCAAAAATTTCTCAACGAGACTCAGGAAAAACGCTGATAACTCGCTGGAAACGCAAAATTTTGTGCATTTGAGGACAGATTCATGCGTATTATGTTGTATTGGATAGATTTATGTGATTTGCGAAACTTTGAAACTGCTCAGAATGTGGTAATTTTGACTTATTTCAAACATCATATAACTACAGATAGCGCTCTGAAAAACACGAAATATGATGTTTTGTCGATAGATCATACAAATTATGAGATCCTGAATAGGAGAATGAACTTTTTGATTGTGAAAAATCTGCGCGGAAAAGCGTGATTTCGACTTATTCCAAAGTTTGTAAAACTGCAAATAGCACTCTGAAAACACGAAATATGTTGTATTTTGTGCTAAATTCTGCCATATAACGCACTTTCGAAGCAAAATCTTATTTCTGAGCAGATTTACAGAGTCAAAAATTTCTTATCGAGACTCAGAAAAAACGCTGATAACATGCTGGAAACGCAGAATTTTGTGCATTTGAGGACGGATTCATGCGTATTATGTTGTATTGGATAGATTTATGTGATTTGCGATACTTTGAAACTGCTCAGAATGTTGTAATTTTGCCTTATTTCAAACTTCATATAACTGCAGATAGCGCTCTGAAAACACGAAATATGATCTTTCTGTCGATAGATTCATATATATTATGAGGTCCTGAATAGGAATATGAACTTTTTGATTGTGAAAATCTGCGCGGAAAAGCGTTTTTTTCGACTTATTCCAAAGTTTGTAGAACTGCAAAAAGCACTCTAAAAACATGAAATATGATGTATTTGGTGCTAGATTCTGCCATATAACGCACTTTGAAAGCAAGATCTTGCTTCTAAGCAGATTTACAGAGTCAAAAATTTCTCAACGAGACTCAGAAAAAACGCTGATAACTCGCTGGAAACGCAAAATTTTGTGCATTTGAGGACGGATTCATGCGTATTAAGTTGTATTGGATAGATTTATGTGATTTGCGATACTTTGAAACTGCTCAGAATGTGGTAATTTTGACTTATTTCAAACTTCATATAACTGCGAATAGCGCTCTGAAAACACGTAATATGATGTTTCTGTCGATAGATTCATACATAATATGAGGTCCTGAATGAGAATATGAACTTTTTGATTGTGAAAATCTGCGCGGAAAAGCGTGATTTCGACTCATTCCAAAGTTTGTAAGACTGCAAATAGCACTCTAAAAACACGAAATATGATGTATTTGGTGCTAGATTCTGCCATATAACGCACTTTTGAAGCAAAATCTTGCTTCTAACCAGATTTACAGAGTCAAAAATTTCTCAACAAGACTCAGAAAAAAACGCTGACAACGCGCTGGAAACGCGAAATTTTGTGCATTTGAGTACGGATTCATGCGTAATATGTTGTATTGGATAGATTCTGCTCAGAATGTGGTAATTTTGACATATTTCAAACTTCATATAACTGCAGATAGCGCTCTGAAAACACGAAATATGATGTTTTTGTCGATAGATTCATACATATTATAAGGTCCTGAATAGGAATATGAACTTTTTGATTGTGGAAATCTGCGCCGTAGAAGCGTGATTTCGACTTAATCCAAAGTATGTTAAACTGCAAATAGCACTCTAAAAACACGAGATATGGTGTATTTGGTGCTAGATTTCTGCCATATAACGCACTTTTGAAGCAAAATCTTGCTTCTGAGCAGATTTACAGAGTCAAAAATTTCTCAACGAGACTCAGAAAAAACGCTGATAACTCGCCTGGAAACGCAAAATTTTGGCATTTGAGGACGGATTCATGCGTATTATGTTGTATTGGATAGATTTATGTGATTTGCGATACTTTGAAACTGCTCAGAATGTGGTAATTTTGACTTATTTCAAACTTCATATAACTTCAGATAGCGCTCTGAAAACACGAAATATGATGTTTCTGTCAATAGATTCATACATATTATGAGATCCTGAATAGGAATATGAACTTTTTGATTGTGAAAATCTGCGCGGAAAAGCGTAATTCGACATATTCCAAAGTTTGTAAAACTGCAAAAAGCACTCTAAAACCACGAAATATGATGTATTTGGTGCTAGATTCTGCCATATAACGCACTTTTGAAGCAAAATCTTGCTTCTGAGCAGATTTACAGAGTCAAAAATTTCTCAACGAGACTTAGAAAAAACGCTGATAACTCGCTGGAAACGTAAGGTTCTGTGCATTGGAGGACGGATTCATGCGTATTATGTTGTATTGGATAGATTTATTTGATTTGCGATACTTTGAAACTGCTCAGAATGAGGTAATTTTGACTTATTTCAAACTTCATATAACGGCAGATAGCGCTTTGAAAACACGAAATTTGATGTTTCTGTCGTTAGATTCATACATATTATGAGGTCCTGAATGAGAATATGAACTTTTTGATTGTGAAAATCTGCGCGGAAAAGCGTGATTTTGACTTATTCCGCAGTTTGCGAAACTGCAAATAGCACTCTAAAAACACGAAATATGATGTATTTGGTGCTAGATTCTGCCATATATCGCTTTTTTGAAGCAAAATCATGCTTCTGAGCAGATTTACAGAGTCAAAAATTTCTCAACGAGACTCAGAAAAAACGCTGATAACTCGCTGGAAACGCAAAATTTTGGGCATTTGAGTACGGATTCATGCGTATTATGTTGTATTGGATAGATTCATGTGATTTGCGATACTTTGAAACTGCTCAGAATGTGATTATTTTGACTTATTTCAAACTTCATATAACTGCAGATAGCGCTCTGAAAACACAAAATATGATGTTTTTGTCGATAGATTCATACATATTATGAGGTCCTGAATAGGAATATGAACTTTATGATTGTGAAAATCTGCGCGGAAGAGCGTGATTTCGACTTATTCCAAAGTTTGTAAAACTGCAAATAGCACTCTGAAAACACGAAATATGATGTATTTGGTGCTAGATTCTGCCATATAACGCACTTTTGAAGCAAAATCTTGCTTGTGAGCAGATTTACAGAGTCAAAATTTCTCAACGAGACTCAAGAAAAACGCTAATAACTCGCTGGAAATGCAAAATTTTGGGCATTTGAGGACGGATTCATGCGTATTATGTTGTATTGGATAGATTTATGTGATTTGCGATACTTTGAAACTGCTCAGAATGTGGTAATTTTGACTTATTTCAAACTTCATATAACTGCAGAATGCGCTCTGAAAACACGAAATATGATGTTTCTGTCAATAGATTCATACATATTATGAGATCCTGATAAGGAATATGACTTTTTGATTGTGAAAATCTGCGCGGAAAAGCGTGATTTCGACTTATTCCAAAGTTTGTAAAACTGCAAATAGCACTCTAAAAACACAAAATATGATGTATGTGGTGCTAGATTCTGCCATATAACGCACTTTTGAAGCAAAATCTAGCTTCTGAGCAGATTTACAGGGCCAAAATTTCTCAATGAGACTTAGAAAAAACGCCAATAACTCGCTGGAAACGCAAAATTTTGTGCATTTGAGGACGGACTCATGCGTATTATGTTGTATTGGATAGATTTATGTGAATTGCGATACTTTGAAACCTGCTCAGAATGTGGTAATTTTGACTTATTTCAAACTTCATATAACTGCAGATAGCGCTCTGAATAACGGAATATGATCTTTCTGTCGATAGATTCATACATATCATGAGGTCCTGAATAGGAATATGAACTTTTTGATTGTGAAAATCTGCGCGGAAAAGCGTGTTTTCGACTTATTCCAAAGTTTGTAGAACTGCAAAAAGCACTCTAAAAACACGAAATATGATGTATTCGGTGCTAGATTCTGCCATATAACGCTCGTTTAAAGCAAGATCCTGCTTCTGAGCAGATTTACAGAGTCAAAAATTTCTCAACGAGACTCAGAAAAAACGCTGATAACTCACTGGAAACGCAAAATTTTGTGCATTTGAGGACGGATTCATGCGTATTAAGTTGTATTGGATGGATTTATGTGATTTGCGATACTTTGAAACTGCTCAGAATGTGGTAATTTTGACTTATTTCAAACTTCATATAACTGCAGATAGCGCTCTGAACACACGTAATATGATGTTTTTGTCGATAGATTCATACATATTATGAGGTCCTGAATGGGATAATGAACTTTTTGATTGTGAAAATCTGCGCGGAGAAGCGTGATTCCGACTTATTCCAAAGTTTGTAAAACTGCAAATAGCACTCTAAAAACACGAAATATGATGTATTTGGTGCTGGATTCTGCCATATAACGCACTTTTGAAGCAAAATCTTGCTTCTGAACAGATTTACAGGGTCAAAAATTTCTCAACGAGTCTCAGAAAAAACGCTGATAACTCGCTGGAAACGCAAAATTTTGGGCATTTGAGGACGGATTCATGCGTATTATGTTGTATTGGATAGATTTATGTGATTTGCGATACTTTGAAACTGCTCAGAATGTGGTAATTTTGACTTATTCCAAACTTCATATAACTGCAGATAGCGCTTTGAAAACACGAAATATGATGTTTCTGTCGATAGATTCATACATATTATGAGATCCTGAATAGGAATATGAACTTTTTGATTGTGAGAAATCTGCGCGGAAAGCGTGATTTCGACTTATTCCAAAGTTTGTAAAACTGCAGAAAGCACTCTAAAAACACGAAATATGATGTATTTGGTGCTAGATTCTGCCATATAACGCACTTTTGAAGCAAAATCTTGCTTCTGAGCAGATTTACAGAGTCAAAAATTTCTCAACGAGACTCAGAAAAAACGCTGATAACTCGCTGGAAACGCAAGATTTTGTGCATTGGAGGACGGATTCATACGTATTATGTTTTATTGGATAGATTTATGTGATTTGCGATACTTTGAAACTGCTCAGAATGTGGTAATTTTGACATATTTCAAACTTCATATAACTGCAGATAGCGCTCTGGAAACACAAAATATGATGTTTTTGTCGATAGATTTATACATATTATGAGGTCCTGGATAGAAATATGAACTTTTTGATTGTGAAAATCTGCGCGGAGAAGCGTGATATCGACTTATTCCAAAGTTTGTAGAACTGCAAATAGCTCTCTAAAAACACGAAATATGATGTATGTGGTGCTGGATTCTGCCATATAACGCACTTTTGAAGCAAAATCTTGCTTCTGAGCAGATTTACAGAGTCAAAAATCTCTCAACGAGACTCAGAAAAAACACTGATATTTCACTGGAAACGCAAAATTCTGTGCATTTGAGGACAGATTCATGCGTTATTATGTTGTATTGGATAGATTAATGTGAATTGCGATACTTTGAAACTGCTCAGAATGTGGTAATTTTGACTTATTTCAAACTATATATAACTGCAGATAGCGCTCTGAAAACACGAAATATGATGTTTCTGTCGATAGATTCATACATATTATGAGGTCCTAAATAGGAATATGAACTCTTTGATTGTGAAAATCTGCGCGGAAAAGCGTGATTTCGACTCATTCCAAAGTTTGTACAACCTGCAAAAAGCACTCTAAAAACACACAATATGATGTATTTGTTGCTAAATTCTGCCATATAACGCACTTTTGAAGCAAAATCTTGCTTCTGAGCAAATTTACAGAGTCAAAAGTTTCTCAACGAGACTCAGAAAAAACGCTGATAACTTGCTTGAAACGCATAATTTTGTGCATTTGAGGACCAATTCATGCGTATTATGTTGTATTGGATAGATTTATGTGATTTGCGATACTTTGAAACTGCTCAGAATGTGGTAATTTTGACTTATTTCAAACTTCATATAACTGCAGATAGCGCTCTGAAAACAAGAAATATGATGTTTTGTCGATAGATTTCATACATATAATGAGGTCCTGAATAGGAATATGATCTTTTTGGATGTGAAAATCTGCGCGGAAAAGCGTGATTTCGACTTATTCCAAAGTATGTAAAACTGCAAAAAGCACTCTAAAAACACGAAATATGATGTATTTGGTGCTAGATTCTGCCATATAACGCACTTTCGAAGCAAAATCTTGCTTCTGAGCAGATTTACAGAGTCAAAAATTTCTCAACGAGACTTAGAAAAAACGCTGATAACTCACTGGAAACGCAAAATTTTGTGCATTTGAGGACGGATTCATGCGTATATAGTTGTATTGGATGGATTTATGTGATTTGCGATACTTTGAAACTGCTCAGAATGTGGTAATTTTGACTTATTTCAAACTTCATATAACTGCAGATAGCGCTCTGAACACACGTAATATGATGTTTTTGTCGATAGATTCATACATATTATGAGGTCCTGAATAGGATGATGAACTTTTTGATTGTGAAAATCTGCGCGGAGAAACGTGATTCCGACTTATTCAAAGTTTGTAAAACTGCAAATAGCACTCTAAAAACACGAAATATGATGTATTTGGTGCTGGATTCTGCCATATAACGCACTTTTGAAGCAAAATCTTGCTTCTGAGCAGATTTACAGAGTCAAAAAATTTCTCAACGAGACTCAGAAAAAACGCTGATAACTCGCTGGAAACGCAAAATTTTGGGCATTTGAGGACGGATTCATGCGTATTATGTTGTATTGGATAGATTTATGTGATTTGCGATACTTTGAAACTGCTCAGAATGTGGTAATTTTGACTTATTCCAAACTTCATATAACTGCAGATAGCGCTTTGAAAACACGAAATATAGATGTTTTTGTCGATAGATTCATACATATTATGAGGTCCTGGATAGAAATATGAACTTTTTGATTGTGAGAATCTGCGCGGGGAAGCGTGATATCGACTTATTCCAAGTTTGTAGAACTGCAAATAGCTCTCTAAAAACACGAAATATGATGTATGTGGTGCTGGATTCTGCCATATAACGCACTTTTGAAGCAAAATCTTGCTTCTGAGCAGATTTACAGAGTCAAAAATCTCTCAACGAGACTCAGAAAAAACACTGATATTTCACTGGGAAACGCAAAATTCTGTGCATTTGAGGACAGATTCATGCGTATTATGTTGTATTGGATAGACTAATGTGAATTGCGATACTTTGAAACTGCTCAGAATGTGGTAATTTTGACTTATTTCAAACTATATATAACTGCAGATAGCGCTCTGAAAACACGAAATATGATGTTTCTGTCGATAGATTCATACATATTATGAGGTCCTAAATAGGAATATGAACTCTTTGATTGTGAAAATCTGCGCGGAAAAGCGTGATTTCGACTCATTCCAAAGTTTTGTACAACTGCAGAAAGCACTCTAAAAACACAAAATATGATGTATTTGTTGCTAAATTCTGCCATATAACGCACTTTTGAAGCAAAATCTTACTTCTGAGCAAATTTACAGAGTCAAAAGTTTCTCAACGAGACTCAGAGGAAAACGCTGATAACTTGCTCGAAAACGCATAATTCTGTGCATTTGAGGACAAATTCATGCGTATTATGTTGTATTGGATAGATTTATGTGATTTGCGATACTTTGAAACCTGCTCAGAATGTGGTAATTTTGACTTATTTCGAACTTCATATAGCTGCAGATAGCGCTCTGAAAACAAGAAATATGATGTTTTGTCGATAGATTCATACATATAATGAGGTCCTGAATAGGAATATGATCTTTTTGGATGTGAAAATCTGCGCCGGAAAAGGCTGATTTCGACTTATTCCAAAGTTTGTAAAACTGCAAAAAGCACTCTAAAAACACGAAATATGATGTATTTGGTGCTAGATTCTGCCATATAACGCACTTTTCAAGCAAAATCTTGCTTCTGAGCAGATTCACAGAGTCAAAAATTTCTCAACGAGACTTAGAAAAAACGCTGATAACATGCTGGAAACGCAAAATTTTGTGCATTTGAGGACGGATTCATGCGTATTATGTTGTATTGGATAGATTTATGTGATTTGCGATACTTTCAACTGCTCAGAATGTGGTAATTTTGACATATTTCAAACTTCATATAACTGCAGATAGCGCTTTGAAAACACGAAATATGATGTTTTTGTCGATAGATTCAAACATATTATGAGTCCTGAATAGGAATATGAACTCTTTGATTGTGAGAATCTGTGCGGAAAAGCGTGATTTCGACTTATTCCAAAGTTTGTGAAACTGCAAATAGCGCTTCAAAAACACGAAATATGATGTATTTGGTGCTAGATTCTGCCATATAACGCACTTTTGAAGAAAAATCTTGCTTCTGAGCAGATTTACAGGGTCAAAAATTTCTCAACGAGACTTAGAAAAAACGCTGATAACTCGCTGGAAACGCAAACTTCTGTGCTTTCGAACGCGGATTCATGCGTATTATGTTGTATTGGATAGATTTATGTGATTTTCGATACTTTGAAACTGCTCAGAATGTGGTAATTTGACTTATTTCAAACTTCATATAACTGCAGATAGCGCTCTGAAATCCCGAAATATGATGTTTTTGTCGATAGATTCATACATATTATGAGGTCCTGAATAGGAATATGAACTTTTTGATTGTGAGAATCTGCGCGGAAAAGCGTGATTCCGACTTATTCCAAAGTTTGTAAAACTGCAAACAGCACTCTTAAAACAAGGAATATGATGTATTTGGTAGCTGGATTCTGCCATATAATGCACTTTAAAGCAAAATCTTGCTTCTGAGCAGATTTACAGAGTCAAAAATTCTCAACGAGACTCAGAAAAAAACGCAGATAACTCGCTGGAAAACGCAAAATTTAGAGCATTTGAGGACGGATTCTTTCGTATTATGTTGTATTGGATAGATTAATGTGATTTGCGATACTTTGAAACTGCTCAGAATGTGGTAATTCTGACTTATTTCAAACTTCATTCAACTGCAGATAGCGCTCTGAAAACACGAAATATGATGTTTTTGTCGATAGATTCATACATATTATGAGGACCAGTATGGGAATGTGGACTTTTTGATTGTGAAAATCTGCGCGGAAGAGCGTGATTTCGACTTATTCCAAAGTCTGTAGAACTGCAAATAGCACTCTAAAACACACCAAATATGATGTATTTGGTGCTAGATTCTACCATATAACGCACTTTTGAAGCAAAATCTTGCTTCTGAGAGCTTTACAGAGTCAAAAATTACTCAACGAGACTCAGAAAAAACGCTGATAACTCGCTGAAGACGCAAAATTTTATGCATTTGAGGACGGATTCATGCGTATTATGTTGTATTGGATAGATTTATGTGATTAACGATACTTTGAAACTGCTCTGAATGTGGTAATTTTGACTTATTCCAAACTTCATATAACTGCAGATAGCGCTTTGAAAACACGAAATATGATGTTTCTGTCGATAGATTCATACATATTATGAGATCCTGAATAGGAATATGAACTTTTTGATTGTGAGAATCTGCGCGGAAAAGCGTGATTTCGACTTATTCCAAAGTTTGTAAAACAGCAAAAAGCACTCTAAAAAACACGAAATATGATGTATTTGGTGCTAGATTCTGCCATATAACGCACTTTTGAAGCAAAATCTTGCTTCTGAGCAGATTTACAGAGTCGAAAATTTCTCAACGAGACTTAGAAAAAACGCTGATAACATGCTGGAAACGCAAAATTTTTGCATTTGAGGACGGATTCATGCGTATTAAGTTGTATTGGATAGATTTATGTGAATTGCGATACTTTGAAACTGCTCAGAATGTGGTAATTTTGACTTATTTCAAACTTCATATAACTGCAGATAGCGCTCTGAACACACGTAATATGATGTTTTTGTCGATAGATTCATACATATTATGAGGTCCTGAATAGGATAATGAACTTTTTGATTGTGAAAATCTGCGCGGAGAAGCGTGATTCCGACTTATTCCAAAGTTTGTAAAACTGCAAATAGCACTCTAAAAACACGAAATATGATGTATTTGGTGCTGGATTCTGCCATATAACGCACTTTTGAAGCAAATTCTTGCTTCTGAGCAGATTTACAGAGTCAAAAATTTCTCAACGAGACTCAGAAAAAACGCTGATAACTCGCTGGAAACGCAAAATTTTGGGCATTTGAGGACGGATTCATGCGTATTATGTTGTATTGGATAGATTTATGTGATTTGCGATACTTTGAAACTGCTCAGAATGTGTAATTTTGACTTATTCCAAACTTCATATAACTGCAGATAGCGCTTTGAAAACACGAAATATGATGTTTTTGTCGATAGATTCATACATATTATGAGGTCCTGGATAGAAATATGAACTTTTTGATTGTGAGAATCTGCGCGGGGAAGCGTGATATCGACTTATTCCAAAGTTGTAGAACTAGCAAATAGCTCTCTAAAAACACGAAATATGATGTATGTGGTGCTGGATTCTGCCATATAAGCCACTTTTGAAGCAAAATCTTGCTTCTGAGCAGATTTACAGAGTCAAAAATCTCTCAACGAGACTCAGAAAAAACACTGATATTTCACTGGAAACGCAAAATTCTGTGCATTTGAGGACAGATTCATGCGTATTATGTTGTATTGGATAGATTAATGTGAATTGCGATACTTTGAAACTGCTCAGAATGTGGTAATTTTGACTTATTTCAAACTATATATAACTGCAGATAGCGCTCTGAAAACACGAAATATGATGTTTCTGTCGATAGATTCATACATATTATGAGGTCCTAAATAGGAATATGAACTCTTTGATTGTGAAAATCTGCGCGGAAAAGCGTGATTTCGACTCATTCCCAAAGTTTGTACAACTGCAGAAAGCACTCTAAAAACACAAAATATGATGTATTTTGTTGCTAAATTCTGCCATATAACGCACTTTTGAAGCAAAATCTTACTTCTGAGCAAATTTACAGAGTCAAAAGTTTCTCAACGAGACTCAGAAAAAACGCTGATAACTTGCTCGAAAACGCATAATTTTGTGCATTTGAGGACAAATTCATGCGTATTATGTTGTATTGGATAGATTTATGTGATTTGCGATACTTTGAAACTGCTCAGAATGTGGTAATTTTGACTTATTTCAAACTTCATATAACTGCAGATAGCGCTCTGAAAACAAGAAATATGATGTTTTGTCGATAGATTCATACATATAATGAGGTCCTGAATAGGAATATGATCTTTTTGGATGTGAAAATCTGCGCGGAAAAGCGTGATTTCTCAACGAGACTCAGAAAAAAACGCAGATAACTCGCTGGAAACGCAAAATTTAGAGCATTTGAGGACGGATTCTTTCGTATTATGTTGTATTGGATAGATTAATGTGATTTGCGATACTTTGAAACTGCTCAGAATGTGGTAATTCTGACTTATTCCAAACTTCACTCAACTGCAGATAGCGCTCTGAAAACACGAAATATGATGTTTTTGTCGATAGATTCATACATATTATGAGGACCAGTATGGGAATGTGGACTTTTTGATTTTGAAAATCTGCGCGGAAGAGCGTAATTTCGACTTATTCCAAAGTCTGTAGAACTGCAAATAGCACTCTAAAAACACCAAATATGATGTATTTGGTGCTAGATTCTACCATATAACGCACTTTTGAAGCAAAATCTTGCTTCTGAGCAGCTTTACAGAGTCAAAAATTACTCAACGAGACTCAGAAAAAACGCTGATAACTCGCTGAAGACGCAAAATTTATGCATTTGAGGACGGATTCATGCGTATTATGTTGTATTGGATAGATTTATGTGATTAACGATACTTTGAAACTGCTCTGAATGTGTAATTTTGACTTATTCCAAACTTCATATAACTGCAGATAGCGCTTTGAAAACACGAAATATGATGTTTCTGTCGATAGATTCATACATATTATGAGATCCTGAATAGGAATATGAACTTTTTGATTGTGAGAATCTGCGCGGAAAAGAGTGATTTCGACTTATTCCAAAGTTTGTAAAACTGCAAAAAGCACTCTAAAAACACGAAATATGATGTATTTGGTGCTAGATTCTGCCATATAACGCACTTTTGGAGCTAAATCTTGCTTCTGAGCAGATTCACAGAGTCAAAAAATTTCTCAACGAGACTTAGAAAAAACGCTGATAACATGCTGGAAACGCAAAATTTTGTGCATTTGAGGACGGATTCATGCGTATTATGTTGTATTGGATAGATTTATGTGATTTGCGATACTTTCAACCTGCTCAGAATGTGGTAATTTTGACATATTTCAAACTTCATATAACTGCAGATAGCGCTTTGAAAACACGAAATATGATGTTTTTGTCGATAGATTCAAACATATTATGAGGTCCTGAATAGGAATATGAACTCTTTGATTGTGAGAATCTGTGCGGAAAAGCGTGATTTCGACTTATTCCAAAGTTTGTGAAACTGCAAATAGCGCTTTAAAAACACGAAATATGATGTATTTGGTGCTGGATTCTGCCATATAACGCACTTTTGAAGCAAAATCATGCTTCTGAGCAGATTTACAGAGTCAAAAATCTCTCAACGAGACTCAGAAAAAACACTGATATTTCACTAAAAACGCAAAACTCTGTGCATTTGAGGACAGATTCATGCGTATTATGTTGTATTGGATAGATTAATGTGAATTGCGATACTTTGAAACTGCTCAGAATGTGGTAATTTTGACTTATTTCAAACTATATATAACTGCAGATAGCGCTCTGAAAACACGGAATATGATGTTTCTGTCGATAGATTCATACATATTATGAGGTCCTAAATAGGAATATGAACTCTTTGATTGTGAAAATCTGCGCGGAAAAGCGTGATTTCGACTCATTCCAAAGTTTGTACAACTGCAGAAAGCACTCTAAAAACACAAAATATGATGTATTTGGTGCTAAATTCTGCCATATAACGCACTTTTGAAGCAAAAATCTTGCTTCTGAGCAAATTTACAGAGTCAAAAGTTTCTCAACGAGACTCAGAAAAAACGCTGATAACTTGCTTGAAACGCATAATTTTGTGCATTTGAGGACAAATTCATGCGTATTATGTTGTATTGGATAGATTTATGTGATTTGCGATACTTTGAAACTGCTCAGAATGTGGTAATTTTGACTTATTTCAAACTTCATATAACTGCAGATAGCGCTCTGAAAACAAGAAATATGATGTTATTGTCGATAGATTCATACATATAATGAGGTCCTGAATAGGAATATGATCTTTTTGGATGTAAAAATCTGCGCGAAAAAGCGTGATTTCGACTTATTCCAAAGTTTGTAAAACTGCAAAAAGCACTCTAAAAACACGAAATATGATGTATTTGGTGCTAGATTCTGCCATTAACGCACTTTTGAAGCAAAATCTTGCTTCTGAGCAGATTTACAGAGTCAAAAATTTCTCAACGAGACTTAGAAAAAACGCTGATAACATGCTGGAAACGCAAAATTTTGTGCATTTGAGGACGGATTCATGCGTATTATGTTGTATTGGATAGATTTATGTGATTTGCGATACTTTCAACCTGCTCAGAATGTGGTATTTTGACATATTCCAAACTTCATATAACTGCAGATAGCGCTTTGAAAACACGAAATATGATGTTTTTGTCGATAGATTCAAACATATATGAGGTCCTGAATAGGAATATGAACTCTTTGATTGTGAGAATCTGTGCGGAAAAGCGTGATTTCGACTTATTCCAAAGTTTGTGAAACTGCAAATAGCGCTTTAAAAACACGAAATATGATGTATTTGGTGCTAGATTCTGCCATATAACGCATTTTTCGCAACTTGCTTGAAACGCATAATTTTGTGCATTTGAGGACAAATTCATGCGTATTATGTTGTATTGGATAGATTTATGTGATTTGCGATACTTTGAAACTGCTCAGAATGTGGTAATTTTGACTTATTTCAAACTTCATATAACTGCAGATAGCGCTCTGAAAACAAGAAAGATGATGTTTTGTCGATAGATTCATACATATAATGAGGTCCTGAATAGGAATATGATCTTTTTGGATGTGATAATCTGCGCGGAAAAGCGTGATTTCGACTTATTCCAAAGTTTGTAAAACTGCAAAAAGCACTCTAAAAACACGAAATATGATGTATTTGGTGCTAGATTCTGCCATATAACGCACTTTTGAAGCAAAATCTTGCTTCTGAGCAGATTTTCAGAGTCAAAAATTTCTCAACGAGACTTAGAAAAAACGCTGATAACATGCTGGAAACGCAAAATTTTGTGCATTTGAGGACGGATTCATGCGTATTATGTTGTATTGGATAGATTTATGTGATTTGCGATACTTTCAACCTGCTCAGAATGTGGTAATTTTGACATATTTCAAACTTCATATAACTGCAGATAGCGCTTTGAAAACACGAAATATGATGTTTTTGTCGATAGATTCAAACATATTATGAGGTCCTGAATAGGAATATGAACTCTTTGATTGTGAGAATCTGTGCGGAAAAGCGTGATTTCGACTTATTCCAAAGTTTGTGAAACTGCAAATAGCGCTTTAAAAACACGAAATATGATGTATTTGGTGCTAGATTCTGCCATATAACGCATTTTTGAAGCAAAATATTGCTTCTGAGCAGATTTACAGGGTCAAAAATTTCTCAACGAGACTTAGAAAAAACGCTAATAACTCGCTGAAAACGCAAACTTCTGTGCTTTTGAGGACGGATTCATGCGTATTATGTTGTATTGGATAGATTTATGTGATTTTCGATACTTTGAAAACTGCTCAGAATGTGGTAATTTTGACTTATTTCAAACTTCATATAACTGCAGATAGCGCTCTGAAATTCCGAAATATGATGTTTTTGTCGATAGATTCATACATATTATGAGTCCTGAATAGGAATATGAACTTTTTGATTGTGAGAATCTGCGCAGGAAAAGCGTGATTCCGACTCATTCCAAAGTTTGTAAAACTGCAAACAGCATTCTTAAAACAAGGAATATGATGTATTTGGTGCTGGATCCTGCCATATAATGCACTTTTAAAGCAAAATCTTGCTTCTGAGCAGATTTACAGAATCAAAAATTTCTCAACGAAACTCAGAGAAAACGCTGGAAACGCAAAACTTAGAGCATTTGAGACGGATTCTTTCGTATTATGTTGTATTGGATAGATTAATGTGATTTGCGATACTTTGAAACTGCTCAGAATGTGATAATTTTGACTTATTTCAAACTTCATTCAACTGCAGATAGCGCTCTGAAAACACGAAATATGATGTTTTTGTCGATAGATTCATACATATTATGAGGACCAGTATGGGAATGTGGACTTTTTGATTGTGAAAATCTGCGCGGAAGAGCGTGATTACGACTTATTCCAAAGTCTGTAGAACTGCAAATAGCACTCTAAAAACACCAAATATGATGTATTTGGTGCTAGATTTCTACCATATAACGCACTTTTGAAGCAAAATCTTGCTTCTCGAGCAGCTTTATAGAGTCAAAAATTACTCAACGAGACTCAGAAAAAACGCTGATAACTCGCTGGAAACGCAAAATTTCATGCATTTGAGGACGGATTCATGCGTATTATGTTGTATTGGATAGATTTATGTGATTAACGATACTTTGAAAACTGCTCAGAATGTGGTAATTTTGACTTATTTCAAACTTCATATAACTGCAGATAGCGCTCTGAAAACACAAAATATGATGTTTTTGTCGATAGATCATACATATTATGAGGTCCTGAATAGTAATATGAAACTTTTTGACTGTGAAAATCTGCGCGGAAAAGCGTGATTTCGACTTATTCCACAGTTTTTAAAACTGCAAATAGCACTCTAAAAACACGAAATATGTTGTAATTTGGTGCTAGATTCTGCCATATAACGCACTTTGGAAGCACAATCTTGCTTCTGAGCAAATTTACAGAGTCAAAAATTTCTCACGAGACTCAGAAAAAACGCTGATAACTGGCTGGAAACGCAAAATGTTGTGCACTTGAGGACGGATTCATGCGTATTATGTTGTATTGGATGGATTCATGTAATTTGCGATACTTTGAAACTGCTCAGAATGTGGTAATTTCGACTTATTTCAAACTTCATATAACTGCAGATAGCGCTCTGAAAACACGAGATATGATGTTTTGTCGATAGATTCATACATATTATGAGATCCTGAATAGTATATGAACTTTTTGACTGTGGAAATCTGCGCGGAGAAGCGTGATTTCGACTTATTTCACAGTTTTTAGAACTGCAAAAAGCACTCTAAAAACACGAAATATGTTGTATTTGGTGCCAAATTCTGCCATATAACGCACTTTTGAAGCAA
This sequence comes from Dromius quadrimaculatus, assembly GCA_963989225.1. Lineage (NCBI taxonomy): Eukaryota > Metazoa > Arthropoda > Insecta > Coleoptera > Carabidae > Dromius > Dromius quadrimaculatus. The sequence goes on from OZ022335.1 coordinate 25,876,471, forward strand.
AATCTTACTTCTGAGCAGATTTACAGAGTCAAAAATTTCTTAACGAGACTCAGGAGAAACGCTGATAACTGGCTGGAAACGCAAAATTTTGTGCACTTGAGGACGGATTCATGCGTATTATGTTGTATTGGATAGATTCATGTGATTTGCGATACTTTGAAACTGCTCAGAATGTGGTAATTTTGCCTTATTTCTAACTTCATATAACTGCAGATAGCGCTCTGAAAACACGAAATATGATGTTTCTGTCGATAGATTCACACATATTATGAGGTCCTGAATAGGAATATGAACTTTTTGATTGTGAAAATCTGCGCGGAAAAACGTGTTTTCGACTCATTCCAAAGTTTGTAGAACTGCAAAAAGCACTCTAAAAACATAAAATATGATGTATTTGGTGCTAGATTCTGTCATATAACTCACTTTTGGAGCATGATCTTCCTCCTGAGCAGATTCACAGAGTCAAAAATTTCTCAACGAGACTCAGAAAAAACGCTGATAACTCGCTGGAAACGCAAAATTTTGTGCATTTGAGGACGGATTCATGCGTATTAAGTTGTATTGGATAGATTTATTTGATTTGCGATACTTTGAAACTGCTTAGAATGTGGTAATTTTGACTTATTTCAAGCTTCATATAACTGCAGATAGCGCTCTGAAAACACGTATTAGATGTTTCTGTCGATAGATTCATACATAATATGAGGTCCTGAATGAGAATATGAACTCTTTGATTGTGAAAATCTGCGCGGAAAAGCGTGATTTCGACTTATTCCAAAGTTTGTAGAACTGCAAATAGCACTCTAAAAACACGAAATATGATGTATTTGGTGCTAGATTCTACCATATAACGCACTTTTGAAGCAAAATCTTGCTTCTGAGCAGCTTTACAGAGTCAAAAATTACTCAACGAGACTCAGAAAAAACGCTGATAACTCGCTGGAAACGCGAAATTTTATGCATTTGAGGACGGATTCATGCGTATTATGTTGTATTGGATAGATTTATGTGATTAACGATACTTTGAAACTGCTCAGGATGTGGTAATTATGACTTATTTCAAACTTCATATAACTGCAGATAGCGCTCTGAAAACACGAAATAGGATGTTTTTGTCGATAGATTCATACATATT